>JAINUF010000025.1:2717192-2974692 GCA_029718625.1 Synaphobranchus kaupii
GACAATTGTTACAAAGTGTAGACTACGAATGAAGATAGAATTAACAAAAATAAAAAAGAGTATTTCGTAAGATGACCCACTCTTGTACGATAGATATGCTATACGCTCTACGTCTTTTATGTTTTTACTTCCGAGTTACTTACTGAAATTGTCGGATGAGTGCACAGTTCTGCAGATGAGTGTGCTCCTGAATTCCCTCAACAAAACCCTGGAAATAAGGAGTTCATCCTGGTATTTTAAGTGCCCCCATTTGTGAGAAAAAGTTGCCCACTCAAAAGCTTTTTGACGAAGTGGACTCAAATATGCGTACTCAAAAGTGTGTAGGGCTCTGATTCAGACACAGCCACAGCCACACACACACACACACACACACACACACACACACACACACACTGCTGTAAGTACAGAGAGTTTCCACACTAAACTTCTCTCACACACACACACACACACACATACACACACACACACACACACACACACACAGACACATGCACGCGCACACACACACAGACACACACACAAATGCGCGTGCACACATACACACACACACAGTCTCTCTCTGCATGCTCTCTCCCTCTCTCCCTCTCTCTCTCTCTGTTCTGCTGTTCCTACAGTGTGGACCATGGAGGAGAGAACAGGACCAAACCAGGACTCAGGAAATGTGAGTGTGTATCGACACAGAACACTTTCCATAGATACACAGTCTGTGTGTGTGTGTGTGTGTGTGTATGCGTGTGTCATAGAGACTTCACATAAAAGTGTCTCTTACACACATACAGACACACAAACAGAAACACACATGTACACAAACACACACAGGTACTATCACAGCTCTTTCTCTCTCACACACATAATGAGGTGAATATTAATAATGATATTAATCTCATTAATGTCTCTGGTGTGCAGACGGCTGTCGGTTCACATTGGATCCAAACACAGCGCACAGAGGGCTGTCTCTGTCTGAGGGGAACAGGAAGGTGACACACACACCGGGGAGAGAGGAGCCATATCCTGATCATCCAGAGAGATTTAAGCACTGGCCCCAGGTTGTGTGCAGAGAGAGTGTGTGTGAGCGCTGTTACTGGGAGGCTGAGTGGAGGGGGCCTCAGGGGGGGGGAGAGGTTTCTATAGCAGTGACATATAAAGCACAGAATAAAGCAGCAAATAACACGGCGGCGCAACATGGGTTTGGATTCAATAAAACCTCCTGGAGTCTGGAGTGTGATGATTATGGTCGTGATCAGAGATACTCTGTCTGGCACAATGCGCACCGCACACCCTTACCTGCCCTCCTCTCCCCCTACCGCAGAGCAGGAGCAGGTACTGATGGTGTAGGAGAGTGTGTGTACTACAGGGTAGGAGTGTGTGTGGACCGTCTGGCCGGCACTCTGTCCTTCTACAGCGTCTCTGACTCTGACACACTGACCCTCCTGCACACAGTCCACACACACTTCACTGAACACACACCCCTCTGGGCTGGATTTAGAGTGTGTGACTCCTCAGTGTCCCTCTGCCAACTGGAGTAGAGACACACACACACACACACACAAATGCACTAACATACATAGTCTTTCACACACACACTCACATGCACAAACGTACATACTCTCTCACACACACACACACACACACACACACACACACACACACACACAAATGCACTAACATACATAGTCTTTCACACACACACTCACATGCACAAACGTACATACTCTCACACACACACATCCACACACACATTCTCTCATACTCTGTCAGGCACAATAATAACGAAATACACGTACGTGCTGATGGTGAAGGAGTGTGTGTGTGTGTGTGTACAGAGTAGGAGTGTGTGATGATGATGTAGAAGAGTGTGTGTGTGTACAGAGTAGGAGTGTGTGATGATGATGTAGAAGAGTGTGTGTGTACAGGGTAGGAGTGTGTGATGATGATGTAGAGGAGTGTGTGTGTACAGAGTAGGAGTGTGTGATGATGATGTAGAAGAGTGTGTGTGTACAGGGTAGGAGTGTGTGATGATGATGTAGAGGAGTGTGTGTGTACAGGGTAGGAGTGTGTGATGATGATGTAGAGGAGTGTGTGTGTGTACAGGGTAGGAGTGTGTGATGATGATGTAGAGGAGTGTGTGTGTACAGGGTAGGAATGTGTGTGGACTGTCCAGCCGGCAATCCAGTGTCTCTCCTGCTCACACACGCGCACACATATACACGCACACTCTTATACTCACACACACACGCACACTCTTATACTCACACACACACTCTCAAACAACCAAACACACACAGACACTCACATCCACACACACACATATACACTCACACCCACAGACACTCACTCTTATACACACTCTCTCATACACACTCACATCCGCAGACACACACACTCACACACACACATTTAGACACATTCGCATGTACACACAAACTTCCTTGGCCAATACCGTACCATGACCAAAATATAAAAATATAACCCAGCCTTTATACAACCGCAATTTCAGCTGTACCCAATATTAACCTCAGTACAGATTAAACCCTGTATATAAGAATAAGATATTTTAGCAGGTTCAGGTTAATCTAATTATGATTTAATGATTTATGTTTTTACATTTTAATAAAATGATATTGTAAATGTCTAAGGTGTCTTTGTGTACGTATGATGATTAACACATGAATATAACATATTAAGAGTGTGATACTGGTCATAGATGGCAGGGTAAAATGCTTTTGATGTAATAATTCTGTCTTCTTGATCTGCATCTTTATATGAAAGAAACCAGTGGCAAACTCCTCTATTTACCTGCATTTTATTAGTTTTTATTTTTCCAATGTGCAAAATTCTGTGGGCAAATGCAGCTGATGGGGAGAATTCAGACTGATCACTGCAGTGCACTTATTTCCTTTCATTACTCTAAACATTAATGGATTCAGCTTCCTTATTTAGTGTGTCATGTTTATTTAGTTTGAACCTGTTGCTGTAATTTTCTGTATTTACAGACAATGATCTTCACTGATTAAACTAACATTCTAAAAATATTGAATGTTTTGCTGTTATGATTTACTATTGTGTGATGTATTGAACTCCTGTGACATAGTAGCACTTATTTCATATTCTGTATGGGATTATGTATGGGCTCAATATGAGTAGATCAGGACGGGGCTAAAATCTGCACAGTTGAAGCAATGATGTTCATCTACAGTAGTGTAAATTAAATCCAGTATAAGAAACAGAACAAGTTATGCAGTATCTGCTGAGTTGTTGCTTCTGTTCCTGGACTGTAACCACAATTCCATACATTTTCAAAAGTCACTACTTGTCTATTGAGCAGGTATGTTTGGTTTCTCTCAAAGAAATGGGTTTTCCTGTAGGTTTGAACCTGGATCTGCTGCACATCAGTGGAATGGATTAGAACACTAAGCCAAAATCAAGGCAGAAGTGTGGTTTGCATGACATCCAGTGTAGTGTAGCGAGCTTTGGAAATAGAATACTTAAAATAATATGGTGAGTAGAATAGGCGGTATTAAAATCATATCACTAATTGAATCTTGGCTGGTTCATGTGACTTGTGTGAAAGGGGTGTGGTCTCACCTGCTTGAAAGAGGCAAGTGATTAAATGAGCTGATTACACACACCTGGGCTAGAACACTAGAGAGTGAGTGACATGCCTGAGGATAGTGTGTCGGGCTAGAACCCATTTTCACATGATAGCAGAGCTTAATACATTCCTCTTTTTATATTTTTATTATATTGTTTCCTCCAAAAACTTTAACAAAACATTTCAAGGAGTTGAGCCAAATGCTCTGCCGATGTTTATCCTTGTCTGGGACAGTGTGAGTTTCCACCATGCGTTGGTTGTACAGCATGTCCAGAGTAAACCATTTTATTCTTTTCATAAGTTTATGGCACCCCCTAAATGACAGTACCGCTGTTTTACCACTAGAGGGCAGAAAGCAGCAGCCTGCTTCACTCGTCCATGTTAGAATGTGAGAGAGGATCTTCAGTGAGAAACATGCTGTCGCGACAGTCTTTTGTGTGGAAATAAGCTTGTTCCCAGGAGCATTATGGGACCGTTGTGCAAAAAAAAAAAGCATTCCATGTGAAGAATGTAAAAGTGTTGCTTTGCCCTCCTCAAATCCTCCTTTCTGTGCCTTGATCACAAACCTTCCCTGGATTACAGTGGGGAGAGGAACATGTCGTCTGTCACCTCAGTTAAACTCACATGAAAAAGAACAGAAAACAGAAGGAGAAATAAAACCTGAGAGTGCTGCTATTGCAGTTTTTAGATGGTAAACTGAGAGATAAAGGTCAATTTCTCCAAAAAGAAGTACCTGCTTTATTTCTGCTTGATATAATATATAGACGTTTATTATTCATTGGCAGGATAAGCCCCTTGAGATGTCACATCTCGTTTACAATACACAAGAGTTACACTTCAATAACCGGTCAACAGTTTGGGTGGTACATCATCAAAACAAAACTATATATATATATATATACAAAGTAATAATAGTAAGGGACACAAAGAATTAAAAACATGAGCAATTGGTTTTCCGATATGAAAATAAAGTAGTTTTAAACAAACCAAAATAAGTAATAGATCGCAAATAAGGTAAATTATTCCAATCAGATGGAGCCTTAAATGATAATGCTGTCTCTGTAGATATTTTAATTAACCTGCTTTCATTTATTTTCTTGAATCTGTTTTTTTTAATCTTGTTGCGAAAAATATGTTTGCCTTGTTTTTTCTCACTTTTCTGTTTTTAATCACTTTTCTATAGTTTGTAGAGGAGAGGAGACAGTGGAGAAATAAAGATGGCGGCCAAATTCATACTCTCTCCATTTGCTGACTGTGATTCAACCAACACACTGCTGTGACTCAGTTTAGATAAATGTCAGACTGGCAACAGGAGCGTGTTTTTCCGTACGCGGAAATAAATCTAAGAAAAAATACGCCTGGCCTCATCTGTGGAGACCCCACAGGGAGATGAACAGAAACGTGGAACCTGCTCGCGTGCGCTCTAAAGCACCTTTACGATGCGCTAAATTCTGTTGTGTGCGCATCAGAGACTGAAACCAAAGCCTGCTGATTCGATACTGTGAAGAATGCCCAACGGTACGTTTGATACTCCCAACACACAGTGCGCAGCGTTTACACAGCCGTTTTTATTGGTCGATATGAGCCAGCGTGAGGAAGGTGTTTGTGATGCCTTGGGCGGGGACAGAATCTGGTCCTGGGCACATTTGGGCTGATTCAGGAGCTGTAGGTCCCTGGGGTGTGGCTCCGGCCCGCCTTTCTCAGACGCTGTCTCTTTAAATCCGGCCGCTACTCACACTGATACTCCCTGCACTGATACTCCCTGCACTAATACTCCCTGCGCTGATACTCCCTGCGCTGATACTCCCTGCGCTGACACTCCCTGCGCTGATACTCCCTGCACTGATACTCCCTGCGCTGACACTCCCTGCGCTGATACTCCCTGCACTGATACTCCCTGCGCTGATACTCTCTGCGCTGACACTCCCTGCGCTGATACTCCCTGCACTGATACTCCCTGCACTGATAGTCTTTTTTTGGAGTTTTTACCATAAAAGGATCCGAGGAGCTGAAGGATGGTTTCCTGTGGGAGGGGTCTGCATCCCTCTCTTCTTTTTCACTCTCCCTCTTTCTCTCCACCTCTCTCTCCCTCTTTCTCTCCATCTCCCTCTCTCTCTCTCCCTCTCTCTCTCTCTCCATCTCTCTCCCTCTCTCTGTCTCCCTCTCTGTCTGTCTTTCTCTTTCCCTTGTTCATTCCTTCTTTTTCTTTGTCTCTTTCTCTTGTTGTCTCTCTAACACACTCTCCATCAATCAAACTGTGAACAGAACCACCTCACACACACTTACACACACGCATGGATGCACACACACACACACACACACATGCAGGGAATGCAGGCATACACACACACACACACACACACACACACACACACATAGATGTAAAGTAATCTACAGTGAACAATATCTGCCCCTTCAAAGGGCAATGATATCTGCCCCTGCAGAGGGGCAGGTTGTTGACAGTTGGAGGGGAGCAGTGGGTGGGTTAGGGTTAGGGTTGTTGGCAGTTGGAGGGGAGCAGTGGGTGGGTTAGGGTTAGGGTTGTTGGCAGTTGGAGGGGAGCAGTGGGTCGGTTAGGGTTAGGGTTGTTGGCAGTTGGAGGGGAGCAGTGGGTGGGTTAGGGTTAGGGTTGTTGATAGTTGGAGGGGAGCAGTGGGTGGGTTAGGGTTAGGGTTGTTGACAGTTGGAGGGGAGCAGTGGGTGGGTTAGGGTTAGGGTTGTTGATAGTTGGAGGGGAGCAGTGGGTGGGTTAGGGTTAGGGTTGTTGACAGTTGGAGGGGAGCAGTGGGTGGGTTAGGGTTGTTGGCAGTTGGAGGGGAGCAGTGGGTGGGTTAGGGTTGTTGACAGTTGGAGGGGAGCAGTGGGTGGGTTAGGGTTGTTGACAGTTGGAGGGGAGCAGTGGGTGGGTTAGGGTTGTTGACAGTTGGAGGGGAGCAGTGGGTGGGTTAGGGTTAGGTTTGTTGACAGTTGGAGGGGAGCAGTGGGTGGGTTAGGGTTGTTGACAGTTGGAGGGGTGCAGTGGGTGGGTTAGGGTTAGAGTTGTTGACAGTTGGAGGGGAGCAGTGGGTGGGTTAGGGTTGTTGACAGTTGGAGGGGAGCAGTGGGTGGGTTAGGGTTGTTGGCAGTTGGAGGGGAGCAGTGGGTGGGTTAGGGTTGTTGGCAGTTGGAGGGGAGCAGTGGGTGGGTTAGGGTTGTTGACAGTTGGAGGGGAGCAGTGGGTGGGTTAGGGTTAGGGTTGTTGGCAGTTGGAGGGGAGCAGTGGGTGGGTGGGTTAGGGTTGTTGACAGTTGGATGGGAGCAGTGGGTGGGTTAGGGTTAGGGTTGTTGACAGTTGGAGGGGAGCAGTGGGTGGGTTAGGGTTGTTGACAGTTGGAGGGGAGCAGTGGGTGGGTTAGGGTTGTTGACAGTTGGAGGGGAGCAGTGGGTGGGTTAGGGTTGTTGACAGTTGGAGGGGAGCAGTGGGTGGGTTAGGGTTGTTGACAGTTGGAGGGGAGCAGTGGGTGGGTTAGGGTTAGGGTTGTTGACAGTTGGAGGGGAGCAGTGGGTGGGTTAGGGTTGTTGACAGTTGGAGGGGAGCAGTGGGTGGGTTAGGGTTGTTGACAGTTGGAGGGGAGCAGTGGGTGGGTTAGGGTTAGGGTTGTTGACAGTTGGAGGGGAGCAGTGGGTGGGTTAGGGTTGTTGACAGTTGGAGGGGAGCAGTGGGTGGGTTAGGGTTGTTGACAGTTGGAGGGGCGCAGTGGGTAGGTTAGGGTTGTTGGCAGTTGGAGGGGAGCAGTGGGTGGGTTAGGGTTAGGGTTGTTGACAGTTGGAGGGGAGCAGTGGGTGGGTTAGGGTTAGGATTGTTGACAGTTGGAGGGGAGCAGTGGGTGGGTTAGGGTTAGGGTTGTTGACAGTTGGAGGGGAGCAGTGGGTGGGTGGGTTAGGGTTGTTGACAGTTGGATGGGAGCAGTGGGTGGGTTAGGGTTGTTGACAGTTGGATGGGAGCAGTGGGTGGGTTAGGGTTAGGGTTGTTGGCAGTTGGAGGGGAGCAGTGGGTGGGTTAGGGTTAGGGTTGTTGGCAGTTGGAGGGGAGCAGTGGGTGGGTGGGTTAGGGTTGTTGACAGTTGGATGGGAGCAGTGGGTGGGTTAGGGTTGTTGACAGTTGGAGGGGAGCAGTGGGTGGGTTAGGGTTGTTGACAGTTGGAGGGGAGCAGTGGGTGGGTTAGGGTTGTTGACAGTTTGAGGGGAGCAGTGGGTGGGTTAGGGTTGTTGACAGTTGGAGGGGAGCAGTGGGTGGGTTAGGGTTGTTGACAGTTGGAGGGGAGCAGTGGGTGGGTTAGGGTTAGGGTTGTTGACAGTTGGAGGGGAGCAGTGGGTCGGTTAGGGTTAGGGTTGTTGACAGTTGGAGAGGAGCAGTCCACTCATCCCTGCTTGCATAACCCTCATTTGTCGTTTTTAATTTTTTTTGCCATTTTGGTTTCTTTTATTTTTACAAAATAAAATGCATGAAAATGCAGCAAAACTCAACAACTAATAAAAGTGACTAAATGAACATAATGCTGCATCAGAATTAAACTGTTACTCACGTTTACTGAGAAATTAGTTTATCTTTTAAAATTTTTTGAGAAACAGGTTTGAAGCAATTCACAAGAAGAAGAAAGGGGACGAGGGAGAGAGAGATTTTTTAAATATATTGTACGTTATGAAATATTACAGGCACAGTTTGCATTGCAGCACTGAGCTCTCTGTGACCTGTCACCCTGGGATCTCCACCTGACCCAAAAAGACGGTTATTTTCAGAACCACAAATAAACGATTCTGCTCCAACCTCACAGGGAGAACACCACACCTCATTCAGCCCTACTATTCCAGTTCTGTCTCAAACTCACGGTTTTGATTTGACACCTCACACTACAGCAGAGGATCTACCGTCCTGTAGGTTTTCATTTCAAGCCTAATTTGGCACACCTGATTCTACTAATTAACAGCTTAATGAGATCTCTAGCTGTTGAATGAGGTGTGCTTTGTTAGGGTTGGAGTGAAAACCTACAGGACGGTAGATCTCCAGGAACATGGTTGGGGACCACTACACTACAGGATAATCTGGGCAGATAATCGGTTCACACCAGCCGCAAGTCTGGAACACCCCTGTGATTGCCGGGAAAGGCTGATTAAGCTCAAAATCGGCCGGATTATCCCGTAATGTGCACCAGGCCTACAAGCCCAGTTATCTAACCACTACACCTTCCAAGCCCTTTCTTTAGCAGAACCATTTTATCAATCTGATATTAATATTTAATATGTTGGTGGGTGGAGGTAAGAGAGGTCACCAGGGACCAGAGTCTTCTCCAAAACCTCCTGTAAGTTTAGTGGGGGGGGGTTCAATCGTCGAGGCCAGCCACTGCAGTTTGAGTCTGCTCCCCTTTGCTCTCTCTCCCTCTGTTTTAAGCAGAACAGGCGCTGCTGCTGCCGTTTCGTGGTCCCTGTCCTCGAGCCGATCTCTCCGTGCCTTTCCTGCCCCCCCCCCCCCTCTCTCTCGTGGTAATGACCCCCCACCCGCCGGTCGCCATGGAGGCCATCAAGAAGAAGATGCAGATGCTGAAGCTGGACAAGGAGAACGCCATCGACCGCGCGGAACAAGCCGAGTCCGACAAGAAGGTTGCCGAGGACAAGTGCAAGCAGGTGAGGATCAGGGTTATCGCTTTGGAGACCAGGGGCTGTCAGTTCCTACCTGCAGCACGTAGACAACCGCTCCCGTCTCCGTCTAAGTGAGCACACCCAGAAGCTTCTGGCAGTGGAACTTCTCAGTCCAGTTCACATCAAAACTGTGACTGTAGACAACGAAAGAATAAGTTTTCATAATTCTTTTAAAGTGAGAATGTTACTGAGTAAAGAGCAGCCCGCATCAAAACAATCAGCAGTTGAGTAGATCTGCTTCAGACTCAAAACGATGAGCAATTTAGATCTGCTTCAGACTCAAAACGATGAGCAGTTCAGATCTGCTTCAGACTCAAAACGATGAGCAGTTTAGATCTGCTTCAGACTCAAAACTCTGAGCGGTTGAGTGGATCTGCTTCAGACTCAAAACTCTGAGCGGTTGAGTGGATCTGCTTCAGACTCAAAACTCTGAGCGGTTGAGTGGATCTGCTTCAGACTCAAAACTCTGAGCGGTTGAGTGGATCTGCTTCAGACTCAAAACTTGACCGGTTGAATCTGAGACACCGGCAGCTGTCAGAAGACGTTTTAAAACGTTCACACTGAACAAACTTTTAAATGTTTAAAACCGTCTCATCGGCTAATGCCCATATGACCAGAAGTCGCTTTAAGGCCAGTAATCATTCTCTCTTTTTTAATATATATTTTTAGGGCTTTTTCAGCTTTATTGGACAGCACGGTGTAGAGAGACAGGAAGAATGGGAGCGAGAGAGAGGGAGAGACATGCGATGAAAGTCGCTCAGACGGATTTGAACAGGGCATAATTCTCATTTTTAAGAATATGTAAATAAATCCTGGAGCTAAAAGTAGTTGTTAGTTAATGATAAAGGTGGTTTGGCTGAGTTTGTGTATCTGCCAGTCAGGGGTGAGCTGAGCAAAGTGTGGGACAGATGATGTGTGAAATCTTCCGGGTTACTTACTGAAATTGTCGGATGTTTTTCAAC
Source organism: Synaphobranchus kaupii (assembly GCA_029718625.1). Lineage (NCBI taxonomy): Eukaryota > Metazoa > Chordata > Actinopteri > Anguilliformes > Synaphobranchidae > Synaphobranchus > Synaphobranchus kaupii. The sequence goes on from JAINUF010000025.1 coordinate 2,727,423, forward strand.
CTACTAATAGTTTTACTATTGTTATTAATTATTTTAATACATATTATATTTTAATACAGGCCCTAATGAAAAAGGGAACAGAGACAATCACCATTGTGGGATGAATGACGTTAAATCAAATCATACATTTTGCATATAAACAGTCCCGTTTTTATAATGCTTTTTCTTTATTATAGTATACAAATGTATATATATTTGTTCAATTAATTAAGACTATTCTTACTTCTGTTTTTATTATACTGATATCATTGTATCGATTTAAGGTACTACAGAATCAAAATAGCTGCTAATTCTGCTATAATTAAATGTTTAGAACATGTTGATAATTGTCTTGTTTGCTACATTTAGCTTTAAAAAACAACATTCTATATAGGTTAGATATTTATTTTAATATAATGAAAAGTGTGATCAAAGTAAAGTGTGATCAAAGCAGTTTATGGGGTGTACCCACATTCTTCTCCTCCTCAGGAGCATTCGGAGCAAGAGGTAAACCGCAATTACCTTCCTCATGTTTACAACTCTAACTGAAACAAACAAAAAAAAGTACTATATTAATATTGCGAGATAAGGTAATCACTCAACTGATTTCGTTATAATGACATAATTACATTGTAGGCTATACATTGTAGCTACATTGTAGCTATAGGCTACGAAAAAAATAATAATAATCAAAAGTAGGCCAATTGCTGCCAGCCAGAGAAGATTTGTTTGTTGGTTTGATTCATGTGTAGCTATTTTCCCATGTACTAATATATTGACAGTGTGCAAGTTTTAATTTTAATTAACCTGTCAAGCAGTAAGACATATGTAATAGCAGTATTTACTCCCATTATTAAGCGAAGCTCACAAATCCGGAATGTATACTGTTTGTTTGTATATCGCGTCTCTGACGTTCACGCTATGCGCTCCGAAAAAGCAATAAAAGCGTCTGTGCCTTTGCGCGTCTAGTGGGTTCCGGGCGTAATGCAACCTCCAGATCCATAGACAGTCTCGGGGAGAGAGTAGCTGGACGACCGGCTGGACTTCAAAGAGCACATCAGGGCGACGGCTCGGTCCTGCAGGTTCCTCCTGTACAACATCAGGAGGATTCGACCGTACCTGACCACCTACTCCACCCAGCTTCTTGTCCAGACCATGGTCACCTCACGCCTGGACTACTGCAACTCTCTGCTCGCAAGCCTACCGGCCTGCACCATTCTGCCTCTCCAACTGATCCAGAATGCAGCTGCCCGGCTTGTGTTCAACCTCCCGAAATTTTCACATGTAACCCCCCTGCTGAGGTCACTCCACTGGCTGCCAGTTGCAGCCAGGATCAGGTTCAAAGTTCTGACCCTGGCCTACACTGCAGCCAATAGGACAGGCCCCGCCTACCTGCAGGACTTAATCCAGAACTATGTTCCTGCTCGACCACTTCGCTCTTCTACAGCAGGGCGACTGGCACTTCCCCCCCTCCGTGTCAAAGGCTCTCGCTCGTCCCGACTGCGGAGTTTTTCCACCTTAGCTCCTCAGTGGTGGAATGAACTTCCCATTCCCCTACGTTCTACTCCAACCCTGCCTGCATTCCGTCGAGGCCTGAAGACACACCTCTTCAGACTCCACCTTGACTGATATCCTAACCTAGGAATATCAGTTCCGTGTTTACTAGTTCCCTGTGTTTTCCTGTCTGTTTATTATAGTTTATAATAGTATTTAGAATGGAAGTGTAGTATTGCTGATTTACCCACAGCTTACTGTGAACTACAGTCAACGTTCATTACTAGGGATAGCTGCTACATTATGGGAAGGATGTGCTTTGTCTTGTCTGTTCTGTAGTGATCTTGATGATGTCTCTGTATGCACTTACTGTACGTTGCTTTGGATAAAAGCGTCTGCTAAATGAATGTAATGTAATGTAATTTAGAGCTGGACAGTTTGTAGGTAAATGATAAGCCGAGATGGCCTTTGTTTTGTTTTGTCTGTTCTGCCGTCTCCTGTGTAACTAACTCTATTTGTTCTGTCGTCTCTCCCAGCTGGACGATGAGCTCGCCGGTCTGCAGAAGAAGCTGAAGGGGACTGAGGATGAGCAGGATAAATACTCCGAGGCCCTAAAAGACGCCCAGGAGAAACTGGAGCTCTCCGAAAAGAAGGCCACAGACGTGAGTACAAAAGCCTGGGACTTGCCTGAGCTACAGTCCACGAGAAAGGGACTCTAGCCTGGACACACAACCATAACCCCCCCCCCCCTCCAACTCACAAACACTCCAACCCATTGGCTGCCTAATCCAACTCCAGTAAAACCTCAATCCCAAGTCAAACTAATAAAAACATTCCCCAGCCTCCAAAGGAACAGAACACTTTATTATTTTGTTTAAAAAAGATTTGTAAAACGACCAACAAAATACCCAGTCTATCAGGCTCATTTACTCAACATTGATATTAACATCTGACAAAAAAATATATAGGCTATCCTGTGATTATTATTATTATTATAACTTTATTTATAATGCACCCTTCATACAATTGACATCCAAATGTACGCAGTAGAACTAATAAAATAACTCAAAGAAAGCTTTAAAGAACAAACATTTACTTTTAATAGAATTTGAATTAAATCTTACAACGTAAACGATAAGTAGATAATATGTCATTTTAAAAGTTTTTAAGATTAATATATTGTATTGAAGTTAAAACAACATACATCACAGTGTGAATAATTTCCTGAATTCCTTATTGTTAATGTATTAACCTTGTAGCGCTCCAAATTATCTACTTTGGGTTTCTTTAAAGATTTTTCTGTCCAAAATGTGAACAAAATGAAAATATCAACTTTTCTCATTTTTTTCTCACGTGAAAAGAGAGTGAGTCAAAGGTTGAACAAGACAAAGTCATAGCTCGCAAGCTTGAGTTTTGACAAGTTTATCTGGTATAAAGAATGGAATTCTGTCAAAATGTAACATGACATTTACAGTACCAGTCAAAAGTTTGGACACACCTACTCATAGGTTTTTTCAAGTAGAATAGTAAAGTCATCAAAACAATTAGATAACACATTAAATTATGCAAACAAATCAAAAAAAGTGTTATATTTTAGATTCTTCAAAGTAGCCACCCTTTGCCTTGATAACGGCTTTGCACATTCTTGCCATTCTCTCAACCAACTTCTGTGGTAAACAGGTATTCCACAGGTAAACAGGTGATGCTATCATGACTCTGTATAAAAGGATATCGAAAGACTCTTGATACCTTATTTCAAGGTAGAATGTGCAAAGCTGTTATCAAGGCAAAGGGTGGCTACTTTGAAGAATCTAAAATATAAGACGTTTTTTATTTGTTTTACACTTTTTTTGGGGTCTTTGCATAATTCCATTTGTGTTATCTGATAGTGTTGATGTCTTTACTATTCTAAAATGTGGAAAACAGTCAAAATAACGAAAAAAAACCTTTCTACGAGTAGGTGTGTCCAAACTTTTGACTGGTACTGTATGTTCATTTGATAAGGAGAGTGTATATTTGCAGGTTACTCGAATATAAATGCAGTTTGCCAGGATTTCCCCGGACACTGTTCACTGGCAAGGAACTGGGTTAGCAGGTACACCTGCCTGGAAAACTGAAACGGAGAGCGCTCTCGAGAACTTTTTAAACCCCTTATAAAGACGCCCTGCACAGCCGGTCCACACGTCGTGCACGTCATAAAGGAAGAAGGAGTCCTTATAATTTGCATTGAGTCACATTGAGTCACACTGAGTCACATTGAGTCACATTGAGTCACATTGAGTCACATTGAGTCACACTGAGTCACATTGAGTTACATTGAGTCACACTGAGTCACATTGAGTCACATTGCGTGTTTGAAGTGCTTGGTTCGCAGGCAGCTCCGTCAAGGCCGTGATGACCGAGCGGACGGCGATAGCGACTGCGCTCACTCTAGGAATGCTGGGAATGCAGCTGAAGCAAGCATCCAAAGCCCCGCGCGCCTGCGACTAGGCTAACTGAAGTCGAGACTCCGGCCTCCGGCCATTTCCGGCGGCTTAATCAGCGAATTAATCTATACCATTTATTTCCATCTGAGGAAAAAAAAAATATGGTGCAGTAAAATGTACACCCACTGATGGTGTTCGACTCCAAACCGGTTTAACTGAGGGCTCACCCGACCAATCAGACTACCAGTGAGTTGTTTGGTAGGCTATAAGGACAGAGGGAGAGAGGGGGGGGGGGGTTGGAGCATGGCAGGAATGTGTCACGGTGCGGCGGTCGCAGGTCACGTCAACTTCAGAAATCAATTAACAGAGACCAGGTGCGTGTGTGTCTGTGTGCGGGCACACACACGCAGTACTATTGCATACTTGTACATTTAATTTAGTTTCATTTGTCTGCCTTTGAACTGTAGATTGGAGGGAGCGCACACACACACACACACACGCGCACACACAGTTTTTTTTCTAATTTCTCTTTAGGTGGCACGTGACTTCAATACGGATGTGGGCCACTTCCGGCAATGATGCGGCACTGCTGGCCTTCTTCTGTCCCGGACAAAATGGATGTGAGCCTGAAGTGGCCCACATGTAAAATAGCAAATATGGCCCAAAATCCCAAATCAAATGTGGGCCTTTTTTGGCAAAGATGCGGTACTCTTGGCAATGTGTAATCTGGATGTGGCCCATGAGGGAAATGGTGAATATGGCCCAAATATCACAAAACAAATGTGGGCCACCTTTGGCAAAGATGTGGCACAGTCAACAAAGACTAATCTGAGTGTGAGCCTAAAGTGGCCCACATATGACATGGCAAATATGGCCCAAATATTATGAAACAGACGTGGGCTACTTCTGGCATAGATGTAGCACTTTTGACACAGGTTTATCTGGATGTGAGCCTGAAGTGGCCCACATTATACATGGCAAACATGGCCCAAGTTGATAATGACTTAATTGTGCAAGCGTGTGTCCCCAATTGTGCTGTCATCTTGCTGTGAAAAAAGGAGTTTGTGATGCATAGATTCCTTAGATATGACCTTGGCAGGTTGGTCATGGTCATGAATCTTGGCCCCTGCAGGCGCCCACTGCTCCTGGCTGCCCTTGGAGGAAGGACAGCACGGATGGGTCAAAGGTCAAAGGCAGAGAACACATTTCATCGGTGACCCTAATGCATGTGTGTGCATGTTCCCATGTGTCACCATGCCACGCCATGCATGTGTTGGAGTGTAGTGTCATATGACAAATAAAGACTTCTTCTTCACTGGGTGGAAAGCAGGGAATTCCATCACAGAGCAACACATGTCCTCAATTCATCGAATGTCCCTGGAAGAAACACAGAACATGCAACACCCAGAAAGGACTAGCTTGAAGTTGAACCCAGGTCCTTCTTGCTGTGAGGTGACAGTGCTAACCACTGAGCCATCATGCTGCTGCAAGCACTAAAACATGTGCCATTCATGTACCACATTACTACAGTGTTGACATGAATGATAATGCATGCATTATCAAACTGCACAATTGCTGTTGAATTGACCTTGCTGGTCAGACAGCAAGGCCAACCAGGGTTCATGGTGGAACATAGCTCTCTGGCTTAGGGCCAATCCATATAAACATTGTCTTTGTTTCCATCAATAACTAAAATACATTAAAGACAGGACTGTCTACAGTGAGAAGTTTAATTTACATTTACATTGTCCTATATCAGGGATATGGCTAATGGCCTATCCACTGCAGTCAAGCTTAGATCTGGCTGGCCCAGAGCTACGCAGATTAGAGGGGGAAATGGCTTATTTGCAATGGACTGACTCACTCCATGCAGTTAAATAAAAGTCTGAAGACAAATGTTGTAACTTGTATGTTGGCAAATTAGTATTGCTGTGGGCAGAGCTAACAGGTTGTGTAACACTGCAACACAGTAAAGGGGAAAATGTAATTGTCATGTGTGCACATTGGCATTTAAGCATAAGATTGGTTCTAAAGGAAAGATCAAGGATTTGTTAAAATGCAAGAGGATCATTCTATGAGCCACATGAATGTAACTGTATGTCACCATGTCAATCCAGCCATTAGTTAGCAATTGATGTAATCTGTGACGTTCCGTTTCCCATCCAGTCTGTTTTCCCGGTTTTGTCATTTCCTTCCGTGTCATGTTGGATCCCATGTCCGTGTTTTGCCCCTGGCTGTGGACTGGGCGTTTCCCTCGGGTTCATTTCGGCTCATTTTCCACTTTAACTTCCGCCTATCACTCTCCCCTCTCGTTACTCACATTCCTCACTGCTGTGCTTCGGCAATCACTCCCGATTGAACATCACACCTGTTTCTCATTTTCTCCTTCATTTCCTGCACTATTTAAACCACCTGCTGTCTCCCCTTCTTTGTCGGTTCATTACATGTTGTAACCCTTCAGACCCTGTTTACTGTTTACTAACTAACCAACCGTGTTTACGTCATGTCACGCTTCTGGTCCTGTATTCGTCAGCTTGCTGTCTTGTACCTGTTTGCCTGGGTTCCAGTCTGGTAGCTATTCCTCCGAAACATTCTCTGTTGCATGCTACTTACCTGTCTCCCTTCAACCTCCAGACGCCGCGGTTCCAGTCTCCCTGTAGCTGTGTCTTGTCCTCCCTTTGTCACCTACCTCCCGAACTTGAGTTACGGTTCCAGGATCCCTGAATGTTAGCCGGCTTCAGCAAGATTTGCCCGAGCCACACCGCACCTTCCTACTCGGCGGAGCTTTCTTCAGCTACAGTCCTGTCACAGTACCCTGCTATTAACCTCTGCTTTCTACCCGATTATTCAAGCTACCTATCCAGTTCCAGTCCAGCTCCAGCCCAGGTCTTGTCCTGTACCGGTGTTCGTACACCTCCGTTAAAGTCCAGTTCTGGCTTGGAAGAATTCCGTGCCGGCTTCCGTTTCCCTGAGTGGACCTCCCGGTCCAGTTCCAGTCCAGTTCCAGTCCTGTTCCAGTCCAGTACCAGTCCAGTTCCGGTGTGTTGTACACCTCTGGTAAAGTCCAGTTCCGGCTTGGAACAAGTTCCGTGCCGCCTTCCGTTTTCCTGAGTGGACCTCCCGGTCCAGTTCCTGTCCAGTTCCTGTCCAGTTCCAGTCCAGTTCCGGTGTTTAATACACCTCCGTTCAAGTCCAGTTCCGGCTTGGAACAAGTTCCGTGCCGCCTTCCGTTTTCCTGAGTGGACCTCCCGGTCCAGTTCCAGTCCTGACCCGGTGCCACTACTCCACCTTCCCTACCCAGTTCCGGCTTGGAACTGTAGGGCACTTCCGCACCCAGTCCGGCTTGGACTCCTAGTCCTGCACCCTTTTGGTTCCGGCTTGGAACCTACCTTTACTTTCAAGCCCAGCTCCGGCTTGGAGCAGTCCGTAAGGGACTCTACTTATGTTTGTTTAATTAACTTGTTTTCCTTTCCTGTACAGCTTTGGGACTACCCCAACGCTTAATAAAATTCCATTTTCCTTTGATTCTGCCTCAGTCGTGCATTTAGGTCCAAACCTTTACCAGGATCGTAACATAATCTTTACAATACATTTTACATTCTGAGATCACCACACGACTAGATGCGCTAAGGTGCCAGAAGACCGAAGAACAGTAAGGAAGAAGGTTCTGCACATTTAGGGATTAAGACCATCAGGGAAAAGCCAGAACTAGGTCCATATGCAATCAACTGTACACCTGTGCTATAGGCTACTCTTGCTGAGCAGTAATAGCACGGGTGATGATACATTAAAATTTCCGCGGGATTTTACTAACGGATTTTACAGCCACCCCGTAGCATTGTGGGTCTGCATTTTGCATTTACTCAGCCAACGGAACAACGCGGCCATTCACGGCCGCAAGGAACACATCTCAGGTATGTAACATCATAGGATATATTTTATAAGTCTATGGATATATAACGTTACTGCTGATCTGAGTGAGTGCTGTTTCGTCTGGTATGTTTCAGTGACATTAGCTAGATAATGACTATCATTAGCTAGCTAACGTTAGCTCAACTATCATTAGCTCGGTGGTGGGCTATCATCTAGCATAGCTAACGTTAGCTAACGTTGAGAAGAACGCGATAATTTTATCAGTCGAGTGGCATAGCTTAACCCTTTAAAGCCAGAGCGTTCTAATTTCAGTACAATTGTTCTGATGGTTTGACGTATAATAGCTCTGCCGTCCAATCACTGATTTTCTTTTTGAAAAATGTTAGTTACAGATGACAAAATAAGCTACAATTGCATATAATTGGTTCATGAGCTTAGTGGGCGGGGATTTATTTCTAGACCGCTAAATAAAACCGCACGCCAACCTCGTAAATCTATATTGGTCAGGGAAGGTGTAGGAGGAGTTGCCCGGGACGCCATTTTGTAGTTTGCGGTGAAGTGAGCGGATCGCTGGGGAAACATCGGAAAGACCACGGTTGTGCTTGGACTGGTTTAAATTAAACTTTCTGATTAATTAAACTACATTGACGTTGGTTTTACGGATATCAGGACTTGGTAACAGTAGGATTGAGTATTGGGGGGAACATTTTGTGGGAATATCGACCGACGGCCTGTATAGGTCCGGAACGATATTCTGGCACTGTTCCTTACAAACTCAGACAGAATGGCAGGGAGGGAGCCGGAGGAAGACAGCAATATCATGGAGTCTAGTGGAGATGAGTGGAGTCGGGTGGAGTCGGGTGGAGATGAGTGGAGTCGGGTGGAGTCGGGTGGAGATGAGTGGAGTCGGGTGGAGTCGGGTGGAGATGAGTGGAGTCGGGTGGAGATGGGTGGAGTCGGGTGGGAGAGGTGGTGGAGTCGGGTGGAGATGAGTGGAGTCGGGTGGAGTCGGGTGGGAGAGGTGGTGGAGTCGGGTGGAGATGAGTGGAGTCGGGTGGAGATGAGTGGAGTCGGGTGGAGATGAGTGGAGTCGGGTGGAGATGAGTGGAGTCGGGTGGGAGAGGTGGTGGAGTCGGGTGGAGATGAGTGGAGTCGGGTGGGAGAGGTGGTGGAGTCGGGTGGAGATGAGTGGAGTCGGGTGGGAGAGGTGGTGGAGTCGGGTGGAGATGAGTGGAGTCGGGTGGAGATGAGTGGAGTCGGGTGGGAGAGGTGGTGGAGTCGGGTGGAGATGAGTGGAGTCGGGTGGAGTCGGGTGGGAGAGGTGGTGGAGTCGGGTGGAGATGAGTGGAGTCGGGTGGGAGAGGTGGTGGAGTCATTGTACCCATAAGGAAGCCAGGGAAAGATGCAAGCAAACCAACAAGCTATAGAACAATTGCATTAACATCGCACTTATGTAAACTGATGGAGAGAATGGTAAATGAAAGACTGGTGTACTTTTTAGAGAAACAGGATGTAATTGCAGGATGTCAAAGTGGATTTAGGAAAGGAAGGGGTACTTTAGATTCAGTGCTGTGTCTAGAAGATGAAGTAAGGAAGGCGCAAATAAATAAACAGACAGTAGCGTGTTCTTCGATGTAGAAAAAGTGTATGATATGCTTTGGAAGGAGGGGCTTCTGATAAAGCTAAATGCAAAGGGAATTAGGGGTAAAGTTTTTAACTGGATAATGGACTTTTTGAACAAAAGAACAATACAGGTAAAGATAGGATCTGAAATGTCCAATAAATATGAGGTTGAAAATGGAACACCGCAGGGGAGTGTGATAAGTCCTGTATTATTTTCAATTATGATAAACGACATCTTTGGAAATGTATCAGTGGACATGGGAATATCATTATTTGCAGACGATGGGGCTCTGTGGAAAAGAGGGAGAAATTTGAGTCATATAGCTAAAAAGGTGCAAGACGGAATAAATCAAGTTGAGATGTGAGGGAAGAAATGGGGTTTTAAGTTCTCAGTTGAAAAGACTAAGGTAATGTTCTTCACAAGAAAGAGAGTTATAGGAAATTTTAACTTGCAACTATATGGAAATAATTTAGAGATAGTTGAGTCATTTAGATTCTTAGGAGTATATTTTGACTCTAGATTAACATGGAGGGAACACATTAAAAGTATTGTGGATAAGTGCAAAAAGGTTTTAAATGTGATGAGATGCCTTGTGGGGTTGGACTGGGGAGCGGATGTAGCATCCTTGAAATATATTTATGTAGCACTAATTAGATCAAGGCTGGACTATGGGAGTGTGGTGTATGGATCTGCAGCAAAAACTGTGCTTGGAGGGTTAGATGTGATCCAGGCCCGGGCTCTTAGATTATGCATAGGAGCAGTGAGAACATCACCTGTGTGTGCCCTTCAAGTAGAACAGGAGAAATGCCACTGTGTTTACGCAGGAAGCAGCTCAGAGTCAACTACTGGATGAATTTGGAGATAACCACCCAACCAAAAAAGTACTACAGGCCTGCTGGGAAAGGGAGGGTACAGTAAGATCAAGTTTTGGTTGGACATGGGATGCAGCAGCAAGAGATCTGGGAGTGTATGGGATGGAGTTCTGCCCGACGGTGATGTGGCCTCCAACCCCTGTGTGGGAAATGGAGACACTGGTGGTAGATCTAGAGCTGCTTCAAGATAAGGCAAAGAAAAATGTAGATTTAGTACAAGAGTTTTATAGCTATACAGAAAGTAGATACACAGGGTATGTTCAGGTGTTTACGGACGGATCAAAAGATCCAATAACAGACAGCACTGGCTCATCACTGGCTCACTGGCGCAAAAGGACATCAAACTCCTTAAGTGTATATACTGTTGAGTTGTATGCCATTTGGATGGCTTTAGAGTGGGTTGAGCAAGTCAAACCTCAAAGAGTTCTGATCTGTAGTGACTCAGCATCTGTTCTATACAGCCTAAAGCTAGGCACACCCAAAAAACGACAAGACCTAATATTTGAAGTAATAGAAAGGCACTCGAGAATAATAAGACAAGGCATTGTGATCACATTTATTTGGGTTCCTGCGCACACGGGCATTATGGGTAATGAGAGAGTGGACAACCTAGCCAAACAAGCTGTTAAAAAAGAAAACATAGACACTATAATAAAACTGTATTGCATGGAAGAAAATTAATGAAGAGTGGCAGCAACAATGGGATCAGGAGTTAAGAGGAAGACAGCTACATGCAATACAGAGTAGAGTGGGCACTGGGAGAAGCAGGGGAGGAAATAGAAGAGAGGAGGCAGTGATGACCAGACTAAGCATAGGACACAGCAACCTGAACGGGACTCTCCACATTATAGGGAAGCACCAAAATGGATTATGTGACCATTGTCAGACACCAGAAACAGTACAACATGTACTTGTTAACTGTAGAAAATACGTACTAGAACGTAAGGACATGATGGAGGGAATGAAAAGAGCAGGACTAGCAGGAGGAGATGTAAAGGGCATACTGTAGTGTGGTGAAAGTGGACAAGGCAGGAAATGTTTGATCAGCTATCTTAAGAGAACAGGACTAATAGGGAAAATATAACAAACCGGACAATGTAGCCAGGAGTTAACTAACTCCAGAAGATGGCAGTAGTGCAACATTAAGGATGCAAGCTGCCTTAAAACCCCAAAGAAGAAGAAGAAGAGTGGACCGGAGGAGACTTTGAGGGGGTGATGACGGTTCTCGTTTGCGCATGAGCGGAGGTAGTTTGAAATCGGACAGCGGGAAATCGGTAGCTGTGTTTTGCTTTAGTTTGTTTTGTTTGTTTTGCTTTAGTTTGTTTTGTTTGTTTTGCTTTGCTGTGCTTTGCGTTGATTGTTTCTTTTATATCTTTGAAGTGTCACCGCCGAATCGCAGTAGGGTTTGTAGTGGGTTTGGATATCGGGAGACTGAGGCGGGTTGACTACGCCTGTTGCGTGACTGGAGGGCGATGGCAGGGTCTTCGGACGGGTCTGAGCCATCAGACATGGAATGGCATATGCCCCGGAAAAAACGTGGGTTGTCGGATGGTTCGGGGGATGACAACCGGGAACACCGTAGCACGAAAACAGTGAAGTCGATGGAACAGGAATCGAGCATAAATAGCCGAGCAGGGGAAACAGAATTCAAAGTTATAATAACATTTAAAAAGAGTGAAAGGCAGCTGCCAAATCCGGTAAAAATGTCTAAGATATTGGCAAAGGACATTGGTGATATTGAGTCGGCGAGGTGGCTGAGAGACGGAAGGATTTTGGTGTTTTGCTCCAGTATGGAACAGCAAGCTAAAGCGCTAGGCTGCCGTAAAATGGGGGGACATGAAGTAGAGAAAGTTGTGGCGCCCGGCGGGGCTCGAAATAGGGGGGTAATTACAGGTGTTCCCCTGTCTATGGAGATGGCCGAACTACGGAAATGCATCAAGGGTGGTAAACTTCTGGATTGTAGTAGGTTGCGGCGCACAAGGGAAGGACAAAAGGAGGACAGTTTGTCGGTATTGCTGGATTATGGGGGGGGTCCACTACCAGAGAAAGTTAAAATAGGATACATGTGCTATCCTGTGAGACGGTTTGTGCCACAGCCTTTGCGGTGCTTTAACTGTCAGCGTATGGGACATGTGGCAGCAGTATGTAAGGGGAAGAAGAGATGTGTGAGGTGTGGGGAGGGACATGGTTTTGGGGAATGTGAGGAGGGTAAAGGCTTGAAATGTTGTAATTGTGGGGGCGAGCATAGTGCGGCGTATGGGGGGTGCAGAGTGCAAAAACAGGCCCAGGAAGTGCAGAAAATTAAAGTTACCCAAAATGTCTCTTACTCCGAGGCTGTGAGGAGGCTTCCCAGAGAGGTAGCGCGGACGGGTGGTGCGGGTGTTGTTCCGGCTGGTGAATTAGCGGAAGGTGGTAAGGGGGGAGGATGTGAGCATAGCTGTGTTGCTGATCCAGATGTGCTTCATGTTAAGAAGATTGATTTTATAGCATTTATTGCGACGGTGGTTAACTGTGCGTCGCAGGCGACAAGACGTACGGAGAAACTGAAGATAATTCTGGGGGCGGCTGAGATCTTTCTGGGAATTACAGATATGACATATGAGAATCTATGTGATAAATTACGTGCTCGGGAAGGAGGTGTGCTGTCGCAGCCTCCTGGTTAGTATAATAGTATAGCCAGCAGCCATACCACCATGCAATCTGCTCCTGCTGAATTGCTGAAGCTAAGCGGGTGTGGGCTTGGTTAGTACTTGGATGGGAGACCTCCTGGGAAAACTAAGTTGCTGCTGGAAGTGGTGTTGGTGGACCAGTAGGTGGCAATCTTCTCTCTGGTCAAATAAATCCCAACGCCCCAGTACAGTGATGGGGACACTGTGCTGTAGGAGATGCCGTCTTTCGGATGAGACGTTAAACCGAGGTCCTGACTCACTGTGGTCATTAAAGATCCCATGACACTTATCGTAAAGAGTAGGGGTTTCCCCGGTGTCCTGGCTAAATTCCCAACCTGGCTCTTTCAATCTGCCACCTAATCATCCCCCAGTTTAAATTGGCTAATAATCACTCTCTCTCTCAACCACCTCAGCTGATGTGTGGTGAGCATTCTGGCGCAAAATGGCTGCCGCTGCATCACCCAGGTGGGTGCTACACGTTGGTGGTGGTAGAGGCGAGTTTCCCTCTCATCACTGTAAGCGCTTTGAGTATAGAAAGGCGCTATATAAATGCAAGGTATTATTATTATTATTAATGGCAATTTTGTTTCTCCAGTGGAATGCTCGCAGCCTGATTGCCAACGGGCAAGAGTTTAAGAGGTTCCTTGTGGAGGCTCCTGCTCTGCCGGAGGTTGTTTGCGTCCAGGAGACGTGGCTGGATTTTGTTTTACCTGGGTATGAGTCAGTCAGAAAAGACAGGGTTTGGGGACAGGGAGGGGGTGTGCTACATTTATAAAGGAGGGACTGGGGTACCGGGAAATACAGGTGAATACGGAATTGGAAGGTGTGGTAGTGGAAGTGTTTGGAATGGAGAGCAGTTTGCTGGTGATTAATTTTTATAACCCATGTGCTCCTCTGTCGTTAGAGGCCCTTAAAGGATTATGCCGCAATAGGGCTGTACGTGCGATGTGGTGTGGTGATTTTAATGCGCATAGCACATTGTGGGGCAGTGAACATACGGATGCGAATGGGGAGATTGTTGAGGAGCTTATGGAAGATATGTCACTGGTCTGTGTGAACACGGGTAAGGGTACAAGGTTTGATGTTAGGACTGGTGCTACATCTTGTTTGGATCTCACATTAATTTCGAGTGACATGGCTGCTGTGTGTGATTGGAGGGTATGGGCGGAGTCAACAGTGGGGAGCGACCATTTCCCAATTTTTTGTGAGGTGGGTTATGGGGTTGACCAAAGGCCTGGAAGTGCTACGAGGGCTTGGTGTTTTAATAAAGCGGACTGGAATGTAGATATGTGTGTCGAGGGGCTGACTGATGTTTTTATTGGGGCTGCTAATCGAGCGATTCCGGTGCGTAGAGGTAAAGGGGTTAGGAGGGCGGTCCCATGGTGGACGGATGAGTGCTCAGAGGCAGTTCGGGCGAGAAACCAAGCTTTTAGGGCTCTGAGGGTGTCTATGACGCAACAGGCTGTGCTGGAGTATCAGAGACTGAGGGCAATGGTTAGGCGCACCATTAAAAGGACTAAGAGGGCAGCGTGGCGACGACTCTGCTCCACTTTTGGGAGAGAGACTCGCATGAATGATGTGTGGAGGATAGTTAAGAAGATGAGGGGATGTGGTGGGATGAGGCGAGTGCCTGTTTTGGTGGATGGTGATCTGGTTGCCAGAACAGATGGGGAAAAGGCGAACATGTTGGCCAAGACGTTGTCAGGGGAAGCTGGTGGTGTGAGGTTGAGTGCAGAGTGCCTGAGGCAATGAAGGGAGGTGTTGGAGGAACGCAGGGATTTATGTCATAAGAAGATGGTATTTGATAGTGTATTGGATGTGGAGTTTACTATGCTTGAGCTTACTTTGGCTGTGAAGAGGGCGGGTAATTCATCCCCGGGTCAGGATTTGGTGAGCTATGAGATGTTGAGGCATGTGTCAGAGAAGGTATTGATGGTTGTATTGAAGGTATTCAATAAAATTTGGGTGGAGGGCAGCCTCCCGGGGATGTGGAAGAAGGCAGTGATTTTGCCATTTGTGAAGCCGGGGAAGGACCCTGCTAGTGCTGCTAGCTACCGCCCCATAGCACTGACATCAAATTTTTGTAAACTGATGGAACGCATGGTGGTGGGGCGGTTGAATCATTTTTTGGAGGGGCGGGGTCTGCTATCGCAGGTGCAGAGTGGTTTCAGGAGAGGTCGCTCCACATTTGATGCCCTGGTGAGGTTGGAAACAGATATTAAGAAGGCGCAGGCTATAAAGGATGTGGTGGTGACCGTATTTTTTGATATAGAAAAGGCATATGACTCTATGTGGAGAGAAGGCCTTTTGCTAAAATTGGAAGGGTTGGGGGTGGCTGGACGGGTCTATAATTGGATTCTGTCCTTCTTTTTAAACAGGTCTATGCAAGTTAGGGTGGGGTCTGCTCTATCGGAACCTTGTGCAGTGAATATTGGTACGCCACAGGGTAGTGCAATTAGCCCACTATTGTTTAGCATCATGATTGATGATGTTTTTGCTAGGGTTGATAGGGATGTGGAGGTAGCATTGTACGCTGATGACGGTGCTTTATGGAAACGGGGGCGTAACATAGGCCACGTTAGGAGAAGGGTGCAGGAGGCCATTTTTAGGGTAGAGGAGTGGTCCATGAAATGGGGGTTTAGGTTTTCGATACAGAAAACTAAGAGCATGTTTTTCACAAGGAGGCGGATTCCGGATACGGAAGTGTTGAGCCTATATGGCCAGCCTGTGGAGAGGGTTTGTTCCTTTAAGTATTTGGGCCTGTGGTTTGATACTAATTTGACCTGGAAAATACATATAGAGCATGTGGTGACAAAATGTAAGAAGGTCCTTAACCTTATGAGGTGTGTGGCAGGTTGTGAGTGGGGGGCGGATAGATCGTCCCTGGTATCTATATATTATGCTCTCATAAGATCAGTCCTAGACTATGGGTGTATGGTGTTCCGCTCAGCTGCGCCGTCAACATTAAAGCTTCTAGATGTGGTCCAGGCAAAGGCATTGCGATTATGCTGTGGAGCATTTAAGACGACCCCAGTGTGTGCAATGTTGGTGGAAATGGGGGAATGGCCATTGGAGTTGAGGAGGATCAAATTAATGATGGCATATTGGGCCACAGTGAAGGGCCACTCCAGTGCCTTTTTGACGTCTGCGGTACTGCGTGAGTGCTGGGAATATACAGCTAGGCCGGGTGTGGGATTTGGGTGGACGGCTAATAAGTGGGCTACTGAACTGGGTATCATGGATGTCGCAATGGCACCATCTGTTCCAGTGTCTGCGGTCCCGCCCTGGTTGTTCCTGAAGCCGGATATAGATTGGTGGCTGTTGGAGCAGGATAGGGAGGGATGGGCTGATGTTGGCGGGAGGGTTGATAGATATATTGATCGAACATTTCAGACACATCTTCCTGCCTTTACAGATGGTGCTAAGGATCCGGAGACAGGTCGTGTGGGGATAGGTGTGATTGTGCCCCTATTTGGAGTCAGGAGGTCAGAGAGGCTAGAGGATGGTCTATCAGTTTTTACAGCCGAAATGGTGGCAATAATCCTGGCACTGCAGTGGGTCGAGGAGGTAACACCAGATAGAGCAGTAGTATGCACTGACTCTGCATCGGCACTGGAGAGCTTAACGGCTCCAACATCCTGCAGGGAGGATCTGGTAATGGAGGTAATGGCTAGCATATATAGGCTGTACAAGAGGGGTATTGGGGTAAACTTTTGCTGGGTGCCGGCGCATGTGGGTGTGAGGGGTAACGAGGGGGCTGACGCCCTCGCTAAGAGGGCCCTTAGGCTGGGCGGCATTGCAGTGGATGTCCCTTATGGTAAAGTGGAGGTCAAGTCTAAGGCTAAACATATGATCGGAAAGATTTGGCAACAGAGGTGGGATGAAGAAAGTTGGGGGCGTCACCTGTATGCCGTCCGGCCAGGGGTCTCTGGGAGGCCTCTTCTTTGCGGGAGTAGGAGGGAGGAAACTATACTAACTAGGCTTAGGTTGGGTCATTCTGCATTAAATGACAGTTTATTTAGGATAGGGAAGCACAATACCGGCAACTGTCCTCAATGCAATAATAAAGAAACAGTTAGGCACATTCTGCTAGAATGTCAGGCATATGTTAGGGAGAGGGAGAAACTTAGGAAACTGATTGGGGATAAGGGTGGGCAGTTTACATTGGCTGGGCTCCTGGGTGGGTCAGTGGGATATGAGGTTCGCAGAGCTGTGCTTAATTTTATTTATTCGATTGGGGTAGGTGGGAGGGTCTGAAATCCCTGCTATCGCTTGTCCACACTCCGTAACAGTAGGTGGCGGTATGCACCTGACAGTTGGTAGCAACCCGCCATAGAAACCCAAAGAAGAAGAAGAAGAGCAGCGGACCACCTCGGAAAGAAGACTATCGTCTGAAGACTATCGTCTGAAGACTATCGTCTGAAGACTATCGTCTGAAGACTTTACTGCGACTGAGGGAAAGCCAGTAAACCCCCTGAGTTAAAAAGTATTTAAGATAATAATTAACTGTAGATATTACTTCAGAAACGATTTTATTTTGAATAAAATCATGTTTTTGTACCACAGACGTTCTCATATTTTCACTTGAAATTCTCTAAGGTAAGTTAGCTAACGTTCGGCTCTAGCTTCAAATGATGCCACTGTGTTGTAGACTTTGATAACTAAATAATAGCTAACTAAAGCTAAAAACAAGTAACGTTAGTCTAACAGCGAGCTCTCATCGTCACGCCGCGCGAACAGCCATTTTCTTTTCTACGTTTTTGTTTTCCTAATTTGAAATTAGCTCTGCTGTCTGTCTTGCTAGCTTTATAAATGTTATACTCAACTATTAGTATTATCAATAGCAAGTACTAAGTTAACTAGCTAGTGTTTTAACAGAACGTTATGTATAAATTTGAAGGTTGTTGTTGATCAGTCCTGTCGAAAATGAATGGAGTATAGAACTAAACAGCAAACATTTACTAACGTAACGTCAGCTTCACGTTTTATTTTCTGACTCACGTTTTTGACTTGAGCAAGATTAGCCTGTTTAGACACATGACAAAAATACATCAGTTGAGCCAATGTCACTGATGATTTAGGTCTGTTCATTCAAAACAATATTTTATATGAATGGACATTATGCTAAGTAGTCAACATTGTGTTATTGTTGTGCTTTTTATCTAACGTTATTCTGGAGCATAAAGTGTTTTCTGTAAAATGTCATTCTCACTAGACACCCCTTTAATGACTCAGAAATGGTTTTATATGTTATGGATTAATGTAATGGCAACTGATAATATATTTATCTATTACAGCGATGAATGGACATTATGCTTGTGTCCAGAATAGCTATTTTATCTATTCCTGACATAAGCATAAAGCGTTTGCTGTAAGATTGTTATTGCAAGTATACAGCCCTTTAATTACTCAGAAATTGTTTTATATGATATGTTATGGATTAATGAAATGGTAAATGATTACATATTTATGTATTGCAGCAAAGGATGGACATTTAGCCATCTGATACAGTCCCTGAAGAGAAGGAGGGTGCTGAGGGTCATTGCAGAGCACGACACGGAGGACCATCAGGGCATGCACTTACTGTTATCTTTTTGATTTTTGAATATATTGAAGGTATTTATGCTTGACCATAGATTTGTTTGCTGTATCTGTACTAATACATTAATGATTTTACTGTAAATAAATCCAATGCATTAATTTTACGGGCATCTAAACTGATATTTGCTATGGGTTGTATCTTGTTTTTATTTGTTTTGCAATGTTATCCATTTACTTAGTTCATCCATTCACTATGTTATACTTTTTTTTTTTAAATAAAGTGTGTGTTTCATTGAACACATAAATTGTATATTTCAGTGTATGTGTCTTTCAATTTTGCATTATATCAACAGATTCTCAACAGTGGCCCATTAGGAGTATGGATAAGTGGTAATGTGAAATGTCAGTGAATAATAATGTTGTTTTTTTTTGCCTTTTCGCATACATCACTAAGAGGTTATAACTTTTGAGCAGTAAATTATAAATCTGATTTCTACTCTATATCACTTATAAAATAGTGAAGATACCACACAGTTTGTCTCCCTCGATCTTGAACATGAAACATTTAAAATCCTAGGTTTCTCATGGAGAATAGCCATTTAGAAAGTTTTTTTATTATTATTTATTTTGTGATTCGTTTTAATAATTGATGATATTGTGTTAAAGTAAGCATATTATTGTATATAAATGGAAAGCTCCAGTTATCCTGTTTAAAATGGTATATTATCTTTAGGGGTGTAACATAATATGATCACACCACAAACAGTTTTGCATACACATGTCATATTTTCAATGAACCTAACATTCTAAAAGCGTTTATTTTAGCCTTTTCTTACCCATCACTGAAGTGGTTATAACTTTTGAGCAGTAGAAGATAAATCTGTTCTGATTTCTATTCTATATGACTCACACAATGGTGAAGATATACACTGTAAGTTTCCCCTTATCTTGAACATGAAATGGGTAAAATAGTAGGTTTCTCATTAGAAAATAGCCATTTAGAACGTTTTATAAATTTAGTTGGTAAATGTATTTCCATAATTGATGATATTGCCATCAAGTAATCCTATTATTTTTTATATCAATTGAAAGCCCCAGTTATCCTGTTTGCAATGTTATATAAAGTTTATGTATCTGATGTAATATGTTCACACTACAAACATTTTTGCAGCGCACATTAAGAAATAAAATGGAATAGAATGTTGACCCAATATTCGCTCAGGCTGGTAA
Source organism: Synaphobranchus kaupii (assembly GCA_029718625.1). Taxonomy (NCBI): domain Eukaryota; kingdom Metazoa; phylum Chordata; class Actinopteri; order Anguilliformes; family Synaphobranchidae; genus Synaphobranchus; species Synaphobranchus kaupii. Next base: position 2,747,131 of record JAINUF010000025.1, read on the forward strand.
GGGTTAATTGCCATAGCTCGGTTTATTGCATTGATTACATGTCAGGCTATTGTATTTTGACTTCTATTTTGTAAGTTAGCAGTGAATGTGAGCTAGGGACTAGCTAAACTCTGTGTTTCCCACAAGATTGCAGTGTAACTGACCCGGGATTGACGAGGCAAGAACGTGTCTGATATAGCTAGCTAGTTTACTGATAGTGTCATTCATTAGCTATCGTAAGTCAAATGAGACAACAAGCAACGAACGTAATGTTAGTGTAGCCTAGTAGTCGACAGACTAACGTTAGCTGACCGACTTGTTGACAGTTGTGAGATTTTGTTGATTTGAGCTTAGCTAGCTAAGGTTAGCTAAGGTTAGCTAGTTATGCTCATTGCAACACTAGTTGGCTAGCTAGCTAGCCACACCAGCGCCTCTGGCAGAGGATTGTCGAACCGTGTTGGAGTTGTAGATGCCCGTTGCACGTTTAGTCTAACGTTAATGTTACTGTGTGTAGCAAGACTGGCTAACGAGGCTGTCAGAGGGGATAGGTTGAAGGCTGCAAACACATGACGTCAGCGGTATTGAGATTTCATGATTTGGGAAAAGGAGGGTTCATTATGAAACTGGCGGGTGATCCGTAAACTGTGGCGGCTGCCAAGTGATCGCAGCGTGCACAACTTGGCTACGGAGACCGGAAGTCATTAATTCTAGTGAAGATAGAATGACGGACAGTAACGGACTAGCGCCCCACCGTGGCCGTCGGCTCCGCTGGCCAACAGACGGCGGATACATATGATTTTTCATAATTTTGCGTTGAGAATTATAGTATAGTATATAATATAGTATAAAATTGCTTGTCCTACATAATGTTTTTGTCATGTGTTTTGTGTTATGATGTTTTTGACCTTAACAGTCAGTGTGCATACTATGTTACAGAAATTTGCTACTGGGCAAATACAGAGTGGCAAGTGCACTATTTCTATTAAGGTAAGCTGCTTCCATGTGATACATTTGCTGCTACTGTATGAAGTATCAATGTCAGGGTTCCCACGGGTCATGGAATTTCTGGAATATCATGGAATTTTAAAAAGTCTATTCCAGACATGGATTTGATCATTTTTTGGGCCAAGTCATGGCCCCAGAATTTTGTTTGTAGCATGTTTAAATTTTAGTTGGCATTTATCAAAATGTAATATTTTCCATGCAGTATTTTTCTTTATCAGGTTATTTCACGCGTTTCCTGTATTGCGTGAGAGGTTGTTATGGTTACTTGATTTTTCAGCGCCCATTTATCCCCTTCCCGCTCGTCAACAACAGTTTTTCCGTTCATTATAGGTCATGGAAATTCAGCTTTTTAGTCAGTGAAAGTCAGGGAAAAGTCACAGAATTTTACATTTGACTTAGAGGGGGAACCCTGCAATGTAAAATGTTGGTTTTTCTTTCTTTTTCAGAGTAACTGGCTGTTGACAACCTATACAGGTTAGCTAATTCTAAAAGAGTAGCCTAATTGTTGGTGTAATTGCTGTGTCATGGATAGGGAAAAGAGGAATATCACTCGCAGCAATTTTAGGAAAAGGGCTGTTAAAAGAGTAAACCAGTTTTTTGAATCTTTGAATGACGAGGATAATAGTTTTGAGGATACTACTGAAGAGGACTATAGTGTTGAACATGGAGCAGTCGCTTCAAGCTCTGATTTGCCACCAAACTGTGGATCAGAGAGTAATGGGGAAAGTGAATTACCTAGTGATGAGGATAGCCATGTTGATGAAAGTGGTGATTTAGCAGGTTGTTTGAGAGACTGGGCATTACATTTAGGTGTTTCATCGATCGCTTTCTCTGCCCTTTTGTCTATACTGAAAGTCCATCACCCCTCTTTGCCAAAAGATGCAAGAACATTATTAGATACACCGACTCGCCATCGTGTTGCTTCCTTGGCGGGTGGATTATTCCATTATTTTGGTATACAGAAAATGTTCAGCCGAATATTTCAGAAGCTTACATCAGTTGTCCCGAGTCATCACAGTTTCAAATTGCAATTAAACATTGATGGTCTTCCAATTTTTAAAAGTTCAGCTGTACAGTTCTGGCCAATTTTGGGAATACTCCAGGGGTATAGTAGAAAACCTGTGCTGATTGCTCTTTTCTGTGGGAACTCAAAGCCTCAGTCATTGTCAGAATATCTGAAGGATCTGGTCTGTGAGTTGAAAGCCATGAGCAGTGGATTTGTTGTTAATGGTAAGACCTTCTTCTTGACTGTCTGCTCAGTAATCTGTGATGCTCCTGCGAGGGCCTTTATTAAGGGTATTAAGTCACACAATGGATACAGTGGCTGTGATAAATGTGTACAGTCAGGCACTTACATTAATAATCGCATGACATTCCCAGAAGTTAATGCTAGAGCAAGAACTGATGTATCTTTTTCAAATGCAGAGGATGAAGACCACCACGTACAACATTCCCCATTTTGTGAAGCATCTGTTCCTATGGTCAGTGGATTTGCACATGACTATATGCATTTAGTGTGCTTAGGTGTGGTGTGTCGTCTGCTTCATTTGTGGATGGGCACTTGCGGCAAGTTGCATTCCCGTATTTCATCCAGGCAAGTCTCTTTAATTTCAGGCAAATTGCTTTGCTCTCAGGGGTTACATACCCTCAGAATTTGCTAGAAGGCCAAGAGCCCTTCATGAGAGGCTAAGATGGAAGGCAACAGAACTTCAGTTCCTACTTTATACAGGTCCAGTGGTTTTGAGGGATGTGCTGACTACTGAGGTTTATCAAAATTTTATGCTGTTGTCGGTGAGTATATACATTTTGGCAAGTCCAACATATTGTTTGCTGTTAAATGACTTTGCAAACACACTACTTAGATAATTTGTTGAGCATTTTGGGGAACTCTATGGTCAGGGTTTTTTTAGTTTACAACATACATGGTTTGACTCATCTCAGTGATGATGTGAAGGTGCATGGTCACTTAGATTTAATATCAGGGTTTCCTTTTGAAAACTACTTAAAACAAATTAAAAGAATGGTTAGAAAACCTAGCTCGCCACTGCAGCAAGTTATACGCAGAATTTCAGAACTTAATTCAACAAGTTTAAAAGATGAGGAAACTTTGAAAACCCACAAAAAATGGAAAAGGCTGCACTCAGATGGACCTGTTCCACAAGGCTTCACAGGAACTGTCTCCCAGTTTAAAGAACTGGCAATAGATGAGTTTCTCATCAGCTCATCAGAGAGGGACAGCTGTATCAAGATGAACAATAACACTCTTGGTTCAGAATATAATTGTTTTTGAGGGTGAGGAATACATTGTTTGCAAAGAATATAGACACATTGCAAAGTTTTGGGACTATCCCATTGACTCCAAAGATTTGGGAATTTGTTTTGTGTCAGATCTGTCACCAAATCTGTTGTGCTTCAAGTTAGATGCCAATGTGCAGAAGTGTGTCCGGTTACCTTTAGAGGTTGGTTTTGTTGTTCTTCCACTTCTTCATGCAGACCCATCCTAAATTGCAGTCTTAACATATCTGGTGTGGTAACAGTCATTGGAACTGCTGAATTTTAGATATGCCAAGCTTTTTATCTTGAGGAAAATGATTGATAATTTATGGGCAGATCAGCATCGAATTTAGACAGCGGTGCCAGTGTCCAGCCTGCCTTCGCATATCTCTGTAGGTGCGTATCCTATATTTATATTACTAACTAGAGCGGCACTCGGAGAGGGCAGACCTCCGCCGCTGGCCCCCCCCCCCCCTCACCCCACCTCACCTCTGTCCTAGACCAATATCCTTTGTTAAATAATGCTCCCACTACAGAATATTTTATATTAGGCTACACCACTACTTATCCATGTATACTGTAAGAATATGGGGAGCATGTTGAAATACTCAATTCAATTCAGTTCAAGTTTGCTTTTTTGGTAGGCCTACGATGACTGCTGTTCAGTGGTCTATGAGCCTGGAAGTTCACAGATCCCTGTAATAGGCTATCAAGAAGAAGACTGGTCAGCCACTCCTGTTAAGATCCCCAACCAGAACCTGTGTAGGCTACCTGAGGTCCCAGTCACTGATACTGTAAAAGTGTGTTCACACACCAGAAGCGATGCACATTTTCCGCGCGACCAGATTACATACAAAGTCAATGCAAAGACGGGAGTAGGCTACACACGCGAGTAAATACAAATCATCCGCGGTCAAACTTGAGCGAGTAGGCCTACCGCGAGGGGAAAATTTGCATCGCGTTTGGTGTGAACACAACTTAATACCAATACTGTAAACCACTGATCATGTAAAACTGTAGGCCTAGTGGAAATGGTGATGATTCTACCTTGCTGCAATGGTTTAAGATGATGAGAGAAGGGAAACGGACCTATTCATTCAATAATTAGATATAGATGTTTCTTAACATCAAGTTATGCAAAGTCATGATATAACGTCAATGAAAAAGTAATACAGTTGTCAGAAATGCAGTTCAGTTTGTGGGATTGCAACAGTTTGATTTGTGAGATATTTCAGTGAATGCGGTTTGATATAGGGGAAAGCGGTTTGATATAGGGGAATGCGGTTTGATATAGGGGAAAGCGGTTTGATATAGGGGAAAGCGGTTTGATATAGGGGAATGCGGTTTGATATAGGGGAAAGTGGTTTGATATAGGGGAAAGCGGTTTGATATAGGGGAAAGCGGTTTGATATAGGGGAAAGCGGTTTGATATAGGGGAAAGCGGTTTGATATAGGGGAATGCGGTTTGATATAGGGGAAAGCGGTTTGATATAGGGGAAAGCGGTTTGATATAGGGGAATGCGGTTTGATATAGGGGAAAGCGGTTTGATATAGGGGAAAGCGGTTTGATATAGGGGAAAGCGGTTTGATATAGGGGAAAGCGGTTTGATATAGGGGAATGCGGTTTGATATAGGGGAATGCGGTTTGATATAGGGCAAAGCGGTTTGATATAGGGGAATGCGGTTTGATATAGGGGAAAGCGGTTTGATATAGGGGAAAGCGGTTTGATATAGGGGAAAGCGGTTTGATATAGGGGAATGCGGTTTGATATAGGGGAATGCGGTTTGATATAGGGGAAAGGAGTATAAGCGAGACAGGTCGGCTGCGTGCCCATAGTCCCAGAGCGAGAACGCGATCAACAGCGCAAAAGGATATTTCATCGTCAGAAATGCAGTTAAGTTTGTGGGATTGCAATAGTTTGGTTTGTGAGATATTTCAGTGAATGTAGTTCGATATAGGGGAAAGGAGAAGCAAGGAAAAGTTTGGTAGATAGTTTGATGGGTAGCGATACTGCCCCCAGCACGTCCTATAGAACTGCCGACTCACAGACACACACAGAGACACACACGGATGAAAACATTACCTTCCGCCCCCTGCTGGCGGTGGGAGGTAATGAGTGCTTTTGTTATACCCCTGAAAGGGGGGGTAAGTGAAATAAGTTGACACACAGGGCTGCTGCTAGGCTCGATCAATGGCGAATACACGTATACATATTACACGTTTACATGCACTTAAGCCATCATTCACCTTTTTAAAGCACTTAGGGTTATCATAAAACACACTTCTAATTATGTGAATTTGTTTACAGTGGGGGGAAAAAGTAAAGATTACTGTGTTTATACTCTTAAAACTAGTAACTTTGTGCCTCTTTCTATTCTAGGCCATGTTTCACATTGTGGAGTTTGTGGACAGACAAGAGGTTGAGGTAGTACCAGCACTGTGGGTTGCAGATTAAATCTGTCAATGGCCACCTCACTACAAACCCAACGAATTAGTAACGGCCATACAAGATGAGGAGAAGCCTGGACACACGTGGGATGCATATACAGTCCGGATTTTATATACAGCTGGTATGCACATTTAACAGTACTTACACAGCATCACTGTCCAAAAAGAATTGATTTATTTTGTATATATATATGTCAAATCATATTGGGAAGACGGAAATTTCATCATGTTTTGGCATTAAGATATTGCAACAAAAGAGTGAATTTGGGGACTTTTTAACAGTTTAAAAAATTGGATACCGCCCAACCCTGTGTTAAATTATCTTTTTCAGATGACTGTCATTGGAGGAGTTGACATTAAGGATAGCGTTTGGCGAGTTATGAAGCACTGTTTTTCCAACTCCCTTGCCAAACAGCTCAACTGGCGTGGCATCAATGGCAAAACGGCTTTCCACAGACTGCGACTGAAAGATGTAATTACTGGTAAGTGTTACATTGCGCTGTAATCAGTCTGATTCCATTCTCCTTTTCCTGCATGTTTGACAGAGTACATACTGATGCTAGGTTCAACCAAAAAGTCAAGTAAACTGTCAAGCACTTCTACTACTCTGTCCTTGCAACGGTATCAAAGTGAGCAGTTTCTCACTAAAAGGTTCTTCCGAACCCACACAAAGCTGTGCATCACCACACATCTGGGCTCTCATCCAGTGAGAGCCTGAAGCACAATGCAATGGATATGTCCTCCTTAGCAGTTATTTTCAGCCATCATCTCAACCAGGGCTGAAAATTAACACCCGCCAAGCGCCAAATGCGGGTAGAATTTCCGTTTGGCGAGTAAATCTCGGAAGGCTATCCGCCACACTGGCGGGTAAATGTTTGTGCCAAAATTATGTCGCCACATAATTAGGGTGTCTCATTCCGATCTCAAAAAGATAGGATTCCGATCACGGCATGTTTTAAACTGATCGGTATCGGCTATGTTGAGCACAAACCTAATGCCGGGGACACACTGGATGGCGAGGCGCGGCGGAGCGCCAAGAAGCGTCCATTCACACGCGAGCAGGCGCCTGGCTGTTCACACTAGAAGCGCATTTCTCCGCGCCGGTCACCAAGCGCTCTGCTCCTTTGCACCAATGTAATCACTCGGCGCCCGCACATACTCGCGGCTCGCGTAAAAAATAAGCCCGATCCTTTGTTTACCTTTGTTTAAACGTCAGCTGTCACAATTGGAAAACGAAAGCAGTCCAACAGCCACTTATGTCTGTAAATGCAGCATTTTGCGAGGCGGTAGTAACAGAGCTGCGTTCAATAATACCAATTTGATACGGTGTAGAAGTTGTAGGAAGAGAGAGACAGACAACTTCTCTCATCGTCGGTGTAATTTATTTTTGGCACGACAGAGAGAGAGAGTTTAACATTCGCGCTACTCACACACAGCTAGCTCCATACAGCTCGCCCGGCTTTTTTCAAGGTTGCGGTGTCTACCTACTCTAAACGACACACAATATAACTGCGTGTGTTAACACTGAACAGCTTGGAATGCAGGCTTTTTTTTTCTTTTCTTGCAGAGATTTTCATTGCAGAGCTATTCAATTGTCAAGCATCTACATTGGATTGATTTTAATCATTTTAATGCACCGACGAAAAGTTTGTATTCAACATAATATCTTTTTGTCTCAATGAAATGTACATGTGACACAAAAAGGCAATTTATTATTTTGGCTGGTAAAAAATATGCTTGGCCGGTGGATTTTTTCATCTACCAGTCCCCTTGGCAGGTGAGCCAAAAAGTTAATTTTCAGCCCTGATCTCAACCCTTCTTGATATGGTTGTGTCTGAGAGCTGTAATCCTTCTATTTGTTTCAGAATTGCATTCTTGTTGCTGATGTCGGCAAACAATTGCTCAACCGAGGCCAGAAAACACTAAGAATTTCTGCATCCATGAAAGCTTTCTTGTGTTTAACTAAAAATCATTTCATGCAGATTCACAGGAGGCTTCGGTCAAACACTGCAACACACTGCAGATCTAAGAATGACATTCTGTTGGGTTTTAAGCAAAGGCGAGAGTTGCTCCTTTTTTCCATACATGGCAAATCCAAGTGGAATTTGTAGCCGGACCGTAAAATCAAGCCATAGACGCCTACTATCTTTTGCCTGAATGTTCTAGGGGTCTTTTTTTCCTCCCACACCTTACTCAGTCATCGACAACGTTAAAGATAGTAGGCGTCTATGGCTCTTTTGGCGAAAACACGTCTATACAACGGCAATGCGGTATCTGTTTGAAATAAATTAAGTTACTTTCACACCCACTTTTATTGATTACTTGATGAATAATTTTGCAGGTGTGATAATGATGAACTCAATTCGCTATAGCCTAGCAGCCAAGCAGTTCCAATTCCTCGATAGAGGGGACTTGTAGCCTACTATAAATAGGCTATATAGGGATCTCAAATAGAAAAGTATTGGGGAAATAAGAGACCATAGGTGCATTACAACATTCTGTTTGTGTATTTTATAGTGGCAACGCCTGGAGAATAGAACAGTGGTGTGAAATAGAGCGTCTCTCGGTCACAATTCAGCATGGCTATGTGAGGCTTCTATCCTAAAAATAGCTCAATTGCGCCCTCTGTTGTCTCATTGCCGCCACATAGTAAAATATTTCGTCGCATGGATAGGCCTACAATTCAAGACTATGCTGGCTACAGTTGTTCATAATTAATATTTATTTGATACCGACGTTAGATCGATATCAAATTCCACGTGATCGATCAAATTCTTAACGACCATTAATCGATCGTCGATTTAACCGTTGACATCCCTAGTTTTGTTTCCTGAAATAGTATTTTGTTTTGGGTTTGTTTTCTGAAACTTTGTCATGTTTTTTGTATTTTGCACTTCACTGCCATCATATTGAGTAATCAGTGTTGTGTTACTAACAGAGTTTATTCCTTAAAGGCCTGCAAGATCACCATGACAGGAGGTCTCCCCCACCCCACCTGAGAGGCCAGCTGCTCAACAAACTTCATCACAAACGCTGATCACATTATCTACATTGGTAGTTTGTGCTTGTTCCGCGATTGGCTGTTAGATTGTTAGATTGTTAGATTGAACGCTGATCATATTATTTGCTTTGCTAGTTTGTGTTTGTTCCGCGATTGGCTGTTTGCTAGATTGTTAGATTGACTAGGCTGTTAGTTTTGTGTTATTGTACGTTTTAATTGGTAGTCCTTATTGATCCGTGCTTGCGAAGTGTCTCACACAGCTGTTAACCACTTGCAATCAGCTGTGTGCATTTCAAAAGACGTCTGGAAGAGCGACACTAGTGTGACACTAGTGTCGCTCCGTCCCAGTTTATGTGTGTTCTCCCTCTCCCTCTCCCTATCCCTGTCTGCTCTCTTCCTTTTAGAACCCGCTTCCGACGACGTGGCCCTCCACGGCGACGCAACCCGTCCAACCTCCGCTACCCCTCGCTGACTCCCTGCGACGAGAACTTCACCGTCGCGGGGGGGCTCTGGAACTGCCAGTCTGCCACACGGAAAGCAGACTTCATCTCCGGCTATGCCTCCTTCCTGTCCCTCCAGTTTCTCGCCCTCACCGAAACCTGGATCACACCGGACAACACGGCAACTCCCGCTGCCCTCTCCTCCTCCTTCTCCTTCTCTCACACCCCCTGGCCATCTGGTCGCGGAGGTGGTACTGGTTTGCTACTGTCCCCATCATGGTCATTCTCTGTTCTCCCCCTCTCTGATATAGCTATTACTAGTTTTGAATACCACTGTGTTAATCAACCACCCTATTAATCTGTACATTATAGTTGTTTATCGCTCCAGGTCCCCTGGGGTGCTTCCTCGATGAGCTCGACACCCTGCTCAGCTCCTTCCCAGAGGACGGCACCCCGCTGATCCTCCTGGGAGACTTCAACATCCATCTAGATGCCTCCCAGTCTGCAGCCTTCCTACCACTTCTCCGCTCCTTTGACCTCACCCCCCAACCCACAAGGCTGGCAACCTCCTAGACCTGGTCTTCCAGAGGAACAGCCCCTGCTCTGATCTCACTGTTACCCCTCTCCATACCTCTGATCACCACTTCATTTCTTTCTCTCTTCCTCTTGTTCCACACCGCCCCCCCCTTCCCCCCACCCCCACTGTCTCTGTCTGCCGTAACCTCTGCTCCCTCTCACCCTCCTCTCTTGCTCCCTGTGTCACTGCTTCCCTCCCCCCTCTCAAATCCTTCTCTCAACTCCCCATCGACTCTGCATCCGACACCCTGCTCACAGCTCTCTCCACATCACTTAACTCTCTCTGCCCTCTTGTCTCTAGGCCCACACGGTCATCTCCTCCCTGCCCGTGGATGTCCGATGCCCTGCGCACCTCCAGGGCCGGTCTTCGCGCAGCAGAGAGGATGTGGAGGAAATCCAGAGATGCATCTGAGCTCTCCTCCTACCAGTCTCTCCTAGCAGCGTTCTCTACAGCAGTCACCGCTGCTAAGGTAACTTACTATCACACTAAAATTCACAAATACAGTTCTAACCCCCGTCAATTGTTCTCCATCTTCTCCTCCCTCCTCAGCAAAACCCCTCCTGCTCCTCAATCCTCGTTCACTGCAGACGACTTCGCAGATTTCTTTGATGAGAAGATCGCAGACATCCGCAGTTCCTTCAGCCCCTCAGCCCCTCTCTCTATGCCCCCCCCCTGTTCCCCCACTGCCCCTCCCCTCACGGACACTGTTTTCCACTCTCCCCCTCTCTCTACCCCTTCTGTGTCCCCCTGCTTCTCCACCTTTTCTCCCCTGTCTGATACCGATGTATCCCACCTCCTACTCTCCCATCACCCCACTACCTGTGCCCTCGACCCTATCCCTTCATCTCTCCTCCAGGCAATCACCCCAGATATCCTCCTGTTTGTGACCTCTCTGGTGAACTCCTCCCTGACCTCTGGCTGCTTCCCCTCATCCTTCAAGAGAGCCCACATCACCCCGATCCTGAAAAAACCCACGCTGGACCCCTCCAACATCCAAAACTACAGACCGGTATCTCTTCTTCCTTTTCTTTCCAAAACTATTGAACGTGCTGTTTCTAACCAACTGTCTTCTTTCCTTACCCAGAACAACCTACTAGACCCCCACCAGTCCAGCTTCAGACCTGGCCACTCAACGGAGACCGCACTCCTCTCCGTCAGCGAGATGCTTCACGCAGCTCGGACAGCCTCCCTCTCCTCTGTGCTAATACTCCTAGACCTCTCTGCCGCCTTCGACACCGTAGATCACTCCATCCTCCTGTCGTCCCTGTCTGCAGCGGGGATCGGCGGCTCGGCCCTGGCCTGGATTGAGTCCTACCTCTCGGAGCACTCCTCCCAGGTTGCCTGGGCTGGTAAAGTATCGGCACCCCGTCCCCTTACCACAGGAGTCCCCCAGGGCTCAGTCCTTGGCCCCCTCCTTTTCTCCACCTACACCAAATCCCTTGGCCCTGTTATCACTGCTCATGGTCTTTCTTACCACTGCTATGCTGACGATACTCAACTCTTTCTCTCCTTCTCACCCTCTGACACTCAGGCTTCAGCCCATATCTCCGCTTGCCTGAGAGACATCCAGAGCTGGATGGACAACCACCATCTGAAGCTCAATCCAGGCAAGACTGAGCTCATTTACATTCCTGCTCTAACCTCTCCCCCTCTCAATCTCTCCATTTCCCTAGGGGACACTCCACTGACCCCAACGCCCTGTGCCAGGAACCTCGGAGTGGTGATGGACAACAGACTGTCCCTCTCCGAGAACATCGCAGTGGTAACCCGGGCGTGCAGGTTCTTCCTGTACAACATCAGGAGAATCCGCCCTTTCCTCACCACCCACTCAACCCAGCTCCTGGTCCAAGCGATGGTGCTGTCCCGCCTAGACTACTGCAACTCTCACCTGGCTGGCCTGCCAGCATCGGCCATCAGACCCCTTCAGCTTATCCAGAACGCAGCAGCGCGCCTGGTCTTCAACCTCCCCCGACACTCCCATGTCACCCCCCTGCTCATTGACCTCCACTGGCTACCTGTGATGGCTCGCATCAAATTCAAAACATTGGTGCTCGCCTTCCAGGCAGTCCGAGGATCAGCCCCTCCATACCTCCAAAAGCTCATCAGACCCTACACACCTACCAGATCCCTGCGCTCAGCCTCCGCAGGACGACTGGTACCCCCCCCCACTTCATACTAGCACCCGGTCTCGACGTCTGTCTGTCCTGGCCCCACGGTGGTGGAATGAGCTCCCCGTGGAGGTCAGAACAACAAAGTCTGACCGCCTTCAAGCGCAGATTGAAGACTCACCTCTTTAAGCTGCACCTCTCTCCACCCCTCCCTACCTCCTTGTGACCTCCCTTGATTGTGTTCTATAAATCCTTGTTTAAGTGGTTGAAGCTTCTAGTTTAATACTTGTAAGGTTACTTATTGGCTTACTGTTGTGCACGCCAATGATTGATATCGTGTGGTCCCCCTCCCCAAAAAAAAAAATATATATATATATATATATATATATATATATACACTACTCACAAAAGGTTAGGGATATTCGGCTTTCGGGTGAAATTTCAGGATGAACCTAAAATGCACTATAACCTTTACAGGTGAAATTAATTTGACCTTCTCTAAACTTTTGAATGCACATGTCCAACTATTCAATGTTTCAGTACTTTTTGCACAACTTGCTGTTCTCTAACAAGGAGCTGAACGGCAAAATTCACAACAGGTGTTTGATCCATGAATCGACCAATAAATTTCCTGGTTCAATTAGAATTGGTATTTAAACAGTTCTCTTCATCATGCTGTTCACATTTTGACATCATGAGACCAAGACGACACCTAACAATTGATCAACAGTACCTCGCCATTGCGAGGCTTCAAACAGGATGTTCTCAGAGGGAAGTGGCCACTGAGCTTAGAGTGTCACAGAGTGTCATCAGCAGGTTGCAACAGAGATACAGAGAGACTGGAAGAGTCACAGAAAGGCATAGAAGTGGACGTCCTTTGGCCACATCCCACACTGATGACCGCTTCATTGTGAACAGTGCCCTGCGGAACCGGATGATGAATGCCACTCAACTCCAGGCACATTTAAGGGAGGTGAGAGGCACCCAAGTGTCACGTCAGACCATTCAAAACCGTTTACATCAGTGTGGTCTGCGTGCTAGACGACCTGCAAGGGTACCTGACCACACCACCAGGCACAGGCGTCATCGTCTTGCATGGGCCAGGGAGCATTTACGCTGGACGAGGGACCAGTGGGCCTCAGTGCTGTTCTCTGATGAAAGTCGATTCACGTTGAGCAGAAATGATGGCCGCCAACGATGTTGGAGACGTCAAGGAGAGCGCTATGCATCAGCCACTGTTGTCACCAGACGACCCTTTGGTGGTGGCGGTGTTACAGTGTGGGCAGGTGTGTCTAGTCAATACAGAACTGCCCTACACTTTGTGAATGGTACAGTGACAAGCCCATACTACCTGAATAACATCATTAATCCAGTCATTGTGCCCCTGCATGAACAACACAGGCCTAATTTCATCTTCATGGACGACAATGCTCCAGCTCATCGAGGTCGCATCATTAGGGAAAGGCTGCTGGAGACTGGGGTACCTCAAATGGAGTGGTCTGCACTTTCTCCAGACCTGAATCCCATAGAAAACCCATGGGATCAGCTGACTCACCGTGTAGAGACTCGTAACTCTGTACCCCAGAACCTCAATGACCTGAGGGCCGCCCTTCAAGAAGAGTGGGATGCCATGCCTCAGCAGACAATAAGTCGACTTGTGAACAGCATGAGACGTCGTTGTCAAGCTGTAATTGATGCTCAAGGGCACATGACAAGTTATTGAGACATTGACATTTTTGTTGTGGTATACCCACCACTGTTGTTGGCTTTTGTTTCAATAAATTGTTTGAGATGAGGAAATCACCATTGCATGCTTCTACTTAGATGCCCTACTTTCATGATACGTATAATATCACTGTAGCGTGAACTTACATTTTCCATAAATTTCACCCGAAAGCCAAATATCCCTAACTTTCTGTGAGTAGTGTATATATATAATCATACTGACTGCGCCCGGTGTTTGAATTCGTATTTACCTTTTAGGGTTGTTTTTAACGCACTTGTTTCAGGTTGGAAAATGCACTAATGTACGTCGCTCTGGATAAGAGCGTCTGCCAAATGTCTAAAATGTAAATGTAATCACTTATTCATTTATTTTTATTTTTTCTATTTTTATTTTTATGTGGTTATTATAGTTGGCTATATTATAGGCTAAGTGAAGCGGCCAGTTCATTGCCAGTGTTATGCTTCTTCCTGCAATGTTCTTTTAGTGACTTTTAGTCATCGAGTGCAGTGATGCCCATGATCATCTTTTAAAAAAAATTTTTTTAATGTCTTTCTTTATTATAGTTGTTGAATAGGCTAAGTGAAGCTGTTGTTTAGATTAATGTAATTATAATGTTGGGATGGTTTGTTTATGTTTTGTTTTCACAACAATTTGAATAAACCCAAGCTAATATTAACATTGAATCATTGCTTCCAATCTATTTATTTTTTGGGGTGGACAAAGTACACAATCCCAGAATAGAATAGAATAGAAAGTTTATTATGCCACATATAACCAGTACGAGTACAGGTGCATTGGAATTCTTGATACCGCTTGTCCTTACAGTGACTTCTAATCAGTTCCTTTTTTCAGTTCCTAGGTTAACAAGTTCAACAATCTGACAGTCTGACAATCTAGTAGTCAACAGTGAGCAATCTGGTAATCTCTACCAGTCTATCATTTTTACATTCTAACAACAGTCTGTTAATCTGGCATCTAACAGTCATCTAACAGGTAATCCCATTACTGAACATGAGGATTGTGGCCCAGAGTTGGGCCAGGTCTGCTTTATTTGGTTAGTTCTTGGTTGACGTGTGGCATTACTATGGCTTGCTTGTGGCCCATATCTGGCAAACAGGAGCGGACCACCCAAGTGCCATCATTCCATGAAGTATGTGGGCCGGAGGAAAGTGTCGGGTGTCGGATCTGGGCCACAGCTGTGACCTGCTTGTGGCCCAGATCTGGCAAACGGGAGCGGACTGCCCAAGTGCCATCATTCCACGCGGTATGTGGGCCGGATGAACGTGTCGGGTGTGGGCTGGATTTGGGCCGCAGCAATTTTGCTATCTGACGATGCTATGAGCTGGGGCAAAGCTGATATGCTTATAATAATTATCAAATGATATGCAAATAATTTGAATTTATTGTTGCAATGTACTCTCCTTAATAGGAAATAGAAGGGCATTGGTAGATATGATGGCATTATGTTCAAGAAATACACATGTTAATTTCAATTTAATAATGATAATTATTGTCATCTCATCATGAGAATATGTTTACCGCTTATGGCTATGCATGCCATGTAGAATACAAGTCCCACATTGTGTTTATTGTCCTGTATTGCAAACAAATTAATTTAATAATTTAAACAAATTATTTAACTGATCAAATTAAAGATTCGTGAATCAATAGGCTCCTAATTGGTGAACGTGTGGACACATGCCCACTAAAACGAACCATTTGGTAGATAATGAATTCAAATACAATGCAAGTGATAATGAGTCAAACCTGCATTGTGTTAATACGTTTAATGAAAAAGAAGGGACTAAACTTGAGAATGTAATAGCGAAACAATTAAAGTATATTCAGCGAGTGTAATTATATTCATTAATTAATACGTAGGCTATTGGTTCGACAGCAAGCATTTATTTTTGGCTAAATGTACTAGCCTACATCATAGGCTGGTTGTAGCTACGGTATGAAGCTTGAGGAATACCAGAAGAGCTGCTTTCGCACCGCACCCGGGTCTTTTATTTTGAATTTTTTTCCGGAAGGAGGCGTGTCTATTGCGTACCAGACGTGAGGTATGAGGCTTGTGGAATACCAGACGACAGGCTGCAGGCTGCAGCCATACAGTCTTGGGTTGGGACAAACCCCATATTTTTTTACGGTCTGTTTTCAACCCCATTTATACTACTTGTGATATATTTCTGGGGATATTTTTTCCCGGTAGTTTCCGTGGACTCCAATTCGATGTCCCTTGGTAGCCTAGTCTAAAAAAAAATCTAAATAGTTTTGAGAAAATTTAGCTCAGGAGTCAATTGCATGCTTTCAGACTGGGCTACTTTCTTCACATCAGTTCCAGTAAGCTATATATAGCCACAGCGATGGAAATGAAGCTTTACAAAGAAGAAAATCAAAGGTGTGTATGACTGTCGTTGTTAATGGAGTGCTAACAGACGAAAAGTAGCAAACTGCAAAGTTCAGCGAGAGATCCATCGCTCAATACCTTTTGATTTTGCATTGTAAATTAGAGTAATATCAGAAAGTAGTGCAATCAATTTATGAACTAGAACTATAACAAGCAAGCAGTGATAGTTTCTAATGTTTAACTCCTACAACGAAGCCGAATTTAGGCCACAAACGCATTCCCTCTGACATTCAGTTTAGCGAAATTGTCGGTTTTATAATAAGTTTCTGCATTTAGGCATAACTATATGACGTTGTCATAAATGTCTTCTTACCGTGAAAAATCCTGACTTGTTTACATTCTCGGACCGATGTTAGGGAAATCCATCAACACGGCGGCACTTTCGCCAGTAATTATATCTGGAAATGCCCTCTTCGAAAACAAAAAAATAAATAAAAGAAAAAGGCTATTGTGGAAGAAAATTCAAGTATGAAAACTAATCATCCAAAATGTGTCTAAATATTATTGGTATAAACAGTAATTACATAATCCTGGTAGGCATTGTGCAGGGTGTAACGGGCAGGCAGATTGAGGGAGTGCCCCTCGTCTTCCACCCAGGTATTCCTACAGGTAAATCCATGAGAGGGAATGATGAGGCCTAAAACAATATATGACCACTATATTTGATTATACACAATGTATTGTATATTTGTATATATGTATGTGTATACAGTCAAGCCGGAAAGTCTGCACACCCCTTTCACCTTCTCCACGTTTTATTACGTTACAGACATATTATACAATAGATTGAGTTCATTTTTTGTCTCAAAATTCTACACATAATAGCCCATAATGACAAAGTGAAAACAGATTTTTAGACATTTGTGCTAATTTATTCAAAATCAAAATGTAAAATATCATATGTACACAAGTGTGCACACCCTCTGATATGACACCCAAAAGTGAGCTGAGGTGCATTTTGTTTCCACTGATACTGCTTGAGATGTTTCCAAAACTTAATTGGAGTCCACCTGTGATAAATTCAATTGATTGGACATGATTGGGGATTGCCAACACCTGCCTGTATAAGGTCCCACAGTTGACAGTGCATGTCAGAGCAAACCCCAAGCCATGGGGTCAAAGGAATTATCTGCAGACCTCAGAAACAGGATTGTGTCAAGGCATAGATCTGGAGAAGGGTACGGAAAAATTTCTGCAGCTTTACAGGTCCCAAAGAGCACAGTGGCCACCATCATTCGTAAATGGAAGAAGTTTGGAACCACCAAGAATCTTCCTAGACCTGGCCGCCCAGCCAAACTGAGCAATCGGGGAAGACGGGCCTTGGCCAGGGAGGTGAGCAGGAACCCGAGGGTCACTCTGACAGAGCTCCAGCGTATCCTTGTGGAGATGGGAGAACCTTTCAGAAGATCAACCATCCAGGCAGCACTCCACCAATCAGGCCTTTATGGTAGAGTGGCCAGACGGAAGCCCCTCCTTAGTAAAAGGCACATCACAGCCCGCTTGGAGTTTGCCAAAAGGCACCTAGAGGACTCTCAAACCATGAGAATCAAGATTCTCTGGTCTGATGAAACCAAAATTGAACTTTTTGGCCTAAATACCAAGTGTCATGTCTGGAGGAAACCAGGCACCGCTCATCACCTGGCTAATACCATCCCTACAGTGAAGCATGGCGGTGGCAGCATCATGATGTGGGGATGTTTTTCAGCAGCGGGAACGGGGCGACTAGTCCTGATAGAGGGAAAGATGAATGCGGCTAAGTACACCGAGATCCTTGAAGAAAACCTGCTCCAGAGCGCTCTGGACCTCAGACTGGGGCGAAGGTTTACCTTCCAACATGACAACGACCTGAAGCACACAGCCAAGAGAACAAAGGAGTGGCTTCGGAGAAAGTCTGTGCATGTCCTTGAGTGGCCCAGCCAGAGCCCAGACCTGAATCCAATTGAACATCTGTGGAAAGAGCTGAAAATGGCTGTGTACCGACGCTCCCCATCCAACCTGACGGAGCTTGCAAGGATATGCCAAGAGGAATGGGCAAAAATGTCCAGAAACAAGTGTGCCAAGCTCGTAGCTTCTTTCGCAAGACGCCTTGAAGCTGTAATCGCTGCCAAAGGTGCAGCAACCAAGTACATTACATTACATTACATTACAATCATTTGGCAGACGCTTTTATCCAAAGCGACGTACAATAAGTGCATATTGAAGATCATTGACGCGACTACAAAGCAAATCCGACAAAGCACAGCTTTCTCACAGCGTAGGAGCTATCCCTAGTAATAAACATGAGAAGTGCACACAGTCAGCTATACATTCTGAACTATAGAATAACCAAAAAACACAAGTTAAATAGAAAACAGGAAGCGAATACTATAGAATGGCCCTATAGGTATAATTTTAGTCGAGGTGGAGTCTGAAAAAGTGCGTTTTTGTCAGTAAAATTGCATATTTTCTAAAAACCTGTTTTCACTTTGTCATTATTGGCTATTGTGTGTTGTATATATATGTATCACTACAGACCGCTGTATGGCCAGAGTAAAGGCCCTGTTCTGACTATGTAAGCATGATATTCTGTACCGGGCCTCGCCTTGACTGGCTCATGACACGCTTGCATAAAGATGATATTCTGTATAGGGGGATTTGGGCCAGTTTGCAAAACAAGTCTAATGTTCCTCTCAAAACCAGAACCAGCGCACACACCTATATAATCACACATAGGCCTCTCACTAATAAAGACTCACGGGCAGACATACACACACCGGAATCAGGAGCCCAGTCACATTTTTAATTGTTTGGGAAGGATTTGAGCGACCCTTGACTCCCTCAGCCTTCTGTTCCGGCTGGCTCCTTATCTAGCTGAAGTGTCAAAAACAAGATATATATTCACGCAGATGTGCTCGTTAATTTACAAAAGGCCTTCAGTTACCTAGCTTGGGCGTTTTCTAATCTAGATGGTGTCAAAATGAGATATAGTCACAAGTATGCGCTCATTTTCTTACAAAAGACTATGCAGATGCATTTATAGGTATTTTCCTGCTTTAAAATAGAGGGACACAGACACACTCATAGGCAAAATGAACACACACACTTCTTTAAGTCTAATGCTTCTGGCTGCAGACCTCTCGAAGGCCAGGAGGCCCAGCTTGGGGTTTTTTGTGTGATATGTTCAAGGATGGAGAGGAAAAAGTTTAAAATGAGTATGTGAACATTCAAGGATTATATTAGAGAAAATGTTGGCTTATATTTCTTAACGCATTCACACATACACAGTGGTCTGTGGAAATAAAACTTATTGAGGGGAGCAATAAGTATTCATTTTTTATCTGTAAGGGCAACAGAGCCATTCAGTGTGTCCTCACAGTAGTCGACTGCCTGATGTTCTTTTCACAAACTGATCACTGATTGCCAACATAGGCTGTATGTAAATACAGTCACTACAACGTAACACAAGTACTATATATCATATCTTGTGAACACTGTTAGATTGATATAAACAGGTAAAAGTTTGCATAACAAGTAAATTATATCAAAGGTTCTCAAAATTGGTAGATGAAAATTAACCGCAATTTGATCTGGTCCACAGTTGGCCTCTTTAATTTCACTTTACTGTTCACATATGCTGTAGAAACACTTCCCTAAACTAACCCCAAATAACTCATTAAGTGCTTTCTGGCAGTAAAGGAGAAAACTAGTGCTTTGTACGACTTAGAGGAGATAATTGTGTCAAGTAACCAGTGCTTTATAGATTTGTCGTAAGAGTATTGAAATGACATTGATTAAAGGGGAAATGCGGTGAGCTGTACTGTAAAACTGTGTTGCTAGTAATGGAATGGAATACAGTTACAATACATATTCCAGAGAAATTTGTTTGTTCCATAACCTGAAACTCAGCTGTTGTTTGTATCACACAAACTGGTGCTAATGCTTACTAATATTGTGTTCCATATTTTGCATTTTAAATGTAAGGGGAAATTAACTTCAGTCAATAGTCTCTGCATTACATGTGTCATATGCATTTAGTTCATTTTTGGTTTCTGAGTGTATTCATTTCTGTTACTTTATTGTACTTTTATTGTTTTAACCTAGTAGATCATTGTAATGATCACTTATTGAACTAGAATGGTCAAACCATGGCCAGGCAATTTCCTATATAATGAAATCATAGCATTTCATTAAAATACAGTATAAATAAATGCCAGATGTAATGCTTAATTAAATCCAGCAGAGGTCAATGTTGTACCATGAAAAAGAAAAAGGGCATGGGGACCCCTGGTGTAGGATTTCAGAGGATGGGACCTGCCCCTGTGGGAGAAGGCAAGGTTACGCCCCAAATAGGTAGAGATAAGGACAGGATAAAAGGCCTGATAATTCAAACTGAGGGGGGGGGCTTTTTACAATTGCTGAGATTGAATATGTGTTGGTCTGCGCAGACCAGCCCGGGGTTTTTTGTATGTCATTATTGAATCATATGCAATAAACCCGATTGCATCAGACTCTGAAGATCATGGTTGTTTTTCTTGAAGAAACACTCAACTGTGTGGGAGAAACTCCCCAGTCCATCTGGCCCGGACTGGGGTCATATTTTTGTTGGACACTATGCTGTTACTGTATATCACCAGTTCTTGCCAAAGCTGATCATAGCCATCATAGCGCGGAGCTTTCAGAACCATAACAGCGCAGAAACCCTTAAAAAAATAAAATAAAAATCCGTAGGCTACCTAGCCTATGGCTATGGTAACTTTGGGACTAAACAGGTCGCTTTTTAGTTCATGAAAGTAAGCTATAACTTAGATACCAGTGATCATTTGCTAAGTGGCTTATAGGCCTAGCCTAGTTCGCTATTTTTACTAGGCAATTTTTTCTGTAAGAAGGGAGGTCAAACCCGTTTTCGGGATTTTTCAGAAAACATATTTAGCCAGTTTATTTTTCATGTATATTGTGCTAAATGCTACAATATGATCAAATAACAATATACAAACTGTTAGCTTGCCTGGAAAAAGGACGTTCGCTTTAAAATTATTTTTAAAATTAGCCCATGCACTTCTGTGTAATCACTCTCGTTGGACAGAAACACATCATCATCTGTGCTGCTTTTAGGATACGGTTATCCTTATTTTTTCAACAAGAAGAACCGATATTTTGTGGCATTGCTACTGGAAAACAAATAGACTCTACACATTTACTTGTGTATATTGTCATGGGATGCGACATTTAATGAAATGTGTACTCCCAAAACACCATACGTGCCAAACGTCTCAATTTCAAACTTAGCGGGTCCGGCGGCTTCAGAATTCCATTGTATTCACAACCTTCTTGTAGCCTACAAGAGTTTCCCTTTTCCGATAAGTAAGTATTTTTGCGTCTAAAATGCCGCTGGTCTCGCTGGCTACATACGTATGTACGTTCGTGTTTCCACTCGAGCACTGTCTTTCCAATATGTTTGATAGCCCTATTGTTATTTTCACATTTTGAGTGCAGTTCACATACTGTAGTGCAATCGTTAAATGTATTTTTGATGTAGGCTACCGATGTTCATTGAAGATAGAACATTTGGCAGCATTTTGCAGATGGTGGAATACTATTTTATGTTTATGTTATCATACATAATATAGGCTATGGCATATATACTTGTCTCTTAGGGCATGACAAATGCTCATTCCAATTTACTATGCGCTGATATGTGGTAGATTAAGGTAAAAATTTCCTTGGAGTCATTATGAATAGGAAAATTTAAAAAAACTACAGAAAAATGCAGTCACAGGACAAAAGTATACATACTGTAGAGTACAGGGACAAGTGATGTTTGATTGAGGTACAAGAGTGAATGATTAGGCAACATATTTAGGTGTATGTAACACTGTGATATCAATGTTTTTTATCTTAAGCCATCAGAAGGAGCAAATGTATATGCGTTATAATACAATAATGAATAATTTTATTAATTTTATGACATGTTTTGCATAGGGGTTTTGGACCCATAGATATCTACCGCCCTATACTGATGAAAATATGTAATTCCCACTTGGAAATTATGCAAAAGTGAGTTTTATGAGCCAAAACTGTTGATTTCTAGTTAAATATATCATAATTTGTTTTATTTACAACAGTGCACAATTTAGCCATTTGGATAGATTTGGAGACACTAATGGACAACAGGGTACACTGCTATATTTTGCATCATAGACCTTTAGTAGTTCTGCATATCATCCTCCATGTATATATATTACTGATTTCACTTATTTAGCTCTCAGCAAACTAAAGAAACTTTTTTTCCAAAGTTTCTTTGCATTTGTGGCACTTTATTTTGACTTAAATTATGAAAATAAACAAATCTAAGTTTGTATTGTAAATGGTATACCTGTCTTGTTTCATTTGAGCCATTTACCAAGTTTATGTGATGCTCACACCTGGAGTTATAAAGCCTTAAACAGAGCACCCCCTAAATAGGTGAAATTTGGGGTTAAATATACACATGCAGTGCCGTATTTATCTATACTTACAAGTAGCATCAGTATAGAGGGTGATGTTGTTTTCTGTCAGAAAAGCATCATGCACATGCTGCAGTGCCACCTGTTGTGCCTCCAAGACACAATGCAATTACAAAAAGTGGCATTTGGCAACCTCTCTAGCTGTGTGCCAGAAAGCTTCTCTAAAATGACTCTGGCCATCTCTGTGGCTTTATTTGCACGTACCCCCCTAGTTGTCACCAAATCCATGTACACCTTCCTAACATCATCAGAATATTTGCCGTGTTCAAATGTAGATATTCCAGCATGCCCCTGTACAAGCCTATCCAATTCCTCCTTCACTGCCAAATGTTCCCCACTCCACAATTCAACTTGCTGGTTTAAAACCTGGCCTGCCTTCCTTTGGTAGTAATTACTACAGAGGGAGTCCCTTCTCTAAGTTTATCTTTTCTAAATCTCAGAGGTCCTGAACCCTGCTCTCTGCCTGCACTATTGCCTGATACAGGCTCCTGTTCCTAAGTCTAAGCTCCTCAGTCGCTTGTTGTACTTTATCTAACTTATCCCCGCTGCACTTCAGCTTTTTTTATAAATTCTTGGTGTGATGCTGATAAGGCCTCTCAGTACACTTAACTAACTTAGACTGTAGGCCTGTAAACTTAACCTAAGCTTCATACAGTTTTCTATTCATAGCTTTCTTTTCTTTATCTAACCTATCCCTCTCTGCACAAAAACATAACCTCTTTAGCCTGGTTTTATGTTATTTTGATTGGAAGCTGTTGTATGTTTTATAGCTCATGTGGCTGGTGCCTTTAATTTGTACAGTTTGGCCAACCATGGGAAAATATTCCTGTGTCCTATAAAACTTATTAGTCACAGACAAATGTCAAGCACACATCAATGCCACCTGCACATAACATTCTTTACAGAAAAGCCACATTCAACAGGATATTGAGTGGGAGAACATATACAGCATGGCAAAAATGAAGAGACCACATCAATTTTTCAGTTTCACAGTTTATGGGTATGTGTCTTTATAAAATCTAACCTTTGATAGTCTGTCATAAACTAGTGACCGCATTTGTTTTTCATTCCAAACAATGAGTTAATTCTGAACATTTCTTTGCAGACAATGACAACTGGATAAAGCACAATACACAGTGTTGTTATACACTGAATAATGCAAACTAAACAAGATTATACTCATACATAAATAATAAAAATAACAATGTCTTCGCTCAGGAAAGGTTCAGCGATAAATATTGGGGGAGTAACCCCGATATTTCTTCAAAAATATGGGGTGGTCTCAATTTTTTCCATGGCTGTAGCCGCTAGCCTATATTGGTGGTGGTTGAGGCGAGGTTCCTCCTCATCATTGTAAAGCGCTTTGAGTGTGAGAAAGGCACTATATAAATGCCAGGAATTATTATTATACGTTACTATAGTGACCCAAAATCCCTTGTTTTGGCCCCTCATGACACAAAGACCAGCTTAGCAAGCTTAAGCTTTAGCTTGCACCTAACTATGGTGAACTGTCGTAAAAATAAATAAATAAAGTTAAGATCTACAGTACTGTGCAAAAGTCTTAGGCAAAATCCTTAAGGCGAAAATCCTTTCAAAAATAATTAAATTAAAAGTTTCTAAACATCAAACAATTCACTACAAAGAACAGTAAACAATAAAAAACAGAATCAAATCAATATTTGGTGTGACCACCCTTTCCCTTTAAAACAGCATCAACTCTCTTCGGTACACTGTTGTTCAGTTTTATAAGAAAATCAGCTGGTAGATTGTTCCAAGCATTTTGGAGAACTTGCCACTGTTCTTCTGCAGAATCTGGCTGTCTCGCTTGCTTCTGTTTGTCCAGGTAATCCCAGACAGCCTCGGTGATGTTGAGAACAGGCCTCTGTGGAGACCATACCATCTGTTGCAGAACTCCTTGTTCTTCTTTTCTCTGACGAAAGTTCAATTACGTTTTTGGAAAATCAATGTTTGGAAATCTACAATTTGCTCTTTTCTACTGACACACTAATGCAGCAGACAAAAAATAAACATCTAAGAAAAAATCTACATAAAAAATCTAGGGTGCCTAAGACATTTGCACAGTACTGTAACTTAATATTCAGAATGTTAGCTAGGTAGTCATGCCATTTTCCAGATTAAAGTTACACCGTGTTTAAAGCACAAACGCAAGCAATGCCACCTGCCATTCTAGCAGTCGTTTGACTCGGAATCAATAAGATGCATGTTCCCTTTTCACGTTAATTTAAAAAAACACCCATTCGCAAAACTAAAAAGCTGTATACCACATTGTAGACGAGATCTTGATGTAAGATCTACATGTAAAAATCTCGTTGTTCATCTGGAGTTTACCGGTGATCTCGCCCCAAGAAAAAAACATGGCAGCCAGCATCTTTAGCTGGCACAGGTTATCAGAATTCTCTATTTTTGGACTCAGGTGCATGTTCCCCTTTCATGTTAATTTTTAAAAACACCCATTCGAAATATTAAAATGCTTTATACTATACTGTCGATGAGATCTTGATGAAGATCTACATGTAAAAATCTCGTTGTTCATCTGGAGTTTACTGACCTAGCCACCTCAGAAAAGATTCAGAACGCCTCTTTGCCAGCGTAACTTGGACCAATCGGATTTGGACAATTGGCATGATGTGAAGACGGGTTGGCCACAATTTGAATGACATTTAATTTCACCATTACAAAATCCCTTCTGGGGTTATTTTGAATAAGGTGACGAGCGCCTTATTTTTTTGGTGCCATTTTGCTTCTGAAGTGGCTGTAGAATTCTAAGTCCGGCAGGACGCGCGGCACATGTAACGTTTTCAGGACACCTAAATAGACGAAAGTACCGATACATACCGATTAACGCCTAAAACCTTTCACAGTGAGCTTTTCTTGTAATAAAATGTGTATTAATGACTTCAATGTGGTTGGATGTTTTATAATGACCCCATTTATTTCGGTACAGCATTAAGTATAGGCACAAATGCTCGTAAACAGAGTCAAATTAGCATAATAATGTCTGGCTTCTAAAGTAAAAAAATAACATTGTTGAAGTGTAAGTACTCTTCTGAAACAAATGAATTGCTTCATCTACTCTCGTTTGGTAGATTTCTTTGTAAAATTACATGTTGAAATGAGCCCAGATGTCAATTTTGTTTTCTGTTTGTGTGTGGAATGCCCATTGTGATTACATTGCGGGCAGAACGTTCGACCTTCCTTCTGTAAGTATAAATCAAAGTATTTATTTTTTTTATTGTTTTTTTAATGTATTTATTTTAGCGTAAGCTGATGTATGCCTTCCTGGAGTGTGTCTCCGTCTGTGGTGCATCCTGTAGACGAGCTACTCTCCCCGTGCTCTTTGCGAGCCACGACGTGGCATGTTGGAATCCGACGTCTTGCCGCATGTATTCAAATTTATTTATTAGGATAAACCCCTTGAGATGTACCATCTCGTTTTTGAGGAGGTCCCATTCCTGTAGTCTCTAAGATTCAGTGAGCACGGGCTCACTGAACTACAAACGCGACAGAAGCCTTGAATACTTGAACAGGAGTGGTAAGCTTTTAACAATAATACTTGTAAAATTCTCATTTGTACCATTAAAACTTTGAATGTGTTTATTCTCCCTTGCAGCAACACTTCCCTCCATGGATGAGTGTAAGCTGTCCTCTATGTCCCGCCCTCCCTTTACAGGAGTGGTGGATTCTACCAGCCTGACTAACACCAACAGCCAATCAGATTACATGTCTGACTTTACATTATTAAGCTCCACCACTTCAGTTAAAGAAATAAAGACAGAACCTGTGATGGACAGCACATATTACACTGGGGTGGAGACAAATTTGAACAGATGTGAAGACATAGAGGAGAGTATAGAGAATAAGACTGGATGTTTGATGAACCAGGAGGAAAAAGACATACTAATCAATATGAAGCAGGAGGATGAGGAGGGTGGGGAGAGGCAGAGTGGTGCAAGAGATGAAGTGAGACTCTGGAAGAAGGAAGAAATAAAGAAGGATGAACAGGAGGAGTACGGTGTAACCCAGCAAGTGACTCAAACTGTGAAATGTGAGAAGAACGAAGGAAAATCAGAAGATGGGCAACAGGAAGGGGAGGAGCTGTCTACTTTGGCCACTTCCTGCTTGTTAAATCAGCCGAGAGTGCTGATTCGTCGACTTGAAATGGCAGATAATTCACTTCCTGTGCAAATAGCTCCTCTTTCCATAGCCAGTAAAAGAGGGCAGGGCACGAGATCTCCATGGAAACTGCATGAACTTTCACCCCAGAGGGGGAACGGGTCACTGTGGCAGGAGGGTCATGTTGTGACCCGGAAGAGAAGGACAGTTAGCCAGCTGGACAGATCCCTGAAAGTGCGACCATCTTCATCAGATAAAGAGTAAGAATGAATGGTGATCTAGAATGTGTGCTGCCTCAGATCACTACCAGTCTTACAGTAAATAATGCACCTTTATTTATTTATCTTTTACAGGATCAGTACTGAAGCCTCCTTTATTTCTCCTGCCGTCTCCCCCAGGAACCAAAACACAGGTTAACATCTCTGTTCATCATTTTCTTCAAGCCTGGTCCAAGCTCTCTTACCTAGACATATGGGCTCCAGTGTTTCCCCTACCGTTATCTTGGCCGGGCGGAAACTCACGTGCCGCCCGGCTTGAACAAGAGGGAAAATAAATAATTTAAATGAAAATTTTTTTTTTTCATATTATTATTATTTTTTTTAATGTAGCTGCAATATTTCCCTTACCGCAGAATGCGGGAATGATCAAAATAGCATCCGGAAAAACCCTTGCCAAAACACCTTCGGTTTCCAGTTAGGTCTAATTAAAATTTTCAACAGCGCTATTATGAGGGTGTAATTATAGTTTCCGCCTCTACGCAAAATGGCGCACTTTCACCGCCCGGCCTGAAAAAAAATCTAGGGGAAACACTGGGCTCTGTCAGCCAATCCGTAGGCTACGTAATCATTTCACAAAAATAAGAAGGGAAGGGCTGGAGTCCACGAAAACTCCAGCTAACGGGAGTAAATGGGAGCAAAGGATAAAGGAGTAAATGATGATGTCATCAGTTATGCACAGCTAAATAATATTATTAAATGTTATTAATGGACAGAAAAGGAGGAATGAAAAAGCATTAAAAGGAGGGAAGTGTTGCTTAAAAATTGAGATGGTTTACAGGTGCTGCTCCATAAAATTAAGATTTAGAGGGAAAGGACCATAGAAGAAGAGGTAAAATCCTGAAACACCATTATTTAATATTTAATGCTCTATGAAATGGGATTGAGGTGATTTTAGCATTTATGGGCTAAAGGGCCAAATGTACCCTTTACTGTTGACTTTTGGCTGTTTTGGTTTTCATAGGGAACCGTAAGGAAGTGAATCTTCACCCCTACATTGAGAAGATTCACCCAGAGGAGTACAGCAGGGCTCTGAATTCTGGAGGAAACGGAGCAGCTGGGTGAACCTTCTCAATGTCTGTTTTCAACCCCATTTATACGACTTGTGATATATTTCTGGGGATATTTTTTTCCCGGTAGTTTTCGTGGACTCCAATTCGATGTCCCTTGGTAGCCTCGTTATCAGAACTAAATAGTTTTGAGAAAATTTTGCTCTGGAGTCATTTGCATGCATTTAGACTAGGCTACTTTCTTCACACTAGTTCCAGTAAGCTACATATAGCCACAGCGATGGAAATGAAGCTTTACAAAGAAGAAAATCAGAGGTGTGTATGACTGTCGTCGTTAATGGAGTGCTAACAGACGAAAAGTAGCAAACTACGAGATTCAGCGAGAGATCCATCGCTCAATACCTTTTGATTTTGCATTGTAAATTAGATTAGCTAATGCCAGAAAGTAGTGCAATCAATTGCCAAATGTTTTATGAACTAGAAATATAACAAGCAAGCAGTGATAGTTTCCTAATGTTTAACTCCTATAACGAAGCTGAATTTAGGCCACAAACGCATTCCCTCTGACATTCAGTTTAGCGAAATTGTAGGATTTATAATAAGTTTCTCCATTTAGGCATTTCTATATGATGTTGTCATAAATTTCTTCTTACCGTGAAAAATCCTGACTTGTTTACATTCCCAGACCGATGTTAGCGAAATCTATCTACACGGTGGCACTTTCGCAACAAGTCAGTAATTATATCGGGAAATGCCCTCTTTGAAACAAAAGAAAAAAAGAAAAAGGCTATGCTGTTACTGCATACCAGTTTTTGCCAAAGCTGCATCATACCCATCATAGCGTGGAGCTTTCAGAACCATAACAACGTGGAAACCCTTAAAAAATGAAATGAAGATCCATAGGTTATCTAGCCTATGGCAACTTTGGGATTAAACCGGTCGCTTTTTAGTTCATGAAACTCAAAAGTAAGCTATAACTTAGATATCAGTGATCATTGGCTAAGTGGCTTATATGCCTAGCCTAGTTCGCTTTTTTTTCTGGAAGTATGAACCGAAGTATTTTTTTTTTTTTATTGTTTATTTATGTATTTATTTTAGCGTAAGCCGAAGTATGCCTTCCTGAAGCGTGTCTCCGTCTGTGGCGCATCCTGCAAAAGAGCTACTCTCCCCGTGCTCTTTGCGAGCCGCGACGTGGCATGTTCCAATCTGACCTCTTGCCGCATGACTCGCTCCCATTCCTGTAATCTCTAAGATTCAGTGAGCACGGGCTCTCTGAACTACAAGCGCTACAGAAGCCTTGGATACTTGAACAGGAGCGGTAAGCTTTTAACAATAATACTTGTAAAATTCTCATTTGTACCATTAAAACTTTGAATGTGTTTATTCTCCCTTGCAGCAACACTTCCCTCCATGGATAAGTGTGAGCTGTCCTCTATGTCCCGCCCTCCCTTTACAGGAGTGGTGGATTCCACCAGCCTGATTAAAACCAACAGCCAATCAGATTACATGTCTGACTTTACATTATTAAGCTCCACCACTTCAGTTAAAGAGATAAAGACAGAATCTGTGATGGACAGCACTGGGGTGGAGACGAGATCAAATTTGAACAGATGTGACGACATAGAGGAGAGTGTAGAGAAGAAGACTGTAAGTTTGATGAACCAGGAGGAAAAAGACATACTAATCAATATGAAGCAGGAGGATGAGGAGGGTGGGGAGAGGCAGAGTGGTGCAAGAGATGAAGTGAGACTCTGGAAGAAGGAAGAAATAAAGAAGGATGAACAGGAGGAGTACGGTGTAACCCAGCAAGTGACTCAAACTGTGAAATGTGAGAAGAATGAAGGAAAATCAGAAGATGGGCAACAGGAAGTGGAGGACCTGTCTACTTTGGCCACTTCCTGCTTGTTAAATCAGCCGAGAGTGCTGATTCGTCGACTTGAAATGGCAGATAATTCACTTCCTGTGCAAATAGCTCCTCTTTCCATAGCCAGTAAAAGAGGGCAGGGCACGAGATCTCCACGGAAACTGCATGAACTTTCACCCCAGATGGGGACCGGGGCACTGTGGCAGGAGGGTCATGTCGTGACCCGGAAGAGAAGGACAGTTAGCCAGCTGGACAGACCCCTGAAAGTGCGACCATCTTCATCAGATAAAGAGTAAGAATTAATAGTGATCTAGAATGTGTGCTGCCTCAGATCACTACCAGTCTTACAGTAAATAATGCACCTTTATTTATCTTTTACAGGATCAGTACTGAAGCCTCCTTTATTTCTCCTGCCATCTCCCCCAGGAACCAAAACACAGGTTAACATCTCTGTTCATCATTTTCTTCAAGCCTGGTCCAAGCTCTCTTACCTAGACATATGGGCTCTGTCAGCCAATTCGTAGGCTACGGAATCATTTCACAAAAATAAGAAGGGAAGGGCTAGTGGATGGCTAATCCTGTTAACGGGAGTAAATGGGAGCAAAGGATAAAGGAGTAAATGATGATGTCATGAGTTACGCACAGCTAAATAATATTATTAAATGTTATTAATGGGCAGAAAAGGGGGAATGAAAAAGCATTAAAAGGAGGGAAGTGTTGCTTACAAGTTGAGATGGGTTACAGGTGCTGCAACATAAAATTAAGATTTAGAGGGAAAGGACCACAGAAGAAGAGGTAAAATCCTGAAACACCATTATTTAGTATTTAATGCTCTATGAAATGGGATTGAGGTGATTTTAGCATTTATGGGCTAAAGGGCCAAATGCACCCTTGACTGTTGACTTTTGGCTGTTTTGGTTTTCATAGGGAACCATAAGGAAGTGAATCTTCACCCCCACATTGAGACGGTTCACCCAGAGGAGGACAGCAGGGCTCTGAATTCTGGAGGAAACGGAGCAGAGAAGCAACTGCCTCCCAGCAGCACACATCAGCACCCCACACCCCCCAAAACACTCCCCACCTCAACAACGTCCCACACAGGGACTCCAGGGACCCACATATGCTCCCAATGTGGAAAAGGTTTCCCTACAGCATATAAACTGAAACAACACAAGCAAACTCATAGAGAACGCCTGTGTAAATGCTCCCAGTGTGGGAAGAGTTTCACTAAGTTATCTGTCTTGAAAATACACCAGCGAACTCATACAGGCGAGCGCCCGTACAAATGCTCCCAGTGTGGGAAGAGTTTCAGTCGGTTAGGTCACCTGAAAATACACCAGCGAACTCATACAGGTGAGCATATGTACAAATGCTCCCTGTGTGGGAAGAGTTTCAATTATTTAACTGACTTGAAAATACACCAGCGATCTCATACAGGCGAGCGCCCGTACAAATGCTCCCAGTGTGGGAAGAGTTTCACTCGGTTGGGTAGCCTGAACATACACCAGCGAGCTCATACAGGCGAGCGCCCATACAAATGCTCCCAGTGTGGGAAGACTTTCACTCGGTTGGGTAGCCTGAACATACACCAGCGAGTTCATACAGGAGAGCGCCCGTACAAATGCTCCCAGTGTGGGAAGAGTTTTGGTTATTTAACTGGCTTGAAAATACACCAGGAATATCATACAGGCGAGCACCCGTACAAATGCTCCCAGTGTGGGAAGAGTTTCAGTCGTTTAACTAACTTGAAAATACACCAGCGAGCTCATACAGGCGAGCGCCCATACAAATGCTCCCAGTGTGGGAAGTGTTTCAGTTATTTAACTGGCTTGAAAATACACCAGCGAACTCATACAGGCGAGCGCCCGTACAAATGCTCCCAGTGTGGGAAGTGTTTCACTTATTTAACTGGCTTGAAAATACACCAGCGAACTCATACAGGCGAGCACCCGTACAAATGCTCCCAGTGTGGGAAGAGTTTCACTCAGTTGGGTAGCCTGAACATACACCAGCGAACTCATACAGCTGAGCGCCCGTACAAATGTTCCCAGTGCGGGAAGTGTTTCACTCAGTTGGGTAGCCTGAACATACACCAGCGAACTCATACAGGCGAGCGCCCGTACAAATGCTCCCAGTGTGGGAAGAGTTTCAGTTATTTAACTGGCTTGAAAATACACCAGGAATATCATACAGGTGAGCGCCCGTACAAATGCTTGCAGTGTGGGAAGAGTTTCAGTTATTTAACTGGCTTGAAAATACACCAGCGATCTCATACAGGCGAGCGCCCGCACAAATGTTCCCAGTGTGGGAAGTGTTTCACTCGGTTGGGTAGCCTGAACATACACCAGCGAACTCATACAGGCGAGTGCCCGTACAAATGCTCCCAGTGTGGGAAGAGTTTCAGTCGGTTAGGTCACCTGAAAAAACACCAGCGAACTCATACAGGTGAGCGCCCGTACAAATGCTCCCAGTGCGGGAAGAGTTTCAGTCATTCCGATAACTTGAACAGACATCAGGGAACTCATACTGGTGAGCGCCCATACCTCTGCTCCCAATGTGGGAAGAGTTTCACTCGGTTAGATCACCTGAAGAAACACCAGCAGAGTCACACAGGTACAGCCTGACCCTGCTCCCAATGTGGGAAGAGTTTCATTCGGTTAGATTATCTCAGAGTATGTGAGCGGAGTGCAGGTGAGAGCGAGCGGGATTTCATAAATGTGTAGCGTCAGCATGAGCGGCCGCTCCGATATTGCTCCAGTGCTGCTCAAGCCACGCAGTCAGCTCTGGCCCAAAGTAGCGCAGTCAGCTCTGGCCCAAACGCAGTAACGCAGTCAGCTCTGGCCCAAACGCAGTAACGCAGTCAGCTCTGGCTCAAACGCAGTAACGCAGTCAGCTCTGGCCCAAACGCAGTCAGCTCTGGCTCAAAGTAACGCAGTCAGCTCTGGCTCAAAGTAACGCAGTCAGCTCTGGCTCAAAGTAACGCAGTCAGCTCTGGCCCAAAGTAACGCAGTCAGCTCTGGTCCAAAGTAACGCAGTCAGCTCTGGCCCAAAGTAACGCAGTCAGCTCTGGTCCAAAGTAACGCAGTCAGCTCTGGTCCAAAGTAACGCAGTCAGCTCTGGCCCAAAGTAACGCAGTCAGCTCTGGTCCAAAGTAACGCAGTCAGCTCTGGCCCAAAGTAACACAGTCAGCTCTGGTCCAAAGTAACGCAGTCAGCTCTGGCCCAAAGTAACGCAGTCAGCTCTGGCATGACCACGCACTTTCTCATTATCACTTATGAACTACCTATCTTTGGATGTTTGAGGTGAGAAGATGTTTCACTCGTGTTTTCCGAAAAGCATGAGAAAAATTGCCCCATTGAGAACAAAGAATCTGGTAACTTGAACTAGAATGGTCAGGCCATTTCCTGTATATTTAAATCATAGCATTTCATTAAAATACAGTATAAATAAATGCTTAATTAAATCCAGCAGAGGTCAATGTTGTACCATGAAAAAGAAAAAGGGCATGGGGACCCCTGGTGTAGGATTTCAGAGGATGGGACCAGCCCCTGTGGGAGAAGGCAAGGTTACGCCCCAAATAGGTAGAGATAAGGACAGGATAAAAGGCCTGGTAATTCAAGGTTAGGAGATGGTGCAGTGTTTTGCACCAAATTGTTGCCATTGGTCGGGTGTAACGTTAGTCTACTGTCCTGTCAGTTTATATAGTTCCATCTAGTTAACGTGGTTAAAGGGATAGTTCGGAATTTTGGACATAATGTCTCAATTACGACTTACCCATGATGTACTTCATTGATGGAAACCATTTTCAGCTAATTCCATGCTGTCCCTTCTTTTGGACATACACACATTGCTAATGCTAGCGCAACTCTAAGGTAACCGGGAGCATCCACTACCAAACGCACTTAAACACTCCACAGTGCACCCAAAGCAAATAAAATATGACGACAGTCTATCGGGGTTATTTTGAGTGTTTATACCATCATTTTTGAAGTCAAACTATCGTTGAATCCTTTACTTTCTGCTGACCTATATTCTCTGTGGAAGTACGGCGGCAGAGCGAACATGGTCATTGCAACTTGTTTCTCTTCTTTGTTGTTGTAGTCGACCAGTGCCGGCAATACATTCGTAGGTAACGTAAAGTATCGCTCCCCAGATAGACTGAAAAAAAGAAGGCCTCGCATTCACCAAACTAATACTGGTTACTCATCTCCCCATATAGAGATAATTCGCCAAGTTTCACCATCTTACCACCAAATCTGTCCAATTCCATAGGAAACATTATCCGATGGCTGAATTGAGCCCCGTCAGATACCGTTCCCCCTATGTTTCTGAAGAAAGGAAGGCCTCACATTCACCAAACTAATACTGGCAACTCATCACCCATATAGAGATAAAGTCACCAGGTTTCACCATCGTGGCACTAAATCTGTCCAATTCCATAGGGGGAAACATTATCTTCCGGCTGAATTGAACCTCGTCGGATAACATTCCCCCAATGTTTCTGAAGAAAGGAAGGCCTCACATTCACCAAACCAGTATTTGTAAAACATCTCACCATGCTGGGGGGATTCACCAAGGCTCACCATCCTGCCTCCAGTTCATTACATTTTTATAAGAGGAATGAATTGAGCTTTGTTGCATACTGTTCACTCTGTTTATAAAGAATGGAAGGTTTTTTTAATTTTTATTTTTTTTAACCACCTTCTGTTTGTAATGCTATATACTATATTCCTGGCTCCTGTACATCCCATGACTTCTTTTTAAAACCAAACGTTGTTTTTGGACATGCAGTCAGGGATCACTGTGATTTTTGGACATGAACAATATGAATGATCTGACTTGCCAAATGTTTACCAAGTTATTATTATTTTTTGTTTGTTTATAATGTGAAAATCTGCAAAGTATGTTTAAAATGCAACACATTTTTTCAGTTAGCGTTTAAAAGATGTGGCTGGGTGGGTCTTTAATGTTCAAATGACATTTCCTCTATCGTTCATTTAAAACATTTGTGAGATAGATGAAGGTGATTTCTTAAATTAATAATAAACACCAGAAATATAATTATTATTTTAATCACTATCTTGCCTTCCAATAATGCATTTTAAGGGAAAATATTACTTCTATTTTATTCACTCCCTACAAACATTTACACTGACTTTTGTTTCATGTTAATGCTTGCAGAAATTAATAATTGAGAAGACATATTCATGAATTATACAATGAAACACCAGAAAAAAGAACACACAAGCTTTTATTATTATTATTATTATTATTATTATTATTAGTAGTAGTAGTAGTAGTAGTAGTAGTAGTAGTAGCAGCAGCAGTAGTAGTAGCAGTTGTAGTAGTAGCCTATCCTAGTATTAAAGCAGCAGCAGTGCTAGTAGTAGCATTAGTAGTAGCAGTTGTAGTAGTAGCCTATCCTAGTATTAAAGCAGCAGCAGTGCTAGTAGTAGCATTAGTAGTGGTAGCCTCTAAGAAGAAAACGAACGATAAGAACACCTTGTACCGTACTGTAAAACGTAATAGCCTCCAGAAAATATATGCATATACAGACCTATAGACAGTCCTATAAACTCCCCTAAACTCTTATTGTCGTTGAATTCAATGTCGTTTCGTGACAAGTAATTGCTTTGCTCTGAAAACTAAACACGGACACTCCCCTGTCTTCGTCAAACTTTTCGGGAGCCTTTGGTGATTGCGGTTTTTTCTCTGTGGGTGCGTCGAAAAATGCACCCTCCCTTCCTCCACTACCACTCCTCTACTCCCTTCCTCCACTACCACTCCTCTACTCCCTTCCTCCACTACCACTCCTCTCCTCCCTTCCTCCACTACCACTCCTCTCCTCCCTTCCTCCACTACCACTCCTCTACTCCGTGCCCTGGAAACTGATCTTTGTGTTTTCATCTAATGTTGCTGATTACATCTTAATTACGTATAAATGGTTACATATGAATTAATGTCTCGACACAGACCGCAATGTCAGGTACATTGTATATTGTACATGTAAATACTTGTACTGAAAACGTTCAGGCAGTTTTGCATATTTCCGGGTAGGAGAGGAGTGGTAGTGGGGGAGTGGAGGAAGGGAGGTGGGGAGTGAAGAATATTGGGACGCACCCCGAGTCTGCTCTTTTGCAGACTCGTTCCCTTGAGAAAAGTTGAGGGTGGAGGGGCTATGTCACAAACTTCACTTGGCTTTCTAACGGATTGGACTCAAACCTAAAATGGAAACCGAGGGTACATTCTGGTCTCAGAAGGGATTCCCCCAAGTGAGGTTTGCGAGGGTGGAGCAAAAACTGGATTGGGACGCAGCCATAGCTTTATTTTGGCTGTGCTTTTAAAGTCCCCTTGCCCAGAACAGGTCAAAGGTCGTCTCCATGGTAAGAACCGTAAATATGTTGGGTATTACAGCAGTAGGTGGCGGTAATGAAACCAAAACCAAAGCAAACTGCCCTTAAAACTCAAAAAGAAGAAGGAGGAAGCAGAACATCCAATCATTTTTACTCCCATTTCTACTACGTTTAAAGCGTTTCTCTAATTTAGCTCTGAGTCTGAAGAAGTCATTTGCGCACATTCATGCTACTTTGTTCACACCGGTTCCAATAGACTACGTATAGCCACGGAGAAGAAACTCGAAGGTGCGTATGACTCGTTAACAGTGCTAACCTTAGAGCAGTGCTTCTCAAATAGTGGGGCGTGCCCCCCCAGTGGGGCGCGGCGCGATCTCAGGGGGGGCGCGTGTGATCCCGGGGAACATGCTTTTTTTCCGTACTAGAATAAAGTGTAATTGCACATCCACTACAGTAGGTGGCAGTGGCGCTCTCATTGTCGGAGTGTGCGCAGGGAGTATTAGCTCTATTGTGTAGGTTTTTTGCACGGACATGCGCACACAGCACAGAGCAGGAGATATAAAGTGCAGCGAAAAGCTGTGCACTGCAAAACGTGCTCATTGTAGCCATTAATCCTGACTTCCTCATTTTGATAAAAAAATTAGCACGAATTGTTTTACTCATTTTTGTTTTGTATGTTAATGTTATTATATTTATAATAAAATATAAATATATTTATATATTTTATATATTGTGCAAAAAATGTTTATAGTTTAAATAAGGATTTACATTTTTTTTGAATTTCAGTCAAATGTATGCACTTTAAATCTTTTCTGTTACAGACTAAAAAACAATGTTAATAAAGTTAATAATAATGTTAATAAAGTTAATAATAATATAATATAATAATAAAGTTATTCTTTGATATAAGTTCATCTGTATTTCTTTCTTTTTTGTGTGTGTGTGTGTGTGTGCGCGGGGGTGGGGCGCGAAATGTTTTCTTCATCCTAGGGGGGGCGT
This sequence comes from Synaphobranchus kaupii, assembly GCA_029718625.1. Taxonomy (NCBI): domain Eukaryota; kingdom Metazoa; phylum Chordata; class Actinopteri; order Anguilliformes; family Synaphobranchidae; genus Synaphobranchus; species Synaphobranchus kaupii. Next base: position 2,784,217 of record JAINUF010000025.1, read on the forward strand.
AACAGAAAATAATTGAGAAACGCTGCCTTAGAGTATATATAATGGGTGCTAACAGTCTCTAGGTTTAGAAAAAAATCTTTATTTCCAAAGTTACCCCTATGAGGGCCCCTTGGGAAAGAAAAGTTTGCACTGGCCATTCAGTGTACTGCAGCCTTTAAGTAGGAAGAATTTGGTCCGTCTTGTGTTGATGTTTTACCAGCGTTTATTTTATCCGCCTGGGAATATGGTGTTGAGTTTTCTAATCCAATGTCTTTCTGTCCTACGTCTGTCCTCCTGTGTCCAGTTAATGTTTGAATGGAGGCCCGATATTTCTACTGCTTCAAGTCCATGGTGTAGGAAATGAGCCACTATGTGTGTGTCTGTTTTCCTATAATTTCTTATGTTATATATGTGTTGTGCCAATCTAGTCTTGATTGTATTTCCTGTTTCTCCTACATATATTATGTTGCAGTGTTTGCATTTTATGACATATATACAGTTATATGTGTTAACTGTGAGTGTTTGTTTAATAAGGTATGTTGTGTTTGTAGTGTTGTTTTTCACTGTAGTGGCCTGTTTGTAAAATATCGGGCCTTGTGTGGGTAAAATGTTGATTTCCGGTAGTTTACTACTTACCAGATGATTCTTAAGGTTTTAGTTTTTTTTGTAGGCCGAAACGATTTTGTATTCCTGAAGCAAGTCTGTGTTTTGCAGAATCCTGACCAGGTTCTGTTTAATTTTTTTGTTCACTATTTGGCTGAATGTCAAGTAGGTGGTGATAAGTGGAATTATTTTTCTAGTGTCTTGTTGTTTTGTAGCCAAGAAGGTTTTCCGAATCTGTCTAAGGAACCATCTGGAATACCCCCTTGGTTTTAATGCATTGAAGAGGGTTTTGGTAGCCTCCTCAAAGTCTGTAATCTGTGTGCAGATTCTGTTGAACCTTAGCAATTGGGATTTAATCAGGCCTCTGAATGTATGTTTTGGGTGGAGACTGTCCTTGTGTAAGAGTGCATGTGTGTCTGTGTCTTTAAAGAAAACTTTAGTGTCTAATGTGTGTGTTTGGGAAAATGAGGGCCCCTTGTATGTGGTAGTGTCCAAAAAATCTATATGTTCACAGTGTGTGGTGTGTTTAATTGTGATAGATGTATGGTGCGTGTTGAGGATCTGAATGAAGTGTCTGAAATCTTCTGAGCTATGTGTCCATGTTCCCCAGATGTCATCTAAATACCTGAAATAATTAGTGAGAAGTTATGGACATTTTTCAAAAACAGTCTCCTCCCAATGTGCCATGTAAATGTTAGCATAAGCCGGTGCAAATTTTTTGCCCATAGCTGTGTCACTGGTCTGTAAGAATAATTCTTTATTGAATTCAAAGTCATTTTTGGTGAGGCTTATCTCCAGTAATTGCAGGAGGATTGTATCCGGTCGATTGTTGTCCGTGTACTTTTCCATCCATGTTTTTACCGCTGTTATTCCCGCTGTTGTGTTTATGTTGGTGTATAGACTATCTATGTCTATGGTGAACAGGATGGCTTCTTCCGGTATTTTGGCATTTTTTATTTTGATTATGAAATCAAATGTGTCTTTGATGTAGCTTTTGTGTTTTGTGGATAGTGGGTTCAGAAAAAAGTCTAAGTATTCAGCTATCCTATAGGATTCGCTGTTGCAGTCTGAAATAATAGGCCTCCCTGCTGGGACCTCATATGGTATGCTCCAGGATTCTGGTGGCTTGTGTATTTTAAGGAGGAGGTAAAAAATCCTAGGTCTAGGGTTGTCACCTCCCCTCAGGTAAAAAACTTTGTTTTTTAGTGATGTATTTGTTTTCTACTAGTGTCTGTATGATGGCATGTATTTCCTGGGCCGTGTCTGGGTATATGGGTCCATCTAATTTTCTGTAGTGATATCTGTTGTGTTATGTTGTGAAGTTGTCTATAGGCTTCCTGTGTGTATTGTGTTCTGTCCATAATAACTATGGCACTTCCCTTGTCTGCTGGTTTGATAATTATTTGCTTGTTTTTAGCCAGCTGTAGTAGTGCTTGGCTCTCCCCTCTGCTGAGGTTGTTTTGGTCTTTGTGGGTTTGTGGGTTTGTGAGTTCTTGACTGATATCCTAACCTAGGAATATCAGTTCCCTGTTTACTAGTTCCCTGTGTTTTCCTGTCTGTTTATTATAGTTTATAATAGTATTTAGAATAGAAGTGTAGTATTGCTGATTTACCCACAGCTTACTGTGAACTACAGTCAACGTTCATTACTAGGGATAGCTGCTACATTATGGGAAGGATGTGCTTTGTCTTGTCTGTTCTGTGGTGATCTTGATGATGTCTCTGTATGCACTTACTGTACGTCGCTTTGGATAAAAGCGTCTGCTAAATTAATGTAATGTAATGTAATGTAATGTAATGTAATGTAATGTAACCGTAAATATGTTGGGTATTACAGCAGTAGGTGGCGGTAATGAAACCAAAACAGAAAGCAAACCGCCCTCAAAACTCAAAAAGAAGGAGGAAGCAGAACGTCCAATCATTTTTACTCCAATTTCTACTACTTTTAAAACGTTTCTCTAATTTAGCCGTGAGTCTGAAGTCATTTGCGCGCATTCATGCTACTTTGTTCACACCGGTTCCAATAGACTACATATAGCCACGGAGAAGAAACTCGAAGGTGCGTATGACTTGTTAACAGTGCTAACCTTAGAGTAGCTATATATAATGGGTGCTAACAGTCTCTAGGGTGACCAGACGTCCCCAGTTTCCGGTAGTAGACTGTAGATGGCTATTGCAGCAGACCGCAGGTTATTGGCAGGTAGGCTAAGTTACATTACAATCGATTTAATACATTGTCATGTTTTTAATTTTCATTAACTCTTACGTTAGCTGACCGTAGTTAGTGTTTGTGAGTTTAGCTTATCAAAGGAGTGCCCGTTGTTTATTGTCGATAACGTTACCTAACATTAACCACCTTAACGTTATTCAGTAGCTAGCTAACGTTATGCCAGCTAATATTGTTCGGCAATGTTAACGTCACGCATTAGCTTGATAAGACAATAAACACTACAAAAAGTATGGTAGCTATCTATTTTGGATAAGAATCAGTCACTTCGAGAGTCTGTCCTTTGGATTTAATGAAGGAAAACGTTCGTATGTTACAATTGTGCTCTGACCACAGTAATGTTAGCTATGAGCTAGCCTGCTACTAGTCAGAAGCACAGCACAGCAAGAGGAGGGGGACGCCAGGAGTGAAAACTTTATGATGAAAAACTCTTCTGGAGCGCCTTAACGTGCTTTAGCTACATGGACACATGCAGTGAATAGATTCATTTTGCCCATGTCGCTTTTGTTTTTGTTTTTGTTTGTTAACGTTAATTTATTTAGCAAAGCAAAAAAAAAAAACATTGGCTATGTTTGAAAGGTTCGTAGGCTAACTAACGTTACACCACTGCGAGTTTAGAAAGGTATTTTCATACTAAATATTGCTAAATACGGAAGACCGGAGAGGACATGGGTACATTTTTCATTTTTTATTATTTGTTCATGATCACAAATAATTATTTTTGTGACTTCGACAGAACAAGGTTGTTTTCTCGAGATCATTATTTATTTAGGCTATTATTTCGTTATATCAACAAGCTTGGTTTCTTATTTCGTGATCTCGACATCACACAAATTGTCGTCTCCTGAGTCCGTCACACACAATCCCTGTGCATTTTACCCCCTGCTTGTCCAGAAGTCAAAATGACTAACTTTGTCACTTTATCCGAAATGTGCACAGTATAAGTCGAGGACTAACAACAATGGATTACTAATTGGTTGTGAAATGTATATTCAACTGTATATCAGACCTGGGCCAAGTATGCACTGAAATAGCCAGACTTAGACTACCAGACCGCTCACCTGTATCCAGCCAGACAACTCTTCTGACCTACACCTGGACACCTTACGAACCTTGTTGGACACCTTGTTCTCCGCCTTTTAGCCTACATCAGTACCAGTGGCAGATTTTTGTTTTTCAATGTCATGATGGAGCCCCCGCACATACAAAATCTCAATTAATAAATGTTGAACATTTGGTCAGTCTTGAGTTTGGTGCGTCCCGGGTATTTTCCACAGAAAATATTTAGCATAGGTCCTAATGAGTTAATTTAGTCAGTTCTGTGACATAAATATAAATAATTCAGTATCATAGCCTATTTACTTATTAGGGGACCAGGCAGCGAAGCATTATATATGCTAGAAGCATAGTTCTATACAAATTTATTTCTTGGGCAAGGATCAACATATGTATGTTCTTAGGGTGGCCTTCCCCTTTAACAGTTCCCAGAGAGGGACGCACATTTTTCCAGGTGCCAGGCAGTAAAGTGTTATCCCAAGAACCAAGAATGCGAACACACACAAATATATCACAATTAGGAGCTAAAGAGCAGTATTGCTACTTTTAATATTTTATTTTGTAAATTTTTGTTTCACTGTTCTGCCTTTCTAATGAATTCAAATTAAAGTTATAGTAATGACATAATTTGACACACAAATAATCAAAATCATTCTTTTCTGATGCGTTTGCACAGCTACATTTGCATCATTTCCCAGAAATGTCCCCGCATTTGCTTCCAGAAATCTGGTCACCCTATAACAGACGAAAAGTAGCAAACGACGAGATTCAGCGAGAGATCCATCGCTCAATATGGATATTGATTTTGCATTGTACATTAGAGTCGCTAATGTCAGAAAGTAGTGCAATCAATTGCCAAATGTTTTATGCACTAGAAATATAACAAGCAGGCAGTGATAGTTTCCTAATGTTTAACTCCTACAATGAAGCCGAATTTATGGACACATTCGCTCTGGTATTCAGATTCGCGAAATTCTCGGATTTCGAAGTTCTTCCAAGTCTGTGACTAACTGGCGAGAAATACAGAGGCCACCCTCTGAACTTTTACAACCCGTACATTTAAGGAAAAATCGCCCAGTCTGGCAACCCTGGCTTCAGACAGGTACTGCCCAGTCTGGCAACCCTGGCTTCAGACAGGTACTGCCCAGTCTGGCAACCCTGGCTTCAGACAGGTACTGCCCAGTCTGGCAACCCTGGCTTCAGACAGGTACTGACACTGAACCCCGCTGCCCAGGATGGGTCGACACGCTTAGAAATCTCCTAACCGAAACTGAGTACATATAAAATCACACGCTACAGTCATAGTGCTCTCTGCTTTGCGCATCCAGCTGAAGCACAGTAAAACGCAGAAATTAAAATGTGCTCACCTATTTATTTATTTATTTAAAATTTGTTTCAGATTTTTCCCCCATTTTCTCCCAATTTAGTAGCCAATTGAACCCCTATTCTAATTCAATTCCCCCCGTGTAGCAACCGCTAGAGAATCACCGCTACACAACCCAGTCAGCCGGCGGTAGGACGGGAGGGCGCCACGTCCTCTTCAGGGTGCGGCGACTCCTAGCTCCTGACCGTGATTCCAGCCCGCCCAGGGCCGCTATGCGCGCAGCGATTCTCTCCGAGCCCCTCCCCCCACCCGGAAGCAGCCGCCATGCTCGGATCTGGCAGGACCGGGACGCGAACTCCGATCCTTGGAGCACAACCGCACCGACTGAAAGTCGGCGCTTTTACCGCTGTACTACCGCGACGGCCGTGCTCACCTATTTTTAAACGTGTTTCACTCCCTCAGACCTGGCTCAGTGCTGCCCCTTCTGTCTTGGAGGAGTGTCTGCAGTCCATTTAAAACCTACAGCAGTTGAAGACCCTCAAGCACCACAGAAGCCTTGGATACTTGAACAGGAGTGGTGGATTCCACCAGCCTGACTAACACCAACAGCCAATCAGATTACATGTCTGACTTTCAGAACCATAACAGCGCGGAAACCCTTAGAAAAAGTCAGCTTTGGCCTATGGCTATGGTAACTTTGGGACTAAACCGGTCTCTTTTTAGTTCATGAAACTCAAAAGTAAGCTATAACTTAGATACCAGTGATCATTGGCTAAGTGGCTTATAGTTCACTATTTTGACTAGGCTATTTTTCTGGAAGTATGACCCGAAGTATTTTTTTATTTTTATTGTTTATTTATGTATTTATTTTAGCGTAAGCCGAAGTATGCCTTCCTGAAGCGTGTCTCCGTCTGTGGCACATCCTGTAAAAGAGCTACTCTCCCCGTGCTCTTTGCGAGCTGCAACGTGGCATGTTCCAATCTGACCTCTTGCCGCATGACTCGCTCCCATTCCTATAGTCTTTAGGATTCAGTGAGCACGGGCTCTCTGAACTACAGTGCTACAGAAGCCTTGGATACTTGAACAGGAGCAGTAAGCTTTTAACAATAATACTTGTAAAATTCTCATTTGTACCATTAAAACTTTGAATGTGTTTATTCTCCCTTGCAGCAACACTTCCCTCCATGGATAAGTGTGAGCTGTCCTCTATGTCCCGCCCTCCCTTTACAGGAGTGGTGGATTCCACCAGCTTGATTAAAACCAACAGCCAATCAGATTACATGTCTGACTTTACATTATTAAGCTCCACCACTTCAGTTAAAGAGATAAAGACAGAATCTGTGATGGACAGCACATATTACACTGGGGTGGAGATGAGATCAAATTTGAACAGATGTGAAGACATAGAGGAGAGTATAGAGAATAAGACTGGAGGTTTGATGAACCAGGAGGAAAAAGACGTACTAATCAATATGAAGCAGGAGGATGAGGAGGGTGGGGAGAGGCAGAGTGGTGCAGGAGATGAAGTGAGACTCTGGAAGAAGGAAGAAATAAAGAAGGATGAACAGGAGGAGTACGGTGTAACCCAGCAAGTGACTCAAACTGTGAAATGGGAGAAGAATGAAGGAAAATCAGAAGATGGGCAACAGGAAGGGGAGGAGCTGTTTACTTTGGCCACTTCCTGCTTGTTAAATCAGCCGAGAGTGCTGATTCGTCGACTTGAAATGGCAGATAATTCACTTCATGTGCAAATAGCTCCTCTTTCCATAGCCGGTAAAAGAGGGCAGGGCACGAGATCTCCATGGAAACTGCATGAACTTTCACCCCAGAGGGGGAACGGGTCACTGTGGCAGGAGGGTCATGTCGTTACCCGGAAGAGAAGGACAGTTGGCCAGCTGGACAGACCCCTGAAAGTGCGACCATCTTCATCAGCTAAAGAGTAAGAATGAATGGTGATCTAGAATGTGTGCTGCCTCAGATCACTTCCAGTCTTACAGTAAATAATGCACCTTTATTCATTTATCTTTTACAGGATCAGTACTGAAGCCTCCTTTATTTCTCCTGCCATCTCCCCCAGGAACCAAAACACAGGTTAACATCTCTGTTCATCATTTTCTTCAAGCCTGGTCCAAGCTCTCTTACCTAGACATTGCTAGTTCCATTTTGGGCTCTGTCAGCCAATCCATAGGCTACGTAATCATTTCACAAAAATAAGAAGGGAAGGGCTACTGGATGGCTAATCCTGTTAACGGGAGCAAAGGATAAAGGAGTAAATGATGATGTCATCAGTTATGTACAGCTAAACAATATTATTAAATGTTATTAATGGGCTAAAGAATGAAAAGAAGTGTTGCTTACAAGTTGAGATGGTTTACAGGTGGCGCTGCATAAAATTAAGATTTAGAGGGAAAGGACCATAGAAGAAGAGGTAAAATCCTGAAACGCCATTATTTAGTATTTAATGCTCTATGAATTGGGATTGAGGTGATTTTAGCATTTATGGGCTAAAGGGCCAAATGCACCCTTGACTGTTGACTTTTGGCTGTTTTGGTTTTCATAGGGAACCGTAAGGAAGTGAATCTTCACCCCCACATTGAGACGGTTCACCCAGAGGAGGACAGCAGGGCTCTGAATTCTGGAGGAAACAGAGCAGAGAAGCAACTGCCTCCCAGCAGCACACATCAGCACCCCAAACCCCCCAAAACACTCCCCACCCCAACAACGTCCCACACAGGCACTCTAGGGACCCACATATGCTCCCAATGTGGAAAAGGTTTCACTACACCATATAAACTGAAACAACACAAGCAAACTCATAGAGGGGAATGCCCGTGTAAATGCTCCCAGTGTGGGAAGAGTTTCAATCAGTTATCTGGCTTGAAAGTACACCAGCGAACTCATACAGGCGAACGCCCATACAAATGCTCCCAGTGTGGGAAGAGTTTCGCTAGGTTCAATGGCTTGAAAGTACACCATCGAACTCATACAGGTGAGCGCCCATACATATGCTCCCAGTGTGGGAAGAGTTTTGCTTGGTTAAATGGCTTGAAAGTACACCAGCGAACTCATACAGGCGAGCGCCCGTACAAATGCTCCCAGTGTGGGAAGAGTTTCAGGCGAACGGATAACTTGAAAGTACACCAGCGAACTCATACAGGCGAGCGCCTGTACAAATGCTCCCAGTGTGGGAAGAGTTTCACTCATTTGTCTAACCTGAACATACACCAGCGAATTCATACAGCTGAGGGCCTGTCCAAATGCTCCCATTGTGGGAAGAGTTTCAGTCGGTTATCTGGCTTGAAAATACACCAGCGATCTCATACAGGCGAGCGCCCGTACAAATGCTCCCAGTGTGGGAAGAGTTTCACTCGGTCGGATAGCCTGAACAAACACCAGCGAGCTCCTACAGGCAAGCACACGTACAAATGCTCCCAGTGTGGGAAGTGTTTCAGTTATTTAACTTGCTTGAAAATACACCAGCGAACTCATACAGGCGAACGCGCATACAAATGCTCCCAGTGTGGGAAATGTTTCAGTTATTTAACTGGCTTGAAACTACACCAGCGAACTCATACAGGCGAGCGCCCATACAAATGCTCCCAGTGTGGGAAGTGTTTCAGTTATTTTACTGGCTTGAAACTACACCAGCGAACTCATACAGGCGAGCGCCCGTACAAATGCTCCCAGTGTGGGAAGAGTTTCACTCAGTTGTGTAACCTGAACATACACCAGCAAACTCATGCAGGCGAGCTCCCGTACAAATGCTCCCAGTGTGGGAAGAGTTTCAGTTATTTAACTGGCTTGAAAATACACCAGCTATCTCATACAGGCGAGCGCCCGTACAAATGCTCCCAGTGCGGGGAGAGTTTCGGTCATTCCAATAACTTGAACAGACATCAAGGAACTCATGCTGGTGAGCGCCCATACCTCTGCTCCCAATGTGGGAAGTGTTTCACTCGGTTAGATCACCTGAAGAAACACCAGCACACAGGTCACACAGGTACACAGGTACAGCCTGACCCTGCTCCCAATGTGGGAAGAGTTTAATTCGGTTAGATTATCTCAGAGTATGTGAGCGGAGTGCAGGCATGAGCGTGAGAGTGAGCGGGATTTCATAAATGTGTAGCGTCAGCATGAGCGACCGCTTCCATATCGCAGTCAGCTCTGGCCCAAAGTAACGCAGTCAGCTCTGGCCCAAAGTAACGCAGTCAGCTCTGGCCCAAAGTAGCGCAGTCAGCTCTGGCCAAAAGTAACGCAGTCAGCTCTGGCCCAAAGTAGCGCAGTCAGCTCTGGCTCAAAGTAACGCAGTCAGCTCTGGCCCAAAGTAGCGCAGTCAGCTCTGGCCCAAAGTAACGCAGTCAGCTCTGGCCCAAAGTAACGCAGTCAGCTCTGGCCCAAAGTAACACAGTCAGCTCTGGCCCAAAGTAGCGCAGTCAGCTCTGGCCCAAAGTAACGCAGTCAGCTCTGGCCCAAAGTAACGCAGTCAGCTCTGGCCCAAAGTAACGCAGTCAGCTCTGGCCCAAAGTAACGCAGTCAGCTCTGGCCCAAAGTAACGCAGTCAGCTCTGGCCCAAAGTAACGCAGTCAGCTCTGGCCCAAAGTAACGCAGTCAGCTCTGGCCCAAAGTAACGCAGTCAGCTTTGGCCCAAAGTAGCGCAGTCTGCTCTGGCTCAAAGTAACACAGTCAGCTCTGGCCCAAAGTAACGCAGTCAGCTCTGGCTCAAAGTAACGCAGTCAGCTCTGGCTCAAAGTAACACAGTCAGCTCTGGCCCAAAGTAATGCAGTCAGCTCTGACCCAAAGTAACGCAGTCAGCTCTGGCCCAAAGTAACGCAGTCAGCTCTGGCCCAAAGTAACGCAGTCAGCTCTGGCCCAAAGTAACGCAGTCAGCTCTGGCCCAAAGTAACACAGTCAGCTCTGGCCCAAAGTAACGCAGTCAGCTCTGGCCCAAAGTAACACTGTCAGCTCTGGACCAAAGTAACACTGTCAGCTCAGTATCAGGTAAACATCCAAAGATAAGTAGTTAATGAGGTGAAAAGATGTTTCACTCATGTTTTCTGAAAAGTTTGAACAGTGTACGTAATCTTGTGATCTGGCAAACAATAGCCACACTGTAATTTCTTTAAAATTTTGCATTGTTTTTAATCAATTATTTTGATTACTGATATGTTTTACATGCAAAATGATACTAAAATTTTCCGCCCGTCTAAATTTGCCCATCCCTGGGTTCCTTCTGGATCTCACTTACGAAATTTTATTAGAAATTTAATTAACGCATTTCACTGGTGAAAATATATTGTTGAATGCTATGAGTTTATGTTTGGACCAGCTGCCGGGCTAGCACATTAAACAACTGCAATTATTGGAAAATTGGCCAGATTTTGGGTTAGGCAACTAGTAATTAGCAATAATAATAAAAAATATAGCCGCAAGCGGCAATTGAGGGTTTGAGCCGTTAAAAGCCTAATTCTATTCTACACAAATCAGAAGAATATTTCCTCTTTAACATTGAAAAACAATGTATGTTTATGGGAATTTTTGTGAATGTAATCTATTGACTCGAGTGGCTAACTTTTGCATTGGTAGACCAGGTACAGCAGAATGCTGTAGGTTGTGATGGGAGGCAGTAGTTATACTGGACAACAGCAGAATGGCCAAACCAGAGACCATGGTGTGAGACTAAAACCTCTCCCTTCTGTTTAATTTGAAGCAATAATCAATTTTTCTATTAAAAAATAAAGTGTATTATTACACTTTAATATCTCAGTAATTTACTTTTTTTTTTAGTCTCCCATTTTTGAATTTCCTATTTGTTTCCGAATGAAATCTCTATTGTACCCTCTAATTTATTTTATGTATCATCCATCAGTCTCTTGTGTAAAGGTACACTATCCAAAGCAAAGCTACTAAGATGCCATCTTCCATTACCCATGTGCCCCCACCGGCTATTGTTTATCCAAATAAAATTAGCAGAAAATTAAGTCACCATTGTAGGGAAGATGCCTCTATATTCCTACATGTGGAGTATTACTAAATAAAGGTGTTTACATATATATTTAGCATTAATGGTGATAGACAATTAAAACATGTTCGTCTTACCAGTCTTCACCCGGGCACCATAAATGTAAGGAATATGCCTCTCTATATATATATATATATATATATATATATATAAACTCTTACATGGGATGCCAGAAATATAGGCAATAACTATGGAATAATGAGGTTTACCCTTATTATTCTTAAGTTAGGTTAAAATTAAATCAGTCTCATTTGATTATTATGGATTATAATTACTACTACTTCAATTTACCATCAAAGCACTAATAACTAATAATTCATAAGGGTTGAAGGTATTACGTTCTAATGATTAGGTTTGACTCCGTTCATACGACATCAAAACACACCAGGTTTAACAAAAATAGATTTATTAAACAAGGAAAACATGAATATTACATTCTACTAAATAGACATATTGTGTTGTGTGCGTATTGTAGCATTTGTGTGTGTGTGTGTGTGTGTGTGTGTGTGTATGCAGATATGTGTGTGTGTATGTGTCGGTGTGTAGGCCTATGCCACGTGTGCGTTCAGGGAACAAAGGAATCACGTGGAGTAAGAACTGTGTCACAGCACAATGGTGGTTATTGATCTCAAATCTGACGTTACTATAAATAAGTTCACGCACTTCTTTCATGAAATAACGTATTTATCTATAGTAAGTTCAAATGAGATCATATGCGTTAAAACATCATATCAAGTGCGTTAAAACAACCCTAAAAGGTAACCGATTTTTTTTGGGGGGGGGGGGGGGGGGGGGCGGGCACACAATATCGATCATTGGCGTGTACAACAGTAAGGCAATAAGTAACCTTAAGTATTAAACTAGCAGCTTGAACCACTTAAACAAGGATTCAGAAAAATCAAGGGAGGTCACAAGGAGGTAGGGAGGGGTGGAGAGAGGTGCAACTTGAAGAGGTGAGTCTTCGGGGGGGGGGGGGGGGGGTATTTGATTTATGTATCTACAGCTACTTTTCATGCTGGAGGGGTGGGGGGTGTTCTGGGGCTTTTGGGTGAAGGGGAAGTTCTAGAGGGTGGGGATCGGGGGGGAAAAGTTTACAATATTGTCTAATTTGTTAATGTTTAAATTACTATGTAAGTTAATGTTGTAAACAAAACCAATAAACATATTGTTAAAAAAAAAAAGAGGTGAGTCTTCAATCTGCGCTTGAAGGTGGTCAGACTTTCTGTTGTTCTGACCTCCATGGGGAGCTCATTCCACCACCGTGGGGCCAGGACAGACAGACGTTGAGACCGGGTGCTAGTATGAAGTGGGGGGGGGGGGGGTACCAGTCGTCCTGAGGAGGCGGAACGCAGGGATCTGGTAGGTGTGTAGGGTCTGATGAGCTTTTGGAGGTATGGAGGGGCTGATCCTCGGACTGCCTGGAAGGCAAGCACCAATGTTTTTATTTTGATGCGAGCCATCACAGGTAGCCAGTGGAGGTCAATGAGCAGGGGGGTGACATGGGAGTGTCGGGGGAGGTTGAAGACCAGGCGTGCTGCTGCGTTCTGGATAAGCTGAAGGGGTCTAATGGCCGATGCTGGCAGGCCAGCCAGGAGAGAGTTGCAGTAGTCCAGGCGGGACAGCACCATCGCTTGGACCAGGAGCTGGGTTGAGTGGGTGGTGAGGAAGGGACGGATTCTCCTGATGTTGTACAGGAAGAACCTGCACGCCCGGGTTACCACTGCGATGTTCTCGGAGAGGGACAGCCTGTTGTCCATCACCACTCCGAGGTTCCTGGCACAGGGCGTTGGGGTCAGTGGAGTGTCCCCTAGGGAAATGGAGAGATTGAGAGGGGGAGAGGTTAGAGCGGGAATGTAGATGAGCTCAGTCTTGCCTGGATTGAGCTTCAGATGGTGGTTGTCCATCCAGCTCTGGATGTCTCTCAGGCAAGCGGAGATGCGGGCTGACATCTGAGTGTCAGAGGGTGAGAAGGAGAGAAAGAGTTGAGTATCGTCAGCATAGCAGTGGTAAGAAAGACCATGAGCAGTGATAACAGGGCCAAGGGATTTGGTGTAGGTGGAGAAAAGGAGGGGACCAAGGACTGAGCCCTGGGGGACTCCTGTGGTAAGGGGACGGGGGTGCCGATACTTTACCAGCCCAGGCAACCTGGGAGGAGCGCTCCGAGGCGTAGGACTCAATCCAGGCCAGGGCCGAGCCGCCGATCCCCGCTGCAGACAGGGACGACAGGAGGATGGAGTGATCTACGGTGTCGAAGGCGGCAGAGAGGTCTAGGAGTATTAGCACAGAGGAGAGGGAGGCTGTCCAAGCTGCGTGAAGCATCTCGCTGACGGAGAGGAGTGTGGTCTCCGTTGAGTGGCCAGGTCTGAAGCCGGACTGGTGGGGGTCTAGTAGGCTGTTCTGGCTAAGGAAAGAAGACAGTTGGTTAGAAACAGCACGTTCAATAGTTTTGGAAAGAAAAGGAAGAAGAGATACCGGTCTGTAGTTTTGGGTGTTGGAGGGGTCCAGCGTGGGTTTTTTCAGGATCAGGGTGATGTGGGCTCTCTTGAAGGATGAGGGGAAGCAGCCAGAGGTCAGGGAGGAGTTCACCAGAGAGGTCACAAATGATGCAATCGAATTAACGATATACAATTCAGACTAAAATCCTAAGCTATGCATGGGATGTTTGATCAGTCTTACTGAAATCCGCGGTGAGTTGATTACAGCTGGCTTGTACGTGAGGGATGGTCAGGGCGTCTTTCTCCTAGTTTACGTCTTTGTCCGACGTCGTCTTTGTCCGTGGCTGGAACACACCTCTGTCGTTTGCGTTAATTCAGATCTATGGTTAGATGCCGTAGGCAAGCTAACCCGTTTGCGTCTCTCTCCGTGGCCTTTGATGCTGCTGCCGCGGTGTTGCTGGTGCAGTGTCCACCTTTGTAGCTGTGTAGCTAGCAAAAGGGGGTAGAAATTGCAGTGCTGCCTCTTGTGCAGCTGTGTGCAGCACGATCGAGGAAGCGAAGTGAATGAAGTGAATAGGGAATAGGGTCTGGAGACTGGAATGCGTTCAGTCTTATCTGTTTTAGTTTTATGACCCTTAGTGTCTCGTATTTCCAAGAGATGGATTGGCTGTGGCCATGTTTTAAATGTCTTTTGTGTTTCCTGTGGAGTGAATGGAAATGTAGTCCATTGTCCCTACACCACCAAATTAATAATACCATCATATTCTAAATAACTCAATGCATTCAGTATACATTTGCCTTTTCATTTTACCTTGAACTGAAATATGGCGCCTACAAATATGTTTTCAGCTATAGCAGCCTTAATAACCATGTCATGCTGTGTCCAAATCAGCACCCTTCCATAGCCTACTATTGAGTAGGCAGGACGAGAAAGTTAAGTAGGCAAAACAAATTCTAAATGTCGTATACTTAAAACCCCCGTATGATATACAGTGAGAGCCATAATTCATTGGACAGTGACACGTTTTTCTGTAGAGCAGTTTTGCGGCACCAGAAACTTATTCGCTCTGACCCTGCAACACGTGCGCTCAGCACTGACGCCGCTGGCGGGGGGTGTAATTTTAGGAATCACTAGTTTGTATTGAAATTATTGGATATAGCTCGATAAAAATATGGATTACGGGCGAACCGTTCATAGCCATTAAACGTCCGCACTGCACCGCCGTTGTGGCTACTAGCTAAGATACTGTGTCTGGCTACGGGCGGAATTTTGCTGAGCCTGCTAGAAAAACGCAGCTTAACCCAACTGCACTCAATTCTCTCAAAATGAATAACAGCTAGGAGCATTAACGTACCATTCAGGTTTCTGAAATGGGAACAGTTCTGCCAAGTTGTCCAAGTTATTAATTCTGCGGTTGAAGTTTTTGAAACGTATTAAAAGTAGCCTACCTGTAAAATCTCTGCCTGGTCCAAATTGGTCAAAAAAAAAGCCTTTGGGAAAAAACTATTTTGCATATTATGCAAATTATCAGAAAATCCAATATGGCGGACTTTCATGATATTGTGCATGCAAGTACATGTGCTTCCAGGGCAATACTCATAGCAAATTTGGTGTGAATTGGACAAAGGGTGTGGGAGATATTACATTAAAACTGAATATATATATACATTTTTATTATAGCGCCACCATGAGGCTGATTGATGTGAGATTCTACACACTTTATTTCAATACATTTATGATGAGTGTGCCAAGTTTCAAGTCTCTAAGCTGTACCATCTCAGGGGAAATTTAGCAAACACATGGAGGAAAAAAAATAAAAATAATAAAACCAGTGGAAAACAATTTAGCCCTTTGGGCTCAAACCCAAATAATCATTTTAGATGGGCGGGGCATGTCTGTCCTTATAACGGGAAGCGGTAAACTACCGTTTCCTTTGAGCTGATTATGGAGAGAAGCATGTAAATGCAGCTATTGGAGTAATCGCATTACTATGTGCTTTATATTCTACACGAGTTAAAGTTAAATACTGGCATAAACTGATAACTCTTAATAATCTGGTATTACTGTGCATGTAAACATAGGCATATAGACTGTTTCCTAAGAGCTAGAAAAAAATTGTAACTCGTGAACACTTGATAATTCTGTGAATATTTATGGGAAAATAAAGTATAAAGAAATTACAACAAAATAACGGATTGAATGTTTTTTTTTAATTGGAGAAACTTTATTAATATGTAGGCTAAGCAAGCCTACAGTTCCAATATTCGCGTTATTATTGGTGTAGAACTCCAAAAAGCATAATTCAATCAGTGGTGGTTTTGAGCTGAAAATAGACTATGGAAAACTTTCCTTTGAACCCGATTTCATTCATTTTCCTTGTTTAACAAGTGTGCTAACAGTCTGAATAATCCATCCACAGTCTATATAGCCTACATGTATCTAAGCACTGTGAAGATGTAAAATATGCCTGTTTCTTTCATGTATCATAAAAATATATTGAAAATATGAAGTGCAGGTCGTGTGCTCGTATCATTCTTCCATCATTCTCTCTGAGTTTATGTTTTGACAATGTTTTCAATATTATTAAAATAACCCCATTACGCCCAAACCTTGTGCTGAACTGTGGCCATGTGAAAGATATTATGAAAAAATCACATCACTTTAAAGGGATAGTTCACCCATTTTGAAGAATTTGATATTGTTTTACTTTCCCCCGAAATGGTATGTAGGGCTGTAGTGTTGCTGTCCTGGTCTCACCTTTGTGGCTAAATTCTAGAATTGGAGCAATGTTAACAATTAGCATCTTGCCATTGGATACAATGTCCCCCTGGCTAACTGTTTAAATAATTTCCTAAATCCACACAAATAAGGTTTAACAACAGCTTTACAAGTGTCGTTCTTGGAAACAAAATTGCACATAACTCCTAATTTTTAGTATTCCAAAAAGCATAGCCGTGTCCGAGTAAGCACACTGTTGAGTAGCCTTGGCATTTTAAATATAAATATAAATCATCATGTTTTTACTTTTAAAATAAGTGCGTGCTTTGCGACTTTTCATTTTTACCCGTGACTGCACTTTGAAAGTATTGCAATTTAGCTGTAAAACCGCAGACATGGCAACACTGGTGGGACGTCTTTTGACCTGCTTACGACACTTCCACAGTACGGATGGAAAATAGTATTGCGGATATTTTTCGTGGACTGCTAAACAGTGCACATTAAACAGCACACTTCTGCCAGTGCACTGTATGCGAGACAGGGTGCAGGAGATAGGGCAGAGTCTGATTCGGACACAGCCTATGTTTATTCGGCTCAGCCATCCGCACTTCCGTATTTTTCCACCTCTTCCTTCCCCTTTGTCACAAACTTACAGCGTGACGAGCCTGGACTGCCCTGGACTACCATAGACTCTGCCCAACCCTTTCCTGGTTAACTAAAAATCTAATAGTCTATTCATTACTGTAATCATCTAGTATAATTATATATATAAAACAAATGGTTGCTAAATGGCTCCAAGTCATCAAGGGTCTGACGATATCAAACAAGTGATTGTGGGAGAAAACCCCGTAGGCAGTCCGGCCCAGATGGACTGTTCAGGAGCTCCCCTCACACTTTAATACAAACTTCTTCAAAATAAACACGATTTTCAGAGTGATGAAATTGGATTTATTGTATTTCATTCAAAGGAATACCATACAAGAACCCAGGCTGATCTGCGCAGATCGATATAAAATAGTTCTAAGTATTTTCAGTACATTCTCACTCTCTGGGTCAGTCTGTCTCACACACTCTCCTTCATACACTCTGTCTGGGTCAGTCTGTCTCACACACTCTCCTTCATACACTCTGTCTGGGTCAGTCTGTCTCACACACTCTCCTTCATACGCTCTGTCTGGGTCAGTCTGTCTCACACACTCTCCTTCATACACTGTCCGCAGTTCTGAACCAGGGCCTGATGGTGGTGATCCAAGACCAGACGACGGGCCGTCTGTAGGTCATCCCTGACCCCGGGCAGCAGCTCATGCCCAGTGGAATGAGTTCATCAGCGGCCTGTCCAGGTTGTGAAGTGGGCGGTGCACTGAAACATTTTCTTCCTTAGCATACAACTATGCATAAAATATTAGATAGTTTCTCAGTTTGTTTGGATCTGTCCCATAGTGTTTTAAATCACCTCTTGATACCATGCATGCTTTTCTGGCACACCATTCAGGGTAATTACACTGTTTTGATTGGTATGTGTACAGTATATAGGCTTATTTCAAATGCCTTGGATCAAATTTTGTTCACATTAAAAAGACTATTTTAAACTATTTTATGCTCATTGCATTTCTCCACTCAATAGATATTTTGAGACGAATGGAGATGTTTAACAAAAAAGGCCAAAATTGAGAGAATGTGATTATTACATTACATTATTGGTGGGCAGTCTTTATGGGATGAGACCTACAATGAACCTGATCTAAGGCTGGAAATTAAGGAACCATTAAGATGAAGCAAATGTTGAATTTGAGTTATGTCATCAATGGACCTCTTGTAAATCTGTCATACAGATCATTAGCCTGGATTTAATATCATTAAACACATCTGATGCACTCTTAATCCATACAGTTAATGTTGTATTGCCTTTTTAATTAATTGCAGCTTTAACCTAAATGTCCCATTGTGGCTTTTTAGCCAATCAAGCATGCTTCTAGCTTGCTGTCAAACACATTACTCCCTTATACAAGGTTTTTGAGTGTGTGAGGAATAGTGAGTAAGAAAGAATGATACTTGAATCAGTAACCTTACATTTTTATTACGAGACAATCAATTAAATTTATGTAACATTATTGTAAAGTGTTACCGATTATCTTTTATTACAACAATAAAACACGTAACGCGTAATAGCTAACCCTAATAGCTAATAGCTGTTTTGACAATCTGAAGCCGAGCCAACACGCACCATTCACATAAAAATTTGTACATTTTAGCATATTATCACTAACTGGCAACTGAGCGAACTCCAGCGGAATAACTCACTTTCACTCAGTAGGCTAGATACCATTGCTTTTGAAATTCAGAAGGTTCCAGTAATTATGAGCGATTTGTTTTATTTCAGTGTGGCTAACCTCCATGCTGCCATTTCTGTTTTTCTCCTTCCTCTTGTAAGCGCATGCACACTTCCAGCAATCACGCCTCAGGCCAGGCTGCGGAACTGCAGATGGACCCTTCTCTGCTCACGCGTGAGGCGTCTCTGACCCAGCCGCTGGGTCTTATAGCCAGGTCTACCACGAGAAATCACGTTCATGCGAGAGAACTGCATTCATCTCGATTCTCTGTCGTTTAGATTTCTGCTCCTCGACAGCCGTCGTTATGTGTGTGCGACACAAGAGACTGAAAATCTGCATATGAAAGTTGTTAAATGTGTGCTACTCATTCTTTTTATTGTCGTTTACGATTGGAAAAGTCGTGTAATGTGGCCACAGCTTCAGGGGACGTTGTCCACACCCTCTATGTTCAGCTCAACAACCACCACTCATTATATTATGCTTTTTGTAGGTCTACATGGATATTCAAACCTCAATCCCCAAATCCAGCTGTGGTTTTCTTTCTACCAGGTAATTAACTGAACAATTAGTGCTACTGATTGGCCAGACTGTCTTCACACCTGACTGCCAGGTAAAGGGAGGGTCTTCACACCTGACTTTCAGGTAAAGGGAGGGTGAAAAACCAGCAGGTGTCAGACCTTGAGGCATGTGATTTGAATACTAGTGGTCTACACCAAAAGCAGGAAACAGTTTGGGGTCTATTGAGCTAACTGGCACATGACAGACAGTATAACATAAATAAGACCATAGCAATTACAATTTACAATGTAGCCTCACATTTTGGATCAACTCTTCTGTGATCAAAATAATTGACTTATTCATTTTGCAAAAGTGAAAAGTAGTTACTGTTAACTGACTGACTGACAACTGACTGAACAGCCATGCACTGTTCAAGCTTTTCGGAAAAAATGAGTGAAACATGTTCTCACCTCATTAACTACCTATCTTTGCATGTTTATGTGATACTGAGAAAGTGTGCAGTCATGAAAGAGCTGACTGCGTTACTAGAGCTGCACTGCAGTGATATCAGAGCGGCCGCTCATGCTGACGCTACACATTTCTGAAATCCCGCTCACTCTCACGCTCACGCCTACACTCCGCTCACATACTCTGAGATAATCTAACCAAGTGAAACTTCACACATTGGGAGCAGGGTCAGGCCGTATCGCTGTGTGACTCTGCTGGTGTTTCTTCAGGTGGCCCAACCGAGTGAAACACTTCCCACACTGGGAGCATTTGTACGGGCGCTCACCTGTATGAGTTCGTTGGTGCATTTTCAAGCCAGATAAGTCACGGTAACTATTCCCGCACTGGGAGCATTTGTACGGGCGCTCACCTGTATGAGTTCGCTGGTGTATTTTCAAGCCAGATAAGTCACGGTAATTCTTCCCACACTGGGAACATTTGTACGGACGCTCACCTGTATGAGTTCGCTGGTGTACTTTCAAGCCAGATAACTGACTGAAACCCTTCCCACACTGGGAGCATTTGTACGGCCGTTCACCTGTATGAGTTCGTTGGTGTACTTTCAAGCCAGATAACTGACTGAAACTCTTCCCACACTGGGAGCATTGGTACAGATGTTCACCTGTATGAATTCGCTGGTGCAATCGCAAGCCGGCTAACTGAGTTAAACTCTTCCCACACTGGGAGCAGTGGTATGGGCATACTCCTGTATGAATTAGCTGGTGTTCATTCAAGCTAGATAATCTTGTGAAACTCTTACCACACTGAGAGCATTTGTACGGGCTCTCACGAATATGAGTTCGCTGGTGTATATTCAGGCCAGATAACTGACTGAAACTCTTCCCACACTGGGAGCATTTGTACGGGCGCTCGCCTGTATGAATTCTCTGGTGTATTTTCCAGCCAGATAAGTCACGGAAACTGTTCCCACACTGGGAGCATTTGTATGGGCGCTCTCCTGTATGAGTTCGCTGGTGTATTTTCAAGCATGACAAGTCACGGAAACATTTCCCACACTGGGAGCATTTGCACGGGCGCTCTCCTGTATGAGTTCGCTGGTGTATTTTCAAGCTATACAAGTCACGGAAACTCTTCCCGCACTGGGGGCAATTGTGCGGGCGTTCACCTGTGTGAGTTCGCTGGTGTATTTTTAAGCCAAATAACTGAGTGAAACTCTTCCCACACTGGGAGCATTTGTACGGGCGTTCCCCTGTATGAGTTTTCTTGTGTCGTGTCAGGTTATTTGGTGTAGTGAAACCTTTTCCACACTGGGAGCATATGTGGGTCCCTGGAGTGCCTGTGTGGGACGTTGTTGGGGTGGGGAGTGTTTTGGGGGGTGTGGGGTGCTGATGTGTGCTGCTGGGTGGCAGTTGCTTCTCTGCTCCGTTTCCTCCAGAATTCAGAGCCCTGCTGTACTCCTCTGGGTGAATCTTCTCAATGTAGGAGTGAAGATTCACTTCCTTATGTTTCCCTATGAAAACCAAAATAGCCAAAAGTCAACAGTCAAGTGTGCATTTAGCCCTTTAGCCCATAAATGCTAAAATCACCTCAATCCCATTTCATAGAGCATTAAATACTTTTCCCTCTTCTTCTATGGTCCTTTCCCTCTAAATGTAAATTTAATTTTATGCAGCGCCACCTGTAAACCATCTCAACACTTCACTCCTTTTTCATTCCCCCTTTTGTGCCAATTAATATTATTTAATATTAATATAGCAATGTCTAAGTAAGAGAGCTTGGACCAGGCTTGAACAAAATAATTAACAGAGATGTTCACCTGTTTTTTGGTTCCTGGAGGGATGTTTTAACAGGCAGAAAGTGGCCAGAGTAGATAGCTCCTCCCCTTCCTGTTGCCCATCTTCTGATTTTCCTTCATTCTTCTCACATTTCACAGTTTGAGTCACTTGCTGGGTTACACCATACTCCTGTTCATCCTTCTTTATTTCTTCCTTCTTCCAGAGTCTCACTTCATCTCTTGCACCATGCTCCCTCTCCATTTTCACACTCTGCCTCTCCCCACCCTCCTCATCCTCCTGCTTCATCTTGATTAGTACGTCTTTTTCCTCCTGGTTCATCAAACTTCCAGTCTTCTCTATACTCTCCTCTATGTCTTCACATCTGTTCAAATTTGATCTCGTCTCCACCCCAGTGTAATATGTGCTGTCCATCACAGATTCTGTCTTTATCTCTTTAACTGAAGTGGTGGAGCTTAATAATGTAAAGTCATACATGTAATCTGATTGGCTGTTGGTGTTTGTCAGGCTGGTGGAATCCACCACTCCTGTAAAGGGAGGGCGGGACATAGAGGACAGCTCACACTCATCCATGGAGGGAAGTGTTGCTGCAAGAGAGAATAAACACATTCAAAGTTTTAATGGTACAAATGAGAATTTTACAAGTATTATTGTGATAAGCTTACCACTCCTGTTCAAGTATCCAAGGCTTCTGTGGTGCTTGAGAAGGGTCTTCGACTGCTGTGGGTTTTAAATGGACTGCAGACACTCCTCCAGGACAGAAGGGGCAGCACTGAGCCAGGTCTGAGGGAGTGAAACACGTTTAAAAATAGGTGAGCACATTTAAATTTCTGCGTTTTACTGTGCTTCAGCTGAATGCACAAAGCAGAGAGCACTGAAGGGAACAGGTTTTATATGACTGTAGCGTGTGATTTTATATGTACTCAGTATGGGTTAGGAGACCCATCCTGGGCCGCGGGGTTCAGTGTCAGTACCTGTCTCAGGCCAGGGTTGCCAGACTGGGGGATTTTTCCCTAAATGTAAGGGATTTTAGAGGGGAAATTTTAAAGAAAAAATGTATGGGAGTCAATTACAGATGGCTGGTTTTAAAAGGAGGTATGGGGGGAAATTGTATGGGACTCAATTGAACATGGGGGATTTTTATAATTTTTTGGGGGTTAATTCAGACATCTGGCAACACTGAGCAGCACTTGCTCCAGTCTGAACAGAAGGAGCCAACCACCAGACGGGACCCCTCCTATGCGTGCGTGCGCGTGTATGTTTCCATCCGAACTGAACAACTTTGTTAAAGCTGGCCTCTGTATTTCTCCCCAGTTCGTCACAGATTTACATTGTCAGTGGTTGCGATCCAATGGAACCCCAAACTGCAAAAAAGTTAAGTAGGCTAGGCTAAGTTGCGTACTAGGCCATGGAGATAGGCTTAAATATAGAAGCTTATTGATGATGCATTCGTTTATTCATTTCCAACGTTTACCATCTCCGATATCCGACCTCACGCCATAAACGAATGCAGGGTAAATCCGACAATTTCGCGAAACTGAATATCAGAGGAAATGTGTCCGTAAATTCGGCTTCATTGTAGGACTTAAACATGAGCAAACTATCACTGCTTGCTTGTTATATGAATAGTGAATAAAACATTTGGCAATTGATTGCACTACTTTCTGATATTAGCTACTCTAATGTAGGCTACAATGCAAAATCAAAAGGTATTGAGCGATGGATCTCTCGCTGAACCTCGTAGTTTGCTACTTTTCGTCTGTATCGGGACCAGATTTCTGGAAGCAAATCCGGGGACATTTCTCGGAAGCGATGCAAATGTAGCTGTGCAAACGCATCAGAAAACGATTTTGATCATTTGTGTGTCAAATGTTATTTATCATTACTATAACTTTAATTAAAATTCATAAGAAAGACAGAACAGTGAAACTCAAACATTTAACTTAAAACATAAAATATTAAAAGTAGCAATACTGCGTTTTAACTCCTAATTGTGATTTATTTGTGTGCGTGCGTTTGTTCTTGGGATAACACTGCCTGCCACCCTGAAAACATAAATATGTTGATCCTTGCCCAAGTAATAATTATAATAGCATAATATATACAACAATGCTTCTAGCGTATATCATGCGTAATTCGCTGCCTGGTCCCTAATAAGTAAATAGGCTGTGGTAGGAATTATTTACATTTCTCTATGTCACAGAACTGACTAAATTAACTCATTAGGACCTATGACCTTTCTGTGGAAAATACCCGGGAAGCACCAAACTCAAGACTGACCAAATGTTCAACATTTATTAATTGAGATTTTGTATGTGCGGGGGCTCCATCATGACATTGAAAAACAAAAATCTGCCACTGGTACTGATGTAGGCTATAAGGCAGAGAACAAGGTGTCCAACAAGGTTCGTAAGGTGTCCAGGTGGAGGTCAGATGAGTTGTCTGGCTGGATACAGGTCAGTGGTCTGGCTATTAAAGTGCATACTTGGCCCAGGTCTGATCTCCGGTTGAATATACATTTCACAACCAATTAGTAATCCATTGTCGTCAGCCCTCCACTTATTCTGTGGTCAGAGCACAATTGCAACATATGAATGTTTTCCTTCATTAAATCCAAAGGACAGACTCTCGAAGTGTGACTGATTCTTATCCAAAACAGATAGCTACCATACTTTTTGTAGTGTTTATTTTATTACCAAGCTAATGCGTGACGTTACCATTGCCGAACAATATTAGCTGGCATAACGTTAGCTAGCTACTGAATAACGTTAAGGTGGTTAATGTTAGGTAACGTTATCGACAATAAACAACTGGCACTCCTTTGATAAGCTAAACTCACAAACACTAACTACGGTCAGCTAACGTAAGAGTTAATGAAAATTAAAAACATGACAATGTATTAAATCGATTGTAATGTAACTTAGCCTACCTGCCAATAACCTGCTGTCTGCTGCAATAGCCATCTAGTCTACTACCGGAAACTGGGGACGTCTGGTCACCCTAGAGACTGTTAGCACCCATTATATATAGCTACTCTAAGGTTAGCACTGTTAACGAGTCATACGCACCTTCGAGTTTCTTCTCCGTGGCTATATGTAGTCTATTGGAACCGGTGTGAACAAAGTAGCATGAATGCGCGCAAATGACTTCAGACTCAGTGCTAAATTAGAGAAACGCTTTAAAAGTAGTAGAAATTGGAGTGAAAATGATTGGATGTTCTGCTTCCTCCTTCTTATTTTTGAGTTCTGTTTTGGTTTCATTACCGCCACCTACTGCTGTAATACCCAACATATTTACGGTTCTTACCATGGAGACGACCTTTGACCTGTTCTGGGCAAGGGGACTTTAAAAGCACAGCCAAAATAAAGCTATAAGATAAACACACTGGAATAGACCCCAGAAATAACTTGCCTTGTTTTTTGCCAATACTTGCATTAGAGTTGTAGGGACATGATTTTCCTTATGAATGAAATGCCAAATTCTATCTACCGCCGTAGGCTATACTCTGACCAATATTTGTGTTTTCTAATACCTCTATCCCTTACAGCTGTTTGTATTAAACATCTCATGATATGCCTGTCTGTGTGAATGGCACATATAGTAACCCTTCACTTTTGCTCAACCACAATTCATTTTGAAAGGTGCCAGTAATGTTGTACGTGTGAGTTTCTATATACATAAGTTGTGATGTTTAACTCTCCAGGCAGGATGCTGTCAGTCAACAGTGTGTACCACATTCCGACACAGGCACAGTCAAAGGAGATACATAAATCACCATCTATCTTACACACACACACACACAGGCAGTCAAAGGAGATACATCTTACACACACACACAGGCAGTCAAAGGAGATACATCTTACACACACACACACACACACACACCTATACATTCTATTCCAGATTCACTTTAATGTTAATCATTGATCACTCAGTTTACTAATATACTACACTTGATTGGTGCCTCATTCTACGAGTACTAATTGGATTGTGTTTACAGTTCTGTGGCAAAGCCCTTGCTTCTCCTGTCTCTGTCCCCTCCCATTCTTTTCCATCACTCACTAAAGGGGCCTTTGTTCCCAGGTTGTATCTGTGTCCTTCAGTGGGAAGAAGGGAGTATACAAGAGATACCAGCTGCAGCTAGCTGGCCAGGAAAAATATTTATTTTCTCACTTAATGTGATGTTTTAAGTATAAACATATAGTAAAAGAAGCATAATTTCAGAGCAACCTGACATATAAACAATCTTTGCAATACTGACGAATGCCATCCTGAACAACCAGAGTAGTAGGATTCATACAGTTCAAGAAGTTTTATTCAGGCATGTACATGGAGAACAAACACATGGCAGTCAGTGTCTCTTCTGAAATGAACATAAACAAGTCACTACTACTTATACTCTTTAGTTATGCAGAAACAGCATAGAGACTATCCCGGTGGATTAATTGTTGGAACATCCAAACCAATTACAAAAAAGTATGTAAAATGCCCATAAAAGCAGGAAGCAGTAATTTGTAAATTCTCTTTTACATATTCTTAATTAAAAACATATTTAATCTTTTATCGTATGAACTTTATTGATTTTTGTAAATATACGCTAATTCCTAATTTGATGCCTGCAACACCTTCCAAAAAAGTTGGGACAGGGGCAAAAGAAAAAAAGTCTGGGAAGTTCAAAAAACACCCGTTTGGAACATTCCACAAGTAAACTGGGTATAAAAGGATATCAAAAGATTGTTGTCTTATTTTCAGGTACTCTGACAAGCAATACTATAACCTCTCTGCATTTGAATGGATCTCTATGGGAATTGGGGGGTGGGACTAGATTAAGCTGTAAATTACACAGGAATAGTATCCTCTGGTAATTATTACATTACCCCACCTCTACCTGTAAAACTTATCCCGTCCGAATAGGGCTTTAGAAACTCCGTATTCGGCAGAAATCGTCACGAACCGTCTACCAATAAAGTTAAAACAGAGTTTGTGATTTCCACTAATAGTTTGGCTGCAGCAGCAACGAATGTCTCTGTTGAGCAAAAAGGTCCCGCCGGCATCACCTTCTATGCAAAGGAGTTAAGGGTTGTTTCTCCTGACTTATTTTTCCATAGAGTTCAATAGGAAAATTAAGGGTTGTTTCTCCTGACTAAAGTGATCCATCCATATCCAAGTAATCACAGGGTGGCCATTGTTTGTGCATTCAAATAAAGATTTTACCAGATTCTTTGTTCTCAATGGCGGAATTGTTCTCGCTTTTTCGGAAAACATGAGTGAAAGATCTTCTCACCTCATGAACTACCTATCTTTGGATGTTTACGTGATACTGAGAAAGTGTGCGGTCATGAAAGAGCTGACTGTGCTACTTTGGGCCAGAGCTGACTGCATGGTTTGGGCCAGAGCTGACTGCGCTACTTTGGGCCAGAGCTGACTGCATGGTTTGGGCCAGAGCTGACTGCATGGTTTGGGCCAGAGCTGACTGCATGGTTTGGGCCAGAGCTGACTGCATGGTTTGGGCCAGAGCTGACTGCATGGTTTGGGCCAGAGCTGACTGCATGGTTTGGGCCAGAGCTGACTGCATGGTTTGGGCCAGAGCTGACTGCATGGTTTTAGCAGCACTGCAGCGATATGGGAGCGGTCGCTAATGCTGATGCTACACATTTATGAAATCCCGCTCGCTCTCACGCTCATGCCTGCACTCCACTCACATACTCTGAGATAATCCAACCGAGTGAAACTCTTCCCACATTGAGAGCAGGATCAGGCCGTACCCGTGTGACTCTGCTGGTGTTTCTTCAGGTGATCTAACTGAGTGAAACTCTTCCCACATTGGGAGCATTTGTACAGGCGCTCGCCTGTATATGTTTGCTGGTGTATTTTGAAGCCAGATAACCAAGTGAAACCCTTCCCACACTGGGAGCATTAGTACGGGCGCACACATGTATGAGTTCGCTGGTGTCTGTTCAGGCTACTCAACCGAGTGAAACACTTCCCACACTGGGAGCATTTGTACGGGTGCTCACCTGTATGATATTCCAGGTGTCTTTTCAAGCCAGTTAAATAACCGAAACTTTTCCCACACTGGGAGCATTTGTACAGGCGCTCTCCTGTATGAGCTCGCTGGTGTATGTTCAGGTTACCCAACCGAGTAAAACACTTCCCACACTGGGAGCATTTGTACAGGCGCTCGCCTGTATATGTTTGCTGGTGTATTTTGAAGCCAGATAACCAAGTGAAACCCTTCCCACACTGGGAGCATTAGTACGGGCGCACACATGTATGAGTTCGCTGGTGTCTGTTCAGGCTACTCAACCGAGTGAAACACTTCCCACACTGGGAGCATTTGTACGGGTGCTCGCCTGTATGATATTCCAGGTGTCTTTTCAAGCCAGTTAAATAACCGAAACTTTTCCCACACTGGGAGCATTTGTACAGGCGCTCTCCTGTATGAGCTCGCTGGTGTATGTTCAGGTTACCCAACCGAGTAAAACACTTCCCACACTGGGAGCATTTGTGCGGGCGCTCGCCTGTATGAGATCGCTGGTGTACTTTCAGGTTACCCAACCGAGTGAAACACTTCCCACACTGGGAGCATTTGTGCGGGCGCTTGCTTGTATGAGATTGCTGGTGTATTTTCAAGTCAGTTAAATAATTGAAACTCTTCCCACACAGGGAGCATTTGTATGGGCGCTCGTCTATATGAGTTCGCTGGTGTATCTTCAGGCTACTCAACCGAGTGAAACATTTACCACACTGGGAGCATTTGTGCGGGCGCTCGCCTGTATGAGATCGCTGGTGTATTTTCAAGTCAGATAAATAATTGAAACTCTTCCCACACTGGGAGCATTTGTACGGGCGCTCACCTGTATGAGATCGCTGGTGTACGTTCAGGTTACCCAACCGAGTGAAATACTTCCCACACTGGGAGCATTTGTGCGGGCGCTCACCTGTATGAGTTTGCTTGTGTCGTTTCAGTTTATATGGCGTAGGGAAACCTTTTCCACATTGGGAGCATATGTGGGTCCCTGGAGTGCCTGTGTGGGACGTTGTTGGGGTGGGGAGTGTTTTGGGGGGTGTGGGGTGCTGATGTGTGCTGCTGGGAGGCAGTTGCTTCTCTGCTCCTTTTCCTCCAGAATTAAGAGCCCTGCTGTACTCCTCTGGGTGAATCTTCTCAATGTGGGGGTGAAGATTCACTTCCTTACGGTTCCCTATGAAAACCAAAACAGCCAAAAGTCAACAGTAAAGGGTACATTTGGCCCTTTAGCCCATAAATGCTAAAATCACCTCAATCCCATTTCATAGAGCATTAAATACTAAATAATGGTGTTTCAGGATTTTACCTCTTCTTCTATGGTCCTTTCCCTCTAAATCTTAATTTTATGTTGCAGCACCTGTAACCCATCTCAACTTGTAAGCAACACTTCCCTCCTTTTAATGCTTTTTCATTCCCCCTTTTCTGCCCATTAATAACATTTAATAATATTATTTAGCTGTGCATAACTGATGACATCATCATTTACTCTTTTATCCTTTGCTCCCATTTACTCTCGTTAACAGGATTAGCCATCCAGTAGCCCTTCCCTTCTTATTTTTGTGAAATGATTCCGTAGCCTATGGATTGGCTGACAGAGCCCAAAATGGAACTAGCAATGTCTAGGTAAGAGAGCTTGGACCAGGCTTGAAGAAAATGATTAACAGAGATGTTAACCGGTGTTTTGGTTCCTGGGGGGGATGGCAGGAGAAATAAAGGAGGCTTCAGTACTGATCCTGTAAAAGATAAATGAATAAAGGTGCATTATTTACTGTAAGACTGGTAGTGATCTGAGGCAGCACACATTCTAGATCACCATTCATTCTTACTCTTTATCTGATGAAGATGGTCGCACTTTCAGGGGTCTGTCCAGCTGGCCAACTGTCCTTCTCTTCCGGGTCACGACATGACCCTCCTGCCACAGTGACCCGTTCCTCCTCTGGGGTGAAAGTTCATGCAGTTTCCATGGAGATCTCATGCCCTGCCCTCTTTTACTGGCTATGGAAAGAGGAGCTATTTGCACAGGAAGTGAATAATCTGCCATTTCAAGTCGACGAATCAGCACTCTCGGCTGATTTACCAAGCAGGAAGTGGCCAAAGTAGACAGCTCCTCCCCTTCCTGTTGCCCATCTTCTGATTTTCCTTCATTCTTCTCACATTTCACAGTTTGAGTCACTTGCTGGGTTAAACCGTACTCCTCCTGTTCATCCTTCTTTATTTCTTCCTTCTTCCAGAGTCTCACTTCATCTCTTGCACCATGCTCCCTCTCCATTTTCACACTCTGCCTCTCCCCACCCTCCTCATCCTCCTGCTTCATATTGATTAGTACGTCTTTTACCTCCTGGTTCATCAAACATCCAGTCTTCTTCTCTATACTCTCCTCCATGTCTTCACATCTGTTCAAATTTGATCTCGTCTCCACCCCAGTGTAATATGTGCTGTCCATCACAGATTCTGTCTTTATCTCTTTACCTGAAGTGGTGGAGCTTAATAATGTAAAGTCAGACATGTAATCTGATTGGCTGTTGGTGATAGTCAGGCTGGTGGAATCCACCACTCCTGTAAAGGGAGGGCGGGACATAGAGGACAGCTCACACTCATCCATGGAGGGAAGTGTTGCTGCAAGAGAGAATAAACACATTCAAAGTTTTAATGGTACAAATGAGAATTTTACAAGTATTATTGTGATAAGCTTACCACTCCTGTTCAAGTATCCAAGGCTTCTGTGGTGCTTGAGAAGGGTCTTCAACTGCTGTGGGTTTTAAATGGACTGCAGACACTCCTCCAGGACAGAAGGGGCAGCACTGAGCCAGGTCTGAGGGAGTGAAACACGTTTAGGTGAGCACAACATTTCAATTTCTGCGTTTTACTGTGCTTCAGCTGGATGCACAAAGCAGAGAGCACTGAAGGGAACAGGTTTTATATGAGTAGCGTGTAATTTCATATGTACTCAGTATGGGTTAGGAGATTTCTAAGCGTGTAGACCGATCCTGGGCCGCGGGGTTCAGTGTCAGTACCTGTTTTAGGCCATGGTTGGCAGACTGGGGGATTTTTCCCTAAATGTAGGGGCTTTAAAAATTCAGAGGGGAAATTTTAAAGAAAAAATGTATGGGACTCAATTACAGATGGGGGGTTTTAAAAGGAGGTATGGGGGGAAATTGTGAGGAAATTGTATGGGAAAAGATGGGGGATTTTCATTATTTTTTGGGGGTTAATTCAGACATCTGGCAACACTGAGCAGCACTTGCTCCAGTCTGAACAGAAGGAGCCAACCACCAGACGGGACCCCTCCTATGCGTGCGTGCGCGTGTATGTTTCCATCCGAACTGAACAACTTTGTTAAAGCTGGCCTCTGTATTTCTCCCCAGTTCGTCACAGATTTACATTGTCAGTGCTTGCGATGCAATGGAACCCCAAACTGCAAAAGAGGTAAGTAGGCTAGGCTAAATTGCGTACTAGGCCATGGAGATAGGCTTAAATATAGAAGCTTATTGATGATGCATTCGTTTATTCATTTCCAACTGGGAATACCGATATCCTATTCGGGAAAATATAATAAAACGTCCTTCCAACTTGGAATTCCATGTCGGAAACTAGGAATCAGAAATCAACCCCCACCTAACGACTTGGAAGAACTTCATATAAGCATATTTTGATGATTATCAGGATATTGTGAATCGCAATTAATTTGGCCAGGATAATCGTGACATTAAATTTTAATATCGTTCCATGCCTAATCTGGAGTATTACAGGAAAAGACCCAGCGCTGTTATCGGGAGTATTACAGGAAAAGACCCAGCACTGTTATCTGGAGTATTAAAGGAAAAGACCCAGCGCTGTTATTGGGAGTATTACAGGAAAAGACCCAGCGCTGTTATCGGGAGTATTACAGGAAAAGACCCAGCGCTGTTATCTGGAGTATTACAGGAAAAGACCCAGCGCTGTTATCGGGAGTATTACAGGAAAAGACCCAGCGCTGTTATCTGGAGTAACACACACCGGCGACCCACATTGTGAACGATAAACAAACATTAATTTTAAACGATTTCAACTATCAGACGAATTCAAATATAGCCTATTAAAAACATTTGGCAATTGATTGTTACTCTAATTTACAATGCAAAATCAAAACACTTCAACTTTCATTTTTCAGCATGAAATGCTTTTGTATGAGCCAACATAGCTATACCGATACAGAATTATAAACAGATACAATTAAAAGTTAAAACGTTATTATTGTAGCCAAGTTGTGAGCTGTTTTAGCTATGTTTGCTATTTCTGCTTTCCTCGGAGTCTTCAATATGGGTCAAATATCTCGCTGCATTGTTGTTTTGGTGCTCATGCATGATGAGCAAAGCCAAATCTTTCCTACGACGCGTTTACCACCTCCGATATCCGACCTCACGCCATAAACCAATGCAGGGTAAATCCGACAATTTCGCGAATCTGAATATCAGAGGGAATGTGTCCGTAAATTCGGCTCCATTGTAGGACTTAAACATTAGCAAACTATCACTTAGTGCTGCTTGTTATATGAATAGTGCATAAAACATTTGGAAATTGATTGCACTACTTTCTGATATTACTCTAATTTACAATGCAAAATTAAAAGGTATTGAGCGATGGATTTCTACGATGGAAACCTCGTAGTTTGCTACTTTTCGTCTGTTATAGGGTGACCAGATTTCTGGAAGCAAATCCGGGGACATTTCTGGGAAATGATGCAAATGTAGCTGTGCAAACGCATCAGAAAACAATGATTTTGATCATTTGTGTGTCAAATGTTATTTGTCATTAGGCCAACTATAACTTCAATTTAAATTCATTAGAAAGAACAGTGAAACAAAAAAATTAACTCAAACATTTAACTTTACAAAATAAAAAATTAAAAGTAGCAATACTGCTCTTTAGCTCCTAATTGTGATATATTTGTGTGTGTGCGCATTCTTGGTTCTTGGGATAACACTTTACTGCCTGGCACCTGGAAAAATGTGTGTACCTCTCTGGGAACTGTTAAAGGGGAAGGCCACCCTGAGAACATACATATGTTGATCCTTGCCCAAGTAATAATTTTAATAGCATAATGTACAGAACAATGCTTCTAGCGTAGCTATATAATGCTTCGCTGCCTGGTCCCCTAATAAGTAAATAGGCTGTGGTACTGAATTATTTACATTTCTCTAGTCACAGAACGGACTAAATTAACTCATTAGGACCTATGCTAAATATTTTCTGTGACCAAATGTTCAACATTTATTAACTGAGATTTTGTATGTGCGGGGGCTCCATCATGGCATTGAAAAACAAAATCTGCCACTGGTACTGATGTAGGCTAAAAGGCAGAGAACAAGGTGTCCAACAAGGTTCGTCATAGGGCTGCCCCCAAATAGTCGACTAAACCATTATTTGATATAAAGAACTTAGTCAACCAAAATTTTAATTGGTCGAATTGTCGCAGTGTGAAAAAACGCGAGTGTGGAACTATTAATTCTGGACGTGCGCCTTGTAACGAACAATTGGTGTCTATTAATTAAGGAATAGATCAGTTGTAGCTATAGAAGGTCTGAGAGAAAATCAAAAGTATGCGAGCATTTCGAGCGTCTAAAGGATCACCCCAAAAAAAGTTAAATGTAAACTCTGCAAGCAACAATTCGCCCATCATTCAGCGCATCTTCTCCAAGGCCGGCTTCATTGTCAGCAAAACGCGGAGCTCTTTTCTCCCCGAGCAACGTCAACAAACTCGTGTTCCTCACGCATAATATGAGAAGACTGCGATCGGAGGAAAAACAGCAGTGAGCCAAATAGGTTCGCTGGTGCCAAGTAGGCTAAAACACACTTTTACGTTAAATATATTATAATTAATCTTTCGTTTGGCCTGTTGTTGATATTTCTCTTTTAAGTGTTTCAGTTTGTTGTGTTTTTTATTCATTTGTTTGTTTATATAATTTATAGCCTATTTATTTGCATTTTAAACATTTAATTAAATATATATATATATATATATATATATATATATATATATATATATATATATATATATTTAATTATATATATATATATTCCATCTAGTTTTTATAACCGTGAAGTTGTTAAATTAGCTACATTGTTTTGCTCTTTTGTATCACTGGATAAAAGGTTGCTTTTTAAATGCCGTTAATAGCCTACAACGCGGGCCATAAGCAAACCGATGCCGCAGCGCAGGCCAGAAAATCGTAGCCGGTGCATGTAGCTATAATTTATATTTTATATGCTCATAGTGACGGTTTTGTATTTCTCTGTAATATAGTAAACTTACTATGGATCAGATGGAAGTCAAACCATTTCTTGATGCTCAAAAATACATATTTAAATAATTAAATTAATAAATGTGCGACGGTTAGTCGACTATGGGTTTGAACGGACGACTATATAGACTAAGCTAATCTTTAGTCGGGGGCAGCCCTAGTTTGCAAGGTGTCCAGGGCTGTGTCAGAATCAGACCTATCTTATGTGCCCTATCTACTGCGCCCTGTCTCCTGCGAACAGTGCACTGGCAGAAGTGTGCTGTTTAATGTGCGCTGTTTAGCAGTCCGCAAAAAATAGAAATTGGGATACTTTCAAAGTGCAGCCACAGGTAAAAATGAAAATCGCAAAGCATGCACTTATTTTAAAAAGTAAAAACATGGTGATTTATATTTAAAATACGTTAGTTTCGGTTAAAGATAAAGAAGCCTATAATTTGGACTAGTTTTGAGTCGT
Source organism: Synaphobranchus kaupii (assembly GCA_029718625.1). Taxonomy (NCBI): domain Eukaryota; kingdom Metazoa; phylum Chordata; class Actinopteri; order Anguilliformes; family Synaphobranchidae; genus Synaphobranchus; species Synaphobranchus kaupii. Next base: position 2,818,431 of record JAINUF010000025.1, read on the forward strand.
CATTTGGCTGGAGAGTCTTGCAAGATCTGGCAACCCAGTTCCCCACTCTTGCGCTGCCATGTCACGTGTTGTTTTTGTTGTATTTGAAGGAAAACATCAGGGAAGCTGTGCCTCATTTTTATAAAACGAAGCCTCACGTCATATTTATGTGACCAAAATTTTCGTGTACTTCTTGAAAAGTGTGCTCCCGAATGTAGTCAGCGAAACCCCGGAAGTAAGTGTGTCATCCGGGTGTTTGAAGTATACTGCAATTTGAAAAGATTTTGCGTACTCTACGACTTTCTCACCCTATCTACTCACCAAGGCTACTCAACAGTGTGGAAGAGTGCTGATTCCGACAAGGCCTAAGTGTAGGCCAGAAGAGTTGTCTGGCTGGATACAGGTGAGCTGTCTGGTAGTCTAAGGCTGTGTCCGAATCAGAGCTCTATCTACTGCGCCCTGTCTCCTGCGAAGAGTGCACTGGCAGAAGTGTGCTGTTTAATGTGCACTGTTTAGCAGGACGCGAAAAATATCCGCTATACTATTTCCAAACCGCACTGTGGAAGTGTCGTAAGCAGGTCATAAGACGTCCCACCAGTGTTGCCATGTCCGCGGTTTTACAGCTAAATTGGGATACTTTCAAAGTGCAGTCACGGGTAAAAATGAAAAGTCGCAAAGCACGCACTTATTTTAAAAATTAAAAACATGATGATTTCTATTTCAAATACGTCGGTTTCCCTTAAAAATAGCCTATAATTTGGGCTAGTTTTGAGTCACCATTTGGCAGGGAAGTCTTACAAAATCTAGCAACCCCGCGCCCCACTCTTCCGCTGCCATGTCACGTGTTGTTTTTGTTGTATTTGAAGGAAAACTTCAGCGAAACTGCGGCTCATTTTTAAAAAACGAAGCTTCACGTCATATTCACGTGACCAAAATGTTCGTGTACTTCCTGAAAAGTGCGCTCCCGAATGTACTCAGCGAAACCCCGGAAGTAAGTGTGTCATCCGGGTGTTTGAAGTATACTGCAATTTAAAAAATGTTCGCGCACTCTACGACTTTCTCGCCCTATCTACTAGTGATTCCGGCTCTTTTCAGTGAGTCAGATCATTTGGCTCAGCTCACCAATAAGAGCCGGCTCTTTCGGCTCCCAAACGGCTCTTCATTCAGTAGCATTTCCGGTTTTTCAAAATCGGCCAAAGTTAGCGATATTTTGACCTATGATTGGTGTGTTTGTGCACATCTATCACTTAAATTGTTGAAAGGAATCTTACTCTACCTTCTAATTACCAAAATAACATTATTTTGCATTTTGTTTGTTATAAAAACTATTTAAATAAATGTAAAACCAGTAAGACGCTATTACACATTGAAAGTAGGGCATTTTTATGTCTTGAAATAAATTGCACAATAAGCAGTGCGTAGTTGAACATTTCAAAACAAAATAGACACTCATAAAATAGAACATAATATTGTGTCATAACAAAGAAAAATAAATAAATGCATAAAAAAATAAATGTGCAAAACTGCAGCATCAGAACAATTAAACTGACCAACAATTAAACTGGTTTTTAAATGATTATTAATGTTATTTTCTTATAGTGGTTTTATTTATTTTTGGCCTAAAAAATGATTCTCTTTGATTACAGATAGAAGTTGAAGAAAAAAAACGAATAAAAGTTCCACCAAGACCACAAGCACTTGTCTTGTGTTCATTTACAAAACAAATCGGCTCTTCAGATATGCGAGTCGGCTTCCAACGTTCACCTAAAAGGGCCGACTCGTTCGCGAACGACACACCACTACTATCTACTCACCAAGGCTACTCAACAGTGTGGAAGAGTGCTGATTCGGACACGGCCTAAGTCTGGCTATTTCAGTGCATACTTGGCCCAGGTCTGATATACGGTTGAATAAACATTTCACAACCAATTAGTAATCCATTGTTGTTAGTCCTCGACTTATACTGTGCACATTTCGGATAAAGTGACAAAGTTAGTCATTTTGACTTCTGGACAAGCGGGGGGAAATGCACAGTGATTGTGTGTGACAGACTCACGAGAAGACAATTTGTGTGATGTCGAGATCACGAAATAAGAAACCAAGCTTGTTGATATAACGAAATAAGAAACCAAGCTTGTTGATATAACGAAATAAGAAACCAAGCTTGTTGATATAACGAAATAATAGCCTAAATAAATAATGATCTCGAGAAAACAACCTTGTTCTGTCGAAGTCACAAAATAATTATTTGTGATCACGAACGAAGGATAAAAAATAAAAAATGTACCCATGTCCTCTCCGGTCTTCCGTATAAAAATACCTTTCTAAACTCGCAGCGATGTAACGTTATGCAGTAACGTTATAACGTTAGTTAGCTTACGAACCTTTCAAACACAGCCAATGTTGGAACGTTATCAACAAACGAGTGGCACTCCTTTGATAAGCTAAACTCACAAACACCGACTACGGTCAGCTAACGTAAGAGTTAATGAAAATTAAAAACATGACAATGTATTTAATCGATTGTAATGTAACTTAGCCTACCTGCCAATAACCTGCTGTCTGCTGCAATAGCTATCTACAGTCTATTACTACCTGAAACGGGACGTCTGGTCACCCTAGAGACTGTTAGCACCCATTATATATACTGTAAGATTAGCACTGTTAACGAGTCATACGCACCTTCGAGTTTCTTCTCCGTGGCTATATATAGTCTATTGGAACCGGTGTGAACAAAGTAGCATGAATGTCGCAAATTACTTCTTCAGCTAAATTAGAGAAACGCTTTAAAAGTACTAGAAATGGGAGTGAAAATGATTGGATTTTCTGCTTCCTTTTCTTCTTCTTGTGGTTTTCCTGCAGTCCGGACGCGTCTATTGCGTATTGCTGCCCTCCTCAGTTCATTTATAGATCACAGGTAAAGATGATTAGATCCGTAGAATCAGTCCAGAGGCTCGAATAAAGTCCATAATGTTGCGTTCCACCGCTTTATTTCGTTCATGGTATCCCAGTAAAGAGTTCAAAAATATTGATGTTATTCCCAACTCCTCCACTTTTTGGTATAGGATCCTTCTTTGTGCCTCATATCTTCCACATTCCATCAAAACATGCCGTACTGATTCTGGCTGCCCACATTCACATACTCCGTCTGGATGTTTTCCAACTAACTTCAAGCCTTCATTTAAAGCACAGTGACCTAATCTCAATCTTGATAATCCTTCTATCTCTCTTTTCCCCTCCTGAAATTCCATACTTTACTCCAGACTTCTGGATCTCATAGCAATGCCTTCCTCTTCTCTCTTCTTTCCATATCTCGGAAGTGTGGTGTTGCTGATTTGCCCACAGCTTACTGTGAACTACAGTTGACGTTCATTGCTAGGGATAGCTGCTACATTATGCGAAGGATGTGCTTTGCCTTGTCTGTTCTGTAGATCTTGATGATGTCTCTGTACGCACTTACTGTACGTCGCTTTGGATAAAAGCGTCTGCTAAATAAATGTAATGTAATGTAATATCTCCTGCCTTTTTTTTTTTTAAAGCTTTCCTGCCCTGCTCATCTGTTTGTTCCCCAAAATACCTTTGTGCCCCAGAACCCACACAATATCAACTGAACATCTACTTGAAATTCGATACAAACAAAAGCATATTTCCCTCATAATATCAGGACGATTCTTTAACTTGCTACTTTTCAGAGCCATCAGAGCTGAGGCTGAATCAGAAAATAATGCAACCCTCCCTATATTCCATTCCTCTGCCCCCCATAGTGCCCACAATACGGCCATTATTTCTGTAGTAAATACATTCTATCAGGGAGCCGGATGTTCTGCTGGATCTGAAGGCATGGAATCGCCACTCCAAAACCTGCTTTTCCACTCTCAGGATCTAAGGAACCGTCAGTATATATTTGAACACAAGAAGCCCAATTTCCCTCTATGCAATCCTTTGCCTTCTCTCCAGTATTCACTCCCTCTCCTTTACATTTTTGGATTAATTTCAGATCTATATCTGGATCTGGCATTAACCAATATGGTACTGCTGGCCAAGAGCACTGATAGGTAGAAAGGACACTCATTTCCTTTAGTTTAGAGTTCTCAACTCTTTTCCTTATTACCTGCAGAAAATTATCTTTGGATTTATTCCCTGAGAACTCCCACACCTCATACAGAAGACTTCCTGCTGAAAACCTTTCTTCGTATCCCTTCAGTTTAGTCCAATAATGCATTCCTAGCTTTAAGCGTCTTAGATCCAAAGGGGTCTCCCCCATTTCTACTTGAAGAGCAGGCACTGGAGTAGATTTAAAAGCTCCACAACAAGTTCTTAGTGCCCTAGCCTGAATTCTATCCAGTTTTACAAGAGAAGATTTAGCAGCAGACCCAAAAATCATACATCCATAATCTAATACTGATCTAATTGTAGCCTGATATATCATTTGTAAAGTACTCCTCTCTGCTCCCCAATCACATCCAGACACACATCTGAGAATATCACTCACATTTACTTGTAATTTTATCTATATGCACTCTCCAGTTAACTTTTTCATCAAACCATAATCCCAAAAACCTAAATTCCCTAACCTTCTCTATTTGAATGCCATAGAGGGTTAATCTAACTCTGGTATTTTCATCTTATGTCCAAACACTACATACTTAGTTGTTGTGGCTGATATTCTAAAACCCTATTCATTAGACCACTTCTCCATAGCGCACAATGCGTCTTGCATCCTTTCAGCTATATATGGCACGTTTTCCCCCACTTTTCCAAATTGCACCATCATCTGCGAACAATGATAACCAGGGTTCCAATTAGAAAAAATATCATTTATTATTATACTGAAGAGAACTGGGCTAATGGCACCCAGTGGAGTGCCATTTTCTATCTGGACTGAATTAGAATTTACTCCTCCCACCCCAACTTGAATTGTTCTATCTTTTAAGAAATCCTTTATTTACAGTTAAACATCCTGCCATGAATACCTGCATCATATATTTTTATCAATAGACCCTCTTTCCACATAGAATCATATGTTTCTTCTATGTCTATACATACTGGTAGCAAGGCTTCCTTCCTTACCATTGCTTTCCTTATATCCAAATCCAGGAGCTCCTACTGAATCAAAGGTAGATCTTCTTTGCCTGAATCCATTTTGATAGTTTGCAAAAAAAAACCTTTCTTTCTAGTTAGAAAACTAGTCTATTAGTTATCATTCTTTCCATTATCTTGCACAACACTGACGTTAAAGCAATGGGTCTGTATGGACTTGGATTTGAGGCTTCTTTCCCTGGCTTCAAAATGGGGATCACAACTGAATGCTTCCACCCTTCCTCCCATATTATATTAATCATAAACAAAACCTCCTCAAGGACCCAGTCATTCAAATGTCTAAACATCTCATATTGTAATCCATCTCTTCCAGGAGAGGTGTTGGCTTCACAATGAATAGCATCCTTCAACTCTTTTAAAGTGAAGAAAACATTCACAGGATTCAAATTATCATTACTTCTACATAGCTTATACTCCTCCCCTTTCACCTTCAATTTCCTCCGATTAGTTTCTCCTTTGCCCAAATTCTCAGAGCTATGAACTGCTTGAAAAGATTTAACACAAAGGTTTGCTTTCTCTGTATTACTTACAGCTTCTCTCTCCATCCTGCAACACTGGCAAAGCAGACTTCTTGTACAAACCAGACATTCTATGAACTGTGCCACAAATTTGATATAGTGGAGTAGGGACCTAATGTGCTACAAAATCTTCTCCAGCAACTCTTTTTTGCTTCCTTTATTATTTTCCGTGCAATAGCTCTTAGTCTTTTGTATTGTATAGCATTTTCAAGGATTGGATATTTCCTTAACCTTCTGTACGCTCTATTTCTATTGCGGACAGCTCGATCACGTCTTGTTCCACCAGGGAACTATAACACGAGGTTTCGGAATTTTCTTATAAGGGGTTGACTCTTCAGCCGCTCTCCTTAGCATGAAGCTGAAGGATTGATTCTATTCAACTATATTCTCATCGTTATTCACTTTATCAATATGTTCGTAAGTTTTCTTATCAAAGTCTTCCCATGCTGCCCTTCCAAATTCAAACCTCCTCATCCATTCTTCGTTCTCTACAATCACATCCCTCCCAAAACGTATTAGGATAGGAAAGTGATCACTGCCCATTCAGTATCTATCCCACACCTCCCATTCACCAACTCTAGCTAGCCCTGTCGAAGCAATAGCCAAATCCAAACAAGACATACTACGCCTCTCTGTGTCAAATCTCGTTGGCCTGCCATCATTCAACACCACGGGGCAATAATTTCCCCATTCTTATCTCTGCTTTTACTACCCCAAAGGGTATTATGGGCATTAAAATTTCCTACCCATACTACAGGTATCCTGAGTTCATTACTTCTTCAAAGTCCTGGATATCTAAATTCTTACAAAATTTATCACCATGATTTTACCTTGGGGGCTCCGTATTTCTGCTCCAATAATTTCTAGATTTGTTTTATCCTTCACTTGCTTATATTGAAGACCCTCTTATGAATAATGCACACCCTACTCCTACCTTATCAATTCTATCTTTCCTCAAGCTTGCATACCCCGGGATTACAACATCTTAAGCCACGTTTCTTGTATGCTTATTATCTCGGGTTTATGTTTACAAACTGAAATAAATTTCTTAAGTTCTTGACCGTTAGCTATAAGGCTTCTGGCATTCCACTGGAGTATGAAGATCATGAGAAAGATAATTATCCTCTCCATATAAGTCATCTTCGTTGTCTAAGTTACTCGTGTTGCTTTCTCTTAATGACTGGGACCCTAGTACTTCTTCTCGCACGTACGAGTGCAACTCAGCTGGTTTAACATCCTGGAATCCAAGAAATCCAGCCGCTGTCCCAACTACATTGCGTATAATATCTGATCTACTGTGAACACTCTTTGTTGCATAAACCACATCTACTATGAATGCTCAAAATGCCTCTTTCTTCACCAGTGCAGAGTCTTCTGGTATCGCTGGGGTTGGAACTGGGGCTGGAGCCACCTGCTGGGCCACCTGGACCATTCTTGGGCCTACTGCTGAGAACGGTTTTATTCCTTCCACTCTCTTAACTGCTTCTGCGCAAGTTACTTTATTCTCATTTTGGATCTTTTGGACCTGGCGAGCTCTTTCGTAGTACTCGCATCCCCCTATACGAGGCTGAGTGTCCCCCCCCACAATTGGGACAGTTAAGAACCAATACTTTGCAATCTTTTATCTCATTACATTACATTACATTACATTACAGGCATTTAGCAGACGCTCTTATCCAGAGCGACTTACACAACTTTTTTTATCATGTTTAAAAAAATATATATATTATCCATTTATACAGCTGGATATATACTGAAGCAATTCAGGTTAAGTACCTTGCTCAAGGGTACAACGGCAGTGTCCTACCTGGGAATCGAACCTGCAACCTTTCGGTTACAAGGCCAGTTCCTTAACCATTATACTACATTGCCGCCCCTATCTCATGATCACCCGCACATTTACCGCATTTTCGTTTCCCCCTACATGCTGCCGATACACGTCCGAACCTTTGACACTTGAAGCATCGTAGTGGAGGTCTCTCATATTGACTTGAAAAGCCATACACCCTAAAAAAACTCTCTGAGGTAGAACCCTTCCCCGAATGACAGAAGCACAGTCGTATCCTCCCGTATCTCGCCATTCCGAGTTGTTTTAAAACGTCAGTCACTTTCCCTCCTTTGATGCCCTTCCTTCAGCTCATGTTCAGATATGTCGACACTGACTCCATAAATAACACCCTTCCCTCCCGGGATAAACCCTTCTACTTTCTGTTTGCCCAATACTTTTAGTTTCACAGCTTTGTCTCTTTGTGCTTCTGATTTGCACCTTACAAGTAACATACCGTTGAACAGTACTTTAGCATGTACCACTTCTCCTAAAACTTTTCTCAGAATATCCGATAGTTTGATTGGGTTTTGGGAACCAAAACCTGAACCTCCTTCTTTTAATTTAAATATTTCTTTAAACACCTCTGGCTCAGCCACCCTCCTAACTTAGCTCCCTTCATTATCTCCACTCTCTGGAGACCTGAGGTTTTCATTAACCATCCCTGCTCCTCCACCACCATCCCTGCTCCTCCACCACCATCCCTGCTCCTCCACCACCATCCCTGCACCTCCTCCACCATCCCTGCTCTACCACCACCATCCCTGCTCCTCCACCACCATCCCTGCACCTCCTCCACCATCCCTGCTCTACCACCACCATCCCTCCATTCCCAGCCCCATCAACCATTCCTGGCTGGTACTAATTTCATCTGATTCATTTGTTCCCCAATCCAGTCCAAGACGATACTAAAACAAAAGAAAATAAACATAATATTCATTAATTTTGAAGAAGATCTCGACAGGTGGAACAACGAATTCTAGTAGCCGCCCGTCAGCCACGTCGGCCCAAACACAAACACCGTCCGATCCTCGGATCCTTTGAGGGCGGTTTGCTTTCTGTTTTGGTTTCATTACCGCCACCTACTGCTGTAATACCCAATATATTTACGGTTCTTACCATGGAGGCGACCTTCTGGGCAAGGGGGACTTCAAAAGCACAGCCAAAATAAAGCTCTGAGATAAACACACTGGAATAGACCCCAGAAATAAATTGCCTTGTTTTTTGCTAATACTTGCATTAGAGTTGTAGGGACATGATTTTCCTAATGAATGAAATGCCAAATTCTGTCTACCGCCGTAGGCTATACTCTGACCAATATTTGTGTTTTCTAATACATCTATCCCTTACAGCTGTTTGTATTAAACATCTCATGATATGCCTGTCTGTGTGAATGGCACATATAGTAACCCTTCACTTTTGCTCAACCACAATTAATTTGGAAAGGTGCCAGTAATGTTGTACGTGTGAGTTTCTATATACATAAGTTGTGATGTTTAACTCTCCAGGCAGGATGCTGTCAGTCAACAGTGTGTACCACATTCCTTCACAGGCACAGTCAAAGGAGATACATAAATCACCATCTATCTTACACACACACACACACACACACACACAGGCAGTCGAAGGAGATACATCTTACACACACACACACACACACACACACACACACACACACACACACCTATACATTCTATTCCAGATTCACTTTAATGTTAATCATTGATCACTCACTTTACTAATATACTACACGTAATTGGTGCCTCATTCTAAGAGTACTAATTGGGTTGTGTTTACAGTTCTGTGGCAAAGCCCCTCCTTCTCCTGTCTCTGTCCCCTCCCATTCTTTTCTATCACTCACTAAAGGGGCCTTTGTTCCCAGGTTGTATCTGTGTCCTTCAGTGGGAAGAAGGGAGTATACAAGAGATACCAGCTGCAGCTAGCTGGCCAGGAAAAATATTTCTTTTCTCACTTAATGTGATGTTTTAAGTATAAACATATAGTAAAAGGACTAAGCATAATTTCAGAGCAACCTGACATGTAAACAATCTTTGCAATACTGACCGATGCCATCCTGAACAACCAGAGTAATAGGATTCATACAGTTCAAGAAGTTTTATTCAGGCATGTACATGGAGAACAAACACATGGCAGTCAGTGTCTATTCTGAAATTAACACAAACAAGTCACTACTACTTATACTCTTTAGTTATGCAGAAACAGGATAGAGACTGTCCTCCTTGCCCACTATAAATTGTTGTTGGAACATACAAACCAATTCCAAAAAAAGTTGGGACAGTATATAAAATGCCCATAAAACCAGGAAGCAGTGATTTGTAAATTGTCTTTTACATATACTTAATTGAAAACAGAACAAATAAAACATATTTAATGTTTTACTGTATGAATTTTAATGATTTTTGTAACTATATGCTAATTCCTAATGCCTGCAACACATTCCAAAAAAGTTGGGACTGGGGAAAAAAAAAGACTGGGAAGTTAAAAAAACACCAGTTTGGAACATTCCACAAGTAAACTGGTGATGCTATTATGACTGGGTATAAAAGGATATAAAAAGACTGTTGACATCTTATTTTCAGGTACTCTTACAAGCAAGTCTTACGAGCGGTCACTCATGCTGACGCTACACATTTATGAAATCTCACTCGCTCTCACGCTCACGCCTGCACTCCGCTCACATACTTATGCTATATTCATTTTACATTAAACAGAAATTGAAAAACGAGAATCAAATGGTTATTCGTTTTGGATCCGTGTATAAATGAATGCCAACTGCAACATCCCGTACTGTCACTCATCTCACAAAACAGTTTTTTTCTTGTAACTTAGTAGCTAGACGCTTCATAGCTCGCTCCAAAATTAATGTGACGACAAACATGATGACGATGAGCGGCTGTGAATTTATTACGTTTCGAACTATTTCCACAAAACAATGTTGCGATGCAATATTTGCTGCTATGTCTGCATATGACAAATTATTTATTGCCATCTCCTGTTGGTTCTGTAGGGACAACGGACTACTTTTCCATTTATTTCACAGGAAACTCAAAAGACATTTAAAACATGGCCACAGCCAATCATGTCTCTTGGAAATACGAGACACTAAGGGTCATAAAATTAAAACAGATAAGTCTGAACGCATTCCAGTCTCCAGACCCTATTCACTTCTCTATTCACTAAGCTTCCTTGATCGTGCTGCACAAGAGGCAGCACTCCATTTCTATTCTCTTTTGCTAGCTACACAGCTACAAAGGTGGACCTCCACTGCACCAGCAACAGAGAGAGAGAGACGCAAACGGGTTAGCTTTCCCACGGCATCTAACCGTAGAACTGAATTAACGCAAACTCCGACAGAGGTGTGTTCCAGCCGCAGGCGATAACCAGACGACGTCGGACAAAGACGCATCCCAGGAGAAAGACAAAGGAGACGCCCTGACCATCCTTCACAGACAAGCCAGCTGTAATCGACTCACCATCCTTCACAGACAAGCCAGCTGTAATCGACTCACCATCCTTCACAGACAAGCCAGCTGTAATCGACTCACCGCGGACTTCAGTAAGGCTGATCAAACATCCCAGGCATAGCTTAGGATTTTAGTCTGAACTGTTTATCGGTAATTTGATTGCATCTCGACTTGCGTGCGATAATAGCTGTATAAACGTGTTGCGCTAGTTAGTAAGCTAGCCAGCTGGCCTACCTTTTATTGCTAATGTGGTACTACTAACTAACCCGAGCAGGCCTCACCGGTTTGCCCCTCTATCCTAACACTGACTAACATTTGTGTGATATGATCTCATTTTAGCTTACTGTAGATGATAAATGTTATTTCCTGACCGAAGTGCGTGAACTTATTTATAGTAACGTCAGATTTGAGATCAATAATCACCATCATGCTGCGACACAGTTAGCTTACTCCACGGGATTCCTTTGTTCCCTGAACGCACGTGGCATAGGCCTATACACCGACACACACACACCCAAATGTGCATACACACATATAAATGCTACAACACGCACACCACACAATATGTCTATTTAGTAGAATGTAATATTCAATTTTTTCCCTTGTTTAATAAATCTATTTTTGTTAAACCTGGTGTCTGTTTTGATGTCGTATGGACACGAGAGCGGAGTCAAACATAATCATTATAACTTAATACCTTCAACCCTTATGAATTATTAGTTATTAGTGCTTTGATGGTAAATTGAAGTAGTAGTAATTATAATCCATAATAATCAAATGAGACTTATTTAATTTTAACCTAACTTAAGAATAATAAGAGTAAACCTCATTATTCCATAGTTATTGCCTATATTTCTGGCATCCCATGTAAGAGTTTATATATACTACTCAAAAGAAGTTAAGGGTCAAAAATATTTGTGCATATAAATATAGGCTAACGAGCTAAAATGGTGACGACTAATGACAAAATAATTCTTTGATGGCTCAAGAACACAAAACAAAAAACTTCATACACCCCCCATAATGATGTTCACACAAGTCGCAGAAGCTTCAGTAACTGGTGTAGCCACCGTTAGCATTCAGACATTCTTGACAATGTTGGCGCATGCTGTTGATCAGGCGTTCAAAATAACGTTGAGGGATCTACTCGCTGAGCCAGTTGCTGGAGGTTGACGGCAGGGACGTGATGTGATCGAACACATCGGCTAAACAATAGGTTCCCAGTTAAGGGCCACCGTGGTCGCTTCTCACACTCCGATTCTAGCCAGAATTGGAGAGAAGACAGACCAGGTAGGCCTAAGCTTGAGAGTCACAAGCATGACTCTGATAGGGAACACGCCGCATCTGAAGAAAGCTTCTTCAGCTCTTCTGAGGACAGCTTGGACATTTGAGTCGATTCAATAGCAAGGATGCCGTGAGTAACCACTCCACAAGGCTATCCAATCTTAGTCAGTCTCCGTCAGAAGACGTTGAGTAGAGTTATGATTGATAGCTGTGGTAGCCTCACAGGCTCACTTCCACTTCCTTTTACTTTTCCGCACACCTTTTCCAGCAGGGGGGTGCGTAATCTACAGGCGGTTTACAGCAGTCACTTAGATTTGTATGTAGCAGCAGCAAACGCAGATCGTAATCAGACCCTGTAAAATTACATCTTATGTCTTAACACCTACATTACCATTGCTTCCCTCAAAAATCAGTTGTATCATGGTTAGATTAATACAAGTAGAGACTACAGTGCAACATTTGCAGATGTATACTGTACACTGACATTTCAGACCACCTCCCTATATTTCAATTTATTTCAGCAACTGGTGGTTTACAAAGAGTGAACAAAGATAAAGCAAGCTATCGTAAATTCAATGAAGGGAATATAGATTGTTTCAAGTCCATGATTGAGGATGTTCCATGGGATCATATCTATACTCAACATGATGCTGAATTAGCCTACCAATATTTTTCTCAAATATTCAGCTCTACGTTTAACAAATGCTTTCCTTTAATTAAGTATAAGATCAAGTCGGGCCAAGTAGCTAGTAAACCATGGTTCTCTTCAGGATTATTGAAATCCTCTATAAAGAAAAATAGACTATATAAAAGATTTTTGCAAAGCCCAACTCTCCACAATCTTGTTACATACAAAAAATACAAAAATAAATTTTCACACCTAATTCGTATAGCAAAAAAGAAATATTATTCAGACAAGTTTAAAGAGTCTGCTAGTAACATAAAATCCACGTGGAACATCATCAATCAATTACTGAATAAGAAAAAGGCTCCTGTGAAAATCCCATCTCAATTCACTGATGGTGACATTTCATTTAACAAACCTTCTGATATAGCAAATGGATTCAATGATTTCTTTGTCAATGTGGGTGGCACTCTTGCAAAGAAAATTGCTCACACAGATGAATGTCCAATAGATAATAGTACTGGTCATTTTCCCGCCTTGTGTAAATTTGAACCCCCTACATCCAGAGAAGTGCTTGACATCATTGTCAACCTCAAAAACTCTGCTGCTGGTCATGATGAAATTAAGGCCAAGCTTTTAAAAGAAGTGGCGTCTTCAATTAGTGAACCACTAACCAATGTTCTCTCTGTCTCTTTAAAAACTGGGGTTGTCCCAAAGGACTTGAAAGTTGCAAAGGTCATACCGTTATTCAAGGAAGGGGATCCTAGCCTTTTTACTAATTATCTACCGATCTCTATTTTACCTTGTTTCTCCAAAATTTTGGAAAAGCTAGTCTATGCAAGAGTGCTAAAACACCTGAATGATAACAATATCCTGTATAAACACCAATATGGATTTCGACTAAATCACTCAACATACATGACCCTCTAACAACTTATAGACAAAATCTCCACAGCTTTAAACAATAATATGTTTGCAATTGGTATATTTTTGGATTTATCGAAGGCTTTTGACACAGTTGATCATAACATTCTCATTGCTAAACTTCATCGTTATGGTTTTCAGGATGTTGTTATCAATTGGCTTAGTGACAATTGGCTTAATAATAGAGATCAATATGTATCTATAAATGGTTGTAGTTCAAACAGAACCAAGCTATATTGCGGAGTGCCTCAAGGATCTATTCTTGGACCACTTCTATTTCTCATCTATATAAATTACTTTGTTAGGATGTCTGATTCTGCATTGCCTATTCTATTCGCAGATGATACCAATATTGTCATATCACAAAAAAACTTTAATTCTTTGATCAGAGAAGCCAACGATATTCTATCATGTACTGCAAAGTGGTTCCGGATGAACAAACGTTCTCTAAATGCCAAAAAATCAAATTTCATCATTTTCAGAAACAAAAATAAAAGTTATGCAAAGGAAGATGCTAAATTGTTTGTGAATAATATTGAAATCAACCAAGTCACTTCTGCAAAATTCTTAGGTGAACTAAAACTCTCATGGAAAGACCACATTGATTATGTGTGTAAAAAAACTATGAAATCTTTTGGCATCATTAGAAAAGTTTGTTCACTAGTAAATCAATCATGTCTTAACACTCTACTATATTTTAATGTACCCATACATATCATACTGTAACATCGTATGGGCTAGTACACATCCTTCTGCCCTCCAAAAAATTATTTTAATCCAAAATAAATTTTTGAGATTGGCAACTGCGTCAAATCGATATGAACCATCAGCTCCCCTGTTCAAGAAACTAAATCTGTTATCCATCTTCAACATCAATGTTTATCAAACATGTATATTTATGTATAAATGTATGTTACAAAATCACAGCCTACCAAGTGTATTCCACAATTTCTTTTTAATTAACTCAGATATACATTCTTATCCAACCAGACAAGCAAAGGACATTCATATTCCTTATTGTCACATAACTCTTGGTCAATACTCCTTAAAATACAGAGGGCCATCGCTCTGGAATACCAGTCCCCTCTCTATCAAAACCTGTACATCACTGTCTGTATTCAAGTCTAACATGAAGAAACACCTGTGTCACAGTTAAGGTGCTCAGTAGATGGATGTATGTGCTTTGTGTCTGTGTTTACTTTTTATTTATTTTATTATTACATTGTTATTATGAATTTCTTTATTTTTACTTCATTTTATTTTACTATGTTTTTTTATTTTCATTTTGTGTTAAACAAGTACTAGGATAAACTGTAAATCCTAGAGGGGAGGTTTCATTATAAGCCCTTTGGGGTTTCTTACCTCTCCTGCACAATCGCTATTATATATATGCTTATTCTGTATGCTGTCATTTTTTTAATTATTTTTTAAATTATTTTCTTACTGTGCTAATAAACTAAACTAAAAACTAAACTAAATGACACAGCCATTAGCTTAAAGTGCTCCACCTTCTGGACACTACCTAATAACACCTGAAGTAACAAAACAACTAACCGTTTCACCAAGGTTTTTTTGTTTTGTAACCATGCTGTTCACATTAGAACTCAAATGTTTTACATTGTGCTATGTCATGTGCTTTAGGTTAGTTAGATAAATGATGATGAATGCCTGGATGTTTGTCAGTCATTTATAAACTGCCTGGATGTTTGACAGTCATGTCAATTTCTTGAGTGTTTCAGCATTGTGACACTTGTCAGCTCCCCTGGACTGCCATTTTGTTGTGACATTTTAAATGAACTTGAGGACCTGTGAACTGTCAACTGACTTTTGTGCTCAAGGAATATTGGCTTAAGCCGCATTTCCAGACAGCGGACTACTTTTCCATTCATTTCACAGAAACCCAAAAGACATTTAAAACATGGCCACAGCCAATCATGTCTCTTGGAAATAGGAGACACTAAGGGTCATAAAACTAAAACAGATAAGTCTGAACGCATTCCAGTCTCCAGACCCTATTCACTTCTCTATTCACTAAGCGTCCTCGATCGTGTTGCACACAGCTGCACAAGAGGCAGCATCCATTTCTATTCCCTTTTGCTAGCTACACAGCTACAAAGGCGGACACTGCACCAGCAACACCGCGGCAGCAGCAGCAAAGGCCGCGGAGAGAGACGCAAACGGGTTAGCTTGCCCACGGCATCTAACCGTAGAACTGAATGAACGCAACTCTGACCGAGGTGTGTTCCAGCCGCAGGCGATAACCAGACGACGTCGGACAAAGACGCATCCCAGGAGAAAGACAAAGGAGACGCCCTGACCACGCCCTGACCTAACCGACTGAAACTCTTCCCACACTGGGAGCATTTGGACGGGCGCTCACCTGTATGAGATCGCTGGTGTATTGTCAAGCCAGATAAATAACTGAAACACTTCCCACACTGGGAGCATTTGTATGGGCGCTCACCTGTATGAGATCGCTGGTCTATTTTCAAGCCAGATAAATAACCAAAACTCTTCCCACACCGGGAGCATTTGTACGGGCGCTCACTAGAGGGTGACACGGGAGTGGATTTTCACTCCTGTCCCATCCCACTCCCACAGAAATATTCCTGTCCCGTCCCAATCCCACGACAGACTAAAAAAAAAATTCCTGTCCCGTCCCAATCCCGGAAGAATGACTCCCGTCCCATCCCGTTCCCGTATTGTGTTTTTTTAAAGGGGGGGGGGGGGGGGGGGGGGGGGTGGGGGTGGGGTTTAGGCAATGCAATGATTTTGATTTGATGTTCTCGCCATCCTTTTCTTAGATTACTTTGTTCTACTGCAGTGCACAGTTTTTTATTCACACCATTTGGCCAGTACGTTGGCAGTACCAAGAACACTGGTTCACCTGTGGTAATATGGCATTAGGGATACATTGCCTTAATCCAAAGACCAAAAATGCCTTCACTAAAGGGCACAAAGACATAAATAACACATTGGCCAGGGGTCCCTATACTTTTTCTAATGAGGGCCAGCTGCTAGATCCCCGTTTCTAGCTCTTTTGGAGGGCCGGAGTCTTGTCAGTTACAGTAGAAAATACAGTACATGGATCACACCATGCCTACCTTAGTTGAATATAAAACCAAACATGGCATCTAATGTTGTATTTTGATGTGTTTATATACCATTGACAAATTATTTTTACATTGCCATGGCAAATATCACAGTTGTATGATTATACGGCCCTGCTGTTACACTCTTAATATGGTGACAAAAAAATTGCACCTTGCGAGAAAGCAGCGTTGAGGACTGAGGAGGAGTCAGGGGCCAGGGCAATACAGACTTTTATTTTTTAACTGTTCAACATTGTTTGACAAATTACAATATCAGAGCTGTTTATTATTCTATTGAATAATGCCTCTATGGATCAAATTTGGCACAAGATACAAAAAATACATCTGAACTTGTAACTGACAAATTCAAACTCACCATGAGTTAAGTGTTTAGTGAAAATGTACAGCCTATGCAGTAAATGTTTAGTGCTTCAGGTGTTATTTTAGTACATGAATGTGACGATAAATGTGTATTCATCACTACAAATACAGACTATATAACACTTTTTTTTACATGGCAAACCAGTTAGGAGACATTTTTATGAGGAACTTTTCAACCTCCCAAAAAAATTTAAAACAAGTGCAGAAAGACTGTACCCTCAACATACCCCAGAGGGTGTAGGCTAAATTAACGTCGGCAACACGCTGATTGCTTGTGAATGCAAGCTACTTCACAAAGCATGCTAATCTGTAGCCTATAGGCTATATGTAGAATACGTTTTATCCAGCGAAAATTATTTGATAAGTTACATCTAACAAACTCCGTAGTATTTTTTAGATGGTCTCATGCATAGGACATCATGATGCGAATCTGCTACACACTGCGTGACCAAACCATTTTTAAAAAGCAAAACAAAGAGAGGGAGGTAATGCTTAGCGTCGGGTGGTTCTTCGCCTCAACGTCGTGCGGTTAAAACCGTGTAATCCACACCTCGTCGTTGATTATTGCTTGCTTACCTAGCTAGTTAGCTAACGTTATTAGCTAGTTAGTTATCAAACACGTAAGTTAACGTTTATCTATCGATATCAGTGGTGCGTTCAAATTCAGCAAACAAGGCGAACTATTTCAAACTTTTTTCCGTTAGCTTTGTGTTCGCCGCAATAGCATTTATTCATATTCGAACTGCATATTTATATATAAAAACTGACCTATTGTTATTATGATTCCCGGTCCCGCCCGCTCCCGTTGACTTTTTTTCCTGTCCCATCCCAATCACGTGATGAATAGTGAAATTGACTCCCATCCCGCGGGAATCCCACCCGAATCCCGTGACCCACAGGATTCCCGAAAAAATGTCAGCCTCTAGCGCTCACCTGTATGAGTTCGCTGGTGTATTTTCAAGCCAGTTAAATAACTGAAACACTTCCCACACTGGGAGCATTTGTACGGGTGCTCACCTGTATGAGATCGCTGGTGTATTTTCAAGCCAGTTAAATAACTGAAACACTTCCCACACTGGGAGCATTTGTACGGGTGCTCACCTGTATGAGATCGCTGGTGTATTTTCAAGCCAGTTAAATAACTGAAACTCTTCCCACATTGGGAGCATTTGTACGGGCGCTCGCCTGTATGAGCTCGCTGGTGTTTGTTCAGGCTACCCAACAGAGTGAAACACTTCCCACACTGGGAGCATTTGTACGGGTGCTCGCCTGTATGATATTCCTGGTGTATTTTCAAGCCAGTTAACTCTATAGGCTTTGGCCCCCTAGTGGTGGGACGCATGCGGTCCAATTTTTTATAGTGTTCATATTTCTCTTAAATTCTAAATTATAACGTTAATAAAACACGGAACTTTCGACGCAAAATTGTTAAAAACAGTCACAGCCTGCGAACACATTCGTTTATATGCTTATCAGCTCTCAGGTTACACTACAGAGCCATAAAGCAGCAGGGTGCTAATAGCCCAACCCACTTTTTTTATTTGTTTACAGCCTTCACCTCGCCGCAATCACAGGCAATAAAATGCGTATCACAAAAGCTCTTGGTACCATTTCAACACGCTAAAAAATCAAGATCCGATTCAGGAACAATTGTATATTATTGAAAAGTTGTATAAATAAACATTAGGTGTTTTTTTCCCGTGCTCACTTCAGTATGCATACAACCGATATACTTCCGGTTTTGTATAAATACATTTTATTTTCTACAAATTCTCTTGATAAACATGTTTAAGCAACCAAATACGATACCTGGTTATGCAGTTATAACCCTTTTCTGAAGAATCCTCAACGTTTTTTCGTAACCCATTTATCCATTATCCAGGAAAGTCTCAATTTCCACAGTGCGTACCCTTCGCTTTTGCGTTTGTACTACGTTACTACCGTTGCGTAAAAGCATTACTAGACTGCTACAGGAATGATCTAACGTAAAACACGTAGATTATCTTCTACGGGGGTTCCTGCCCTTTCAAACGAAGTAAAATATGTCATATTCAAGCGACTGTGAACGGCGCTGTATCCACGCGTAACGACAACCCATAGGGCAATCGGCTGTGCGCTCCTGACTGTCGACAGCATCAGATGACGCCTGTGGCCATTTTGACTGAGTTTATCCTGTAAGGGATGGGCTGGATTGCTGTTACAAGTAAGTTTGTAGTCTATCCAGATGTATTTAGCAATGTGTAGCTTTTTTGTGAGCTGAAAAAACGTCACAGACCAGTCTTTCTCTGTACGCAGACCACAGGCAGCTGTATTGGTGCAATTGCGCTGGTGATGTCTTTGCTGCTTCAAAGTTTACGATTATTTTATACATTTATACGCGAACGTGGCAATCAACGGTGGAAAGAAGAGCGCTTATTTCACGGTTGCTCAGGTTTTGGAGGTGAAGAAGTGTCCCAGAGGCGAAGAAGTCTGTGTTCTGGCAGAGCAATGACTCTGGCATGGACCCGTGCCTGGACATGTAAGTGTTTTTAAAAAATATATATACAAATTATTATTATTATTGTTATTATCATCATCATAATCATCAACAGTATGGAGCGCTATTATCTAGAGTATTTTTAGTTTGGTGATAAATGGATTCTCGCAGGAGTTCGCTAGTTTCTATGGTGTCACAGGCTGGTAAGGAGCGCCTGCTGTTTGTTTGTTTTCTAGCGTTCATTCGCAGTTTCTTTGTGCAGCAACCAACACAAGGGCTAGTTGTTGAATTTACGCATGAAACGACATCCATTCTCAGTACTTTATTTCACGGTTCAGTCAAGACATTACAGTATTATAATAATGTAATTTAGTTTGTGCAAGCTGACAAACGAATTCATAAATCCTAGTTAGCTACGATTGCTAATTATGTTGGAGCTAATATCAGACGTACTGTGGATGTAAGATTTTTTAATGTATATACGTATATATAATATATATATGTGTGTGTGTGTGTGTGTGTATATATATATATATATGACAAACGAATTCATAAATCCTAGTTAGCTACGATTGCTAATTATGTTGGAGCTAATATCAGACGTACTGTGGATGTAAGATTTTTTAATGTATATACGTATATATATATATATATGTGTGTGTGTGTGTGTGTGTATATAATATATATATATATATATTTTTTTTTTTTATAAAATAAATTTTTTTTCCCACTTTAATTGTAATACTTGCCATATGTCTTTTTGAGATAATTTGTGTTCTCATTTTTTAGTGATTCTACTTAGTAAATGTACTTGAATCTGTCTTTTTCAGGGAGGACAGTGAAGACACCCCTCCCCCACCTAACAACCTCTGTCGTAGGAGGTGGTGGACAGACAGGTTTGCCAAATAGTGATGTATAATTCATTACTTTTGCTGTAAAAAGTCAAGTTGAAGGCTTGTTATAGATAAACCTGTTATTCTGCTGGCTTATGGGGCTCTGGTAAATCTAACTTTGAAGTACAGTGCCATTTTAAATGTAAAGCAGATTGGTTGGATAACATTAGGGGAAAGTAATCCTTTTCGGAGAGGTATTTGGGCACTTTTGGGCACGCTTTGTAAGAGAATACCCTCATACACATAAACACAAAACATGTGTAGGTTAATTTTCTTCACATTCTGTATTACAAAAAATGTTTTAAAAGAAAAATAAAGTTTTCTGATGATTGACATGCCTAGACAGAAAGATATGCACGTTTTATATTTGGCGACGTTTGGAAACGTTTTGGGACACCCGGGCCCCGTTTTGGTAAAAATACCAATGCATAAGGAAAGCCTGTAGATATCTTTACCAAATTCTAAACCCAAGTGGACAACATATCAGTGCACTAGTGTAAGGAAGTCTGGCTTGCTCCAGTACTTTGAAGTTGAAATATTCAGTGCTAAACTGTAAAAACACAAGGCGTTTTGTACTTTTTTTTGTTTTTTTATGTGTATTATGTATAAACTGTATGTGACCATTTTTACATAAATTTATTCTGATGCAAATTTCTGAATGGTACAAGCCTCTTCTTTCATTGAAACTTTCAACCATGGATGTGCAGTGAATCGTTTTTGAGATATTGGCACTTAATTGACACTAGTAAAAAACTAGGCGAAAATTGTATAAAATAGGCCAAAGTAAATAGGGTTAAATAACTGAAACTCTCCCCACACTGGGAGCATTTGTACGGGCGCTAGCCTGTATGAGTTCGCTGGTGTATGTTCAGGCTACCCATATGAGTGAAACACTTCCCACACTGGGAGCATTTCTATGGGTGCTCGCCTGTATGATATTCCTGGTGTACTTTCAAGCCCGTTAAATAACTGAAACACTTCCCACACTGGGAGCATTTGTACGGGCGCTCGCCTGTGTGGGTTCGCTGGTGTATTTTCAAGCCAGTTAAATAACTGAAACACTTCCCACACTGGGAGCATTTGTACGGGCGCTCGCCTGTGTGGGTTCGCTGGTGACTGTTCAGGTTACCCAACTGAGTGAAACACTTCCCACACTGGGAGCATTTGTGCGGGCGCTCGCCTGTATGGATTCGCTGATGACTGTTCAGGTTACCCAACTGAGTGAAACACTTCCCACACTGGGAGCATTTGTACGGGTGCTCGCCTGTATGAGTTCGCTGGTGTATTTTCAAGCCAGTTAAATAACTGAAGCACTTCCCACACTGGGAGCATTTGTGCGGGCGCTCGCCTGTATGAGTTCGCTGGTGTATGTTCAGGCTACCCACCTGAGTGAAACACTTCCCACACTGGGAGCATTTGTGAGGGCGCTCACCTGTATGAGTTCGCTGGTGTATGTTCAGGCCACCCAACTGAATGAAACACTTCCCACACTGGGAGCATTTGTGAGGGCGCTCGCCTGTATGAGTTTGCTGGTGTATTTTCAAGCCAGTTAAATAACTGAAACACTTCCCACACTGGGAGCATTTGTACGGGTGCTCACCTGTATGAGATCGCTGGTGTATTTTCAAGCCAGTTAAATAACTGAAACTCTTCCCACATTGGGAGCATTTGTACGGGCGCTCGCCTGTATGAGCTCGCTGGTGTTTGTTCAGGCTACCCAACAGAGTGAAACACCTTCCCACACTGGAGCATTTGTACGGGTGCTCGCCTGTATGATATTCCTGGTGTATTTTCAAGCCAGTTAAATAACTGAAACTCTCCCCACACTGGGAGCATTTGTACGGGCGCTAGCCTGTATGAGTTCGCTGGTGTATGTTCAGGCTACCCATATGAGTGAAACACTTCCCACACTGGGAGCATTTCTATGGGTGCTCGCCTGTATGATATTCCTGGTGTACTTTCAAGCCCGTTAAATAACTGAAACACTTCTCACACTGGGAGCATTTGTACGGGCGCTCGCCTGTGTGGGTTCGCTGGTGTATTTTCAAGCCAGTTAAATAACTGAAACACTTCCCACACTGAGAGCATTTGTACGGGCGCTCACCTGTGTGGGTTCGCTGGTGACTGTTCAGGTTACCCAACTGAGTGAAACACTTCCCACACTGGGAGCATTTGTGCGGGCGCTCGCCTGTATGGATTCGCTGATGACTGTTCAGGTTACCCAACTGAGTGAAACACTTCCCACACTGGGAGCATTTGTACGGGTGCTCGCCTGTATGAGTTCGCTGGTGTATTTTCAAGCCAGTTAAATCACTGAAGCACTTCCCACACTGGGAGCATTTGTGCGGGCGCTCGCCTGTATGAGTTCGCTGGTGTATGTTCAGGCTACCCACCTGAGTGAAACACTTCCCACACTGGGAGCATTTGTGAGGGCGCTCACCTGTATGAGTTCGCTGGTGTATGTTCAGGCCACCCAACTGAATGAAACACTTCCCACACTGGGAGCATTTGTGAGGGCGCTTGCCTGTATGAGTTCGCTGGTGTATTTTCAAGCCAGTTAAATGACTGAAACACTTCCCACACTGGGAGCATTTGTACGGGCACTCGCCTGTATGAGCTCGCTGGTGTATTTTCAGGCTAACCAACCGAGGTAAAACGCTTCCCACACTGGGAGCATTTGTGCGGGCGCTCGCCTGTATGGGTTCGCTGGTGACTGTTCAGGTTACCCAACCGAGTGAAACACTTCCCACACTGGGAGCATTTGTACGGGCGCTCGCCTGTGTGGGTTCGCTGGTGTATTTGCAAGCCAGTTAAATAACTGAAACACTTCCCACACTGGGAGCATTTGTGCGGGCGCGCTCGCCTGTATGGGTTTGCTGGTGACTGTTCAGGTTACTGAACCGAGTGAAACACTTCCCACACTGGGAGCATTTGTATGGTTGCTCGCCTGTGTGGGTTCGCTGGTGTATTTTCAAGCCAGTTAAATAACTGAAACACTTTCCACACTGGGAGCATTTGTACGGGCGCTCGCCTGTGTGGGTTCGCTGGTGACTGTTCAGGTTACCCAAATGAGTGAAACACTTCCCACACTGGGAGCATTTGTACGGGCGCTCGCCTGTGTGGGTTCGCTGGTGACTGTTCAGGTTACCCAACTGAGTGAAACACTTCCCACACAGGGAGCATTTGTGCGGGCGTTCCCCTCTATGAGTTTGCTTGTGTTGTTTTAGTTCATCTGGTGTAGTGAAACCTTTTCCACATTGGGAGCATATGTGGGTCCCTAGAGTGCCTGTGTGGGACGTTGTTGGGGTGGGGAGTGTTTTGGGGGGTGTGGGGTGCTGATGTGTGCTGCTGGGAGGCAGTTGCTTCTCTGCTCCCGTTTCCTCCAGAATTCAGAGCCCTGCTGTACTCCTCTGGGTGAACCGTCTCAATGTGGGGGTGAAGATTCACTTCCTCACGGTTCCCTATGAAAACCAAAAACAGCCAAAAGTCAACAGTCAAGGGTGCATTTGGCCCTTTAGCCCATAAATGCTAAAATCACCTCAATCCCATTTCATAGAGCACTAAACACTATATAATGGTGTTTCAGGATTTTACCTCTTCTTCTATGGTCCTTTCCCTCTAAACCTTAATTTTATGTAGCGCCACCTGTAAACCATCTCAACTTGTAAGCAACACTTCCCTCCTTTTTATTCTTTTCCATTCCCCCTTTTCTGCCAATTAATAACATTTAATAATATTGTTTAACTGTACATAACTGATGACATCATCATTTACTCTTTTATCCTTTGCTCCCATTTACTCCAGGTTTAGCCATCCAGTAGCCCTTCCCTTCTTATTTTTGTCAAATGATTACGTAGCCTATGGATTGGCTGACAAAGCACAAAATGGAACTAGTAATGTCTAGGTAAGAGAGCTTGGACCAAGCTTGAAGAAAATGATTAACAGAGATGTTAACCTGTGTTTTGGTTCCTGGGGGAGACGGCAGGAGAAATAAAGGAGGCTTCAGTACTGATCCTGTAAAAGATAAATAAATAAAGGTGCATTATTTACTGTAAGACTGGTAGTGATCTGAGGCTGCACACATTCTAGATCACTATTCATTCTTACTCTTTATCTGATGAAGATGGTCGCACTTTCAGGGGTCTGTCCAGCTGGCCAACTGTCCTTCTCTTCCGGGTAACGACATGACCCTCCTGCCACAGTGACCCATTCCCCCTCTGGGGTGAAAGTTCATGCACTTTCCATGGAGATCTCGTGCCCTGCCCTCTTTTACCGGCTATGGAAAGAGGAGCTATTTGCGCAGGAAGTGAATTATCTGCCATTTCAAGTCGACGAATCAGCACTCTCGGCTGATTTAACAAGCAGGAAGTGGCCAAAGTAGACAGCTCCTCCCCTTCCTGTTGCCCATCTTCTGATTTTCCTAAATTCTTCTCCCATTTCACAGTTTGAGTCACTTGCTGGGTTACACCGTACTCCTGTTCATCCTTCTTTATTTCTTCCTTCTTCCAGAGTCTCACTTCATCTCTTGCACCACTCTGCCTCTCCCCACCCTCCTCATCCTCCTGCTTCATATTGATTAGTATGTCTTTTTCCTCCTGGTTCATTAAACTTCCAGTCTTCTTCACTATACTCTCCTCTATATCTTCACATCTGTTCAAATTTGATCTCATCTCCACCCCAGTGCTGTCCATCACAGATTCTGTCTTTATCTCTTTATCTCTGGTGGAGCTTAATAATGTAAAGTCAGACATTTCATCTGATTGGCTGTTGGTGTTAGTCAGGCTGGTGGAATCCACCACTCCTGTAAAAGGAGGGTGGGACATAGAGGACAGCTCACATTTATCCATGGAGGGAAGTGTTGCTGCAAGAGAGAATAAACACATTCAAAGTTTTAATGGTACAAATGAGAATTTTACAAGTATTCTTGTTAAAAGCTTACTGCTCTTGTTCAAGTATTCAAGGCTTCTGTAGCGCTTGTAGTTCAGAGAGCCCGTGCTCACTGAATCCTAAAGACTATAGGAATGGGAGCGAGTCAAGCGGCAAGAGGATTGGAACATGCCACGTCGCGGCTCACAAAGAGCACGGGGAGAGTAGCTCTTTTACAGGATGCGCCACAGACGAAGACACGCTTCAGGAAGGCATAGTTCGGTTTATGCTAAAATAAATACATAAACAATAAAAAATAAAAAATACTAAGGTTCATACTTACAGAAAAAAATAGCCTCGTAAAAATAGTGAACTAGGCTAGGACTATAAGCCACTTAGCCAATGATCACTGGTATCTAAGTTTTGCTGACTTTTGAGTTTCATGAACTAAAAAGCGACCTGTTTAATCCCAAAGTTGCCATAGGCTAGGTAACCTACGGATTTTCATTTTATTTTTTTAAGGGTTTCCGCGTTGTTATGGTTCTGAAAGCTCCGCGCTATGATGGCTATGTGCAGCTTTGGCAGAAACTGGTATGCAGTAACAGCATAGCCTTTTTCTTTTTTTTTTTCCAAAGAGTGCATTTCCCGATATAATTACTGACTTGTGGCGAAAGTGCCGCCCTAACATCGGTCCGAGAATGAGAGAAACAACTCAGGATTTTTCACGGTAAGAAGAAGAAATGTCATATAGAAATGCCTAAATGGAGAAAATTATTATAAATCCGACAATTTCGCTAAATTGAATATCAGAGGGAATGCGTTTGTGGCCAAAATTCGGCTTCATTGTAGGAGTTAAACATTAGGAAACTATCACTGCCTGCTTGTTATATTTCTCGTTCATAAATTGATTGCACTACTTTCTGAAATTAACTACTCTAATTTACAATGCAAAATCAAAAGACATTGAGCGATGGATCTCTCGCTGAACCTCGTAGTTTGCTACTTTTCGTCTGTTAGCACCCCATTAACAACGACAGTCATACACACCTTTTGTTCTTTGTAAAGCTTAATTTCCATCGCAGTGACTGTATGTAGCCTACTGGAACTGATGTGAAGAAAGTAGCCTAGTCTGAATGCATGCAAATGACTCCAGAGCTAAATTTTCTCAAAACTATTCGGGACATCGAATTGGAGTCCACGGAAACTACCGGAAATATCCCCAGAAATATATCACAAGTAGCATAAATGGGGTTGAAAACAGACCGTAAAAAATATTGGGTGCGTCCCAATCCCAGACTGTATGGCTGCAGCCTGCAGCCTGTAGCCTGTCGTCTGGTATTCCCACAGAACTATGTAAGAACTAGAAAGGCAACGTGGTCACGTGGTTCCATTCAGCCCTATTCAATTTGGTTCTTCCGCAATGGCACCGCCGCAAGATGGCTGCCATGGCCCGGAAATGGTATTACCGATGAGCTCTGCCATGTATTTCCAATGGAGCGTTGTGAAAGTCAACATAGTCGCTCCAGCGCAATCTAGGTATCAAAAGTTCACAATATGGTAGTCAATAGAAGCAGGCAATCACATTTTACATTTTTCGAACTCAGATTTTCAAATTTTTTTTAGCCTACACAGAAAAAAGAGAGGCATGATTTAAAAAACCTCATCGGTGAGTGTTGAGTAGGCGTACTGAACTATGATTGGTTAAGAACATGGTCATGTGGTAATTCTAGTTATGTCACAGGGCAATCACGTGAGGAGGCCTATTCGCATTTTTGCCTCAAATGAAATCTCATCTCCACTGAACTATGGTGGTCAGCTCGCAAGAAGCATACAGTGTGGTAGCTGACTGTAGCTGGTTAGCTATCTTGTGCATAATAATGAAATGGTTTTCAAATGTGTAATATTTCTAAGGACAGACAAGATGCGTTACATTACTAGTAACCTGCGCCAGTGAACATGTTGAAAAGTTGATGAAATGCCGTCTCCTGTCGTGAAAAACCGCCCAGATAGCAAGAGGCTAGCGGGTCAGCGGACGAGTTGGCTGGAGTAGCGTTCGCTGGTGCACTGGACTGAGGGCTCCACTCGCAGACCCACCCGCTGCTAACTTAACAGACGCAATCCTCCAGCTTTACTAACATTGCCCGGCTGACGCTTGATGAAAAACAACCATCGTAACGTTAGTCCTAGGATGTAGCCAGGCTATATCCGGGTAAAATTGGCTAAATTAGGGATGAATTGAATTAAATTGACATGTCTGTCAACCTAAATTTACACCCCTCTCGACAATGCATATGACGGCCTATCATATAGGCTAGCTTGTTGGCTAAGCCTGTTTTGTTCACGTACAGCTTCGAACAACATAACGGCGACGTTAATCAAAGTTTGTTAATAACGCTAGTTAACGAGATGGCTATTAAACATTTTAGTATAACTATTCGCGGCTCATTTATCTGAATTCGCATTGTGGTAAGGCTGTGAGGCAATTTCAACGAGGTAAAGTTAGTCCACAAAGCCTTCAACATTAATCTATAACATAGACACAATAGTTCACCATAGTTCACCATAGTTCATTACATCAGTCCGACATGGACATTCCTATACTTGCAAAATAGGCTAATGTAAAATTTTCACAGTGGCCATTTCCATCACGATATCTCATAATTTAGGCTACACCTCACGTTAGCTAGCCGCGCAAGGCTGGTTCATGGAAAGCTTGAGAGAGCGGTCGGGACTCTGCATCTCCCGGTGTAGCTTGCCTATTCCACGGACGGCGGATTAAGCTAAATAAGTGAACGCAATAATCATTATTTATGTGAATGTAATCATACACATAACGTTAATGTATCTATGTATTTAGTTTTGGTTTTCACATAACATCGATTGTTCAGTGGGTCTGTGGTGGGCGCTGGACTGGAAAGAAATGTTTTAATATGAAGGATGGTCAAACATTAGCCGTTTATATGTTTCACCTTCAATCCATGGTGTGCAGAAATAGCCTATATTTTGTCTAGCAGCATGACAGTACTGCATTATGCGATAAATGTTTGCGAAGAAGAGCGAGTGCTCCCGTTTATTGTAGGATATAACATTGTAGCTTTAGGCCAAAGTGGAAAGTTATTGTGGCGTTTACCATTTTATGTTGCTCTGTAGCTATGTCGATGTGTGCAGCACTCTCTCATCGCTCAAAAGAAATCAAACGCATTAATGAACTGAAGTTGAGCATCAAAGCCAGATAATGTTATAGCTACTGCACTTTAAAACCGCATAAACGGAGCACAAGTGTCCGTCTGTCCGAACGAATATTTTCGGGTAAAGCCAGGACGTCTGGTCAGCCGATATGATAGCCTACTGGATATTGGAAGGTTAGAAAAAATGGCTTAACACGGCTTTCTTTCGATTGTCCGACTTTTATCGTGCTACACAGAACGAAATTTAAACCCATGCATAGGATTTCGCAGCTCCCATAGTGCTAGCATTTCTCAGAACGGACTACAGACGGCACCATCTTTTCACAGGCCATCCATTACGTAGAGCTCTCGGGTTTTGGGGGGAATTGTAGTTCTAAACTATTAGTACCAATAACTAAAAAAATACTAATCCTATTGACCTGGGGCTTAAAATTTATGTTCAATGTAGTATCAGTTAAAATCCCAATTGATCATCTAATTCAATCATCAAAGTATGAAATGATTAAGCATCAAACGTTTTATTCAGGCCCTTCTGTTAGAGCTTGAAGGCTGGCTCTGACATTATTTATGAAAGACTAGTTAGTTAATCATCCTGTTAAATATATACCCGATATGTCTATTGGTTCCAGAATTAGAAGCATTTGAAGTTTGGCCAGTTTTGCCCTTCTAGGGGGCGCTACTGAGTCCCCTGGGGAGTCAGGGCAAAATAATTGACATATGTTACTCTCCAGGTCAAGGCCTTTCCAAAAATGTCTTTAGTTTTGTCCTACGACAAAGTTAAATTTTCACCTCTGTCTGGCTACAGCCTCTGAGGTGTAGTTTCTAAGACCCTTTGAGACTCCAGCCTGGATAAAATCAAGTCTTTTGATTTTTTGCTTATTTGGTGGGAAAAATCCTTCATGGTAGGCTATTGATGTTTTTCCTAATCACAGTCATACGTTTGGATTTGCGCTAGTGTTGACCTTATTTTACTTAACAAATACATCTGGATTGTTGTCATATGAGGGTTAGGGTTAGATAACATGCTGTTTTTGAAGTGCTTAAGCCCCTCCCCCAAACCTCCTGAATAGTCCTACATGGTCAGGAGGATTATATAATGTTGTAGCCTCAATATCCCTCTGTTTACGGATTAAGTTTCCGACATATATCTCTGAAGATGACACTGTTATGAACTTGTAGGTGGCAGTCTCCACAGCTGATTTGTGGCTTATCCTTACCATGGGTGATGAGTTGATAAATCAGATGAACTCTGATACCCGTTGGAGCACACAATCACTAATTGGCCATTTAGTCGGCCCTATATCTAATTAATGCGTGCGTGCGTGTGTGTGCGCACATTGCGTGCCACCTGCTGGCTGCTGTGCACCAGACATACAGAGAGATACAGAGGTTTTCTCTTTTATGTGTTAGGTATAATTTTTTTCAAAAATTATAATATATAATTTGTACACCTAGTAGTCCGTGAGCCAGTAGGGTTGGTCAGTACCATCTGAGGGGAATAATGCTCATAGTGATTTTTGGCAAGGTATACATCTCTAGAGTTATAAAATATGTGATAACATTGTTTGGACAGTACCATGCCTGGGTTCTATCGGTATGTGAAAAATCAGACGAGAAAAGAGAACATTTTGGATAAGTGCTTTGTAAACTTAAAGCCTGCCATGTTTTTGATCTGTTATTGTCTGTCAATACCTGGTAATATTTTATTTGCCAACTGCAATAAAAGTCTTTGCACTATCAACTCCATATCAAAACTATACGAATAACGGCAAATAACTGTACAAATCATAGTATTTCGGGCAAAACATACCACAGTGTTTGACACATTTAGCCTACCAGTCAATCGCATTGAAAACGAACTGGGTTGAACCTGACACCACGGTTGACATTCGTGCTCCGGGTGACGATTCAATAGATTAATCGTTGTGACTATGAGCACGAAAAAGCGTGAGACCGGGTTGTCGAACAACATAACGACGAGTAACGTCATAGTTAACGCTAACCAAACAGCTTGTTAATAATGTAGTTAGCTAACAACATAGATATTAAACATTTTTCGTAACGTTAACTATTCTCCGCTCATTTATATGAATTTGCAGTAACGTTAGGCTGTGAGGCGATTTTAACAAGTCTACGTTAGCCTTCAACATCATTCAGGCAACAATTCACGCGATTATTAGCCGGGCAAGGACCGCTGGTTCACGGAAAGCTTGAAAAAGCGGTTGGGATCACCGACTGCAATACCACTGACGGTAAATAAACAACAATCATTATTTAAATATGTGAATGTAATCATAGCATAGACGTATTCAATATTTTTTCTATGTATTTATTGTTTTGATTTTCACATAACATCTATTGTTCTCACAAAATCCACTTTGTGGTGACTCTGGTCGTGGTTCTAGATTTGCAGCGGCAGCCATTACTCTCTGCAAAAGGGACAAATTGACCACCTTCACGTGACAGGTCACGTTGGCCAATCAGAGAAAAAACTTTGGGCCGTGGAAACAGTGTCGTTTTGAGAAGGCAGTTGGTAGATAGTTCTGTGGGTATTCCTCAAGCCTGTACTCAAGTGAGTACGTCAGTCATGGGCGGAGTCTGGTTTCGGAAGTAAATTCCCTATGGAAGAATAGAATGGGCTTCGGAGACTATCGACTATTTCTTGAAATTTGTTTTATAGAATGAGCCGAAACGTTCCTGGATTAGCCTGTGTGGTACAAGGATATAGACCACATATTGCATGTTCCAATTTTTATTTTTTAAAGTAATGCATTAATCATTGTAGTTCGACTTGTAGTCCACTTTAACGGACTGCATATCCAGTACTGTAACGCACGGGTGGTTCTTGACCAATAAGATATCATCATCTCGTCTGTCTGGACATTCTTGGGCAGATGGGAGTACTGTAGTTGAAGATGAGCTAACGTTAGCTTGCTAAGTAGAGAAGCCCACCCCACAAGGTCAGAAACTGCGCTACGGTTAACCACATAAAGCAATTCTAGCTTTTAGTCCTTCAAGCTAGCTAGCTAACGTTAGAAAAAAAGTGTTTAAAACAAGGGGCCAAGACTGGGCTTTCGTTCTGAAGCTCACTTCCTGGTGCTGTTGCTCACTAGCGCCACTGCGGTTGGCTCCAGTATAGGTCTTTCCCCATGTAAGTCAATGGCAGCAATGTGGTCAAAATACTCATTCAATAAGTTTTTTACACAAAAAATGTAATTGCAATAGGTGCCTTTCCTTCATCTAATGCCTGTGCATGTGCTGATTTTTTTAAATATTGTGTCGTTTGGACAGGGTATTAACATTTGTTCAGGACCAATCAGAGGGACAGGTTGAGTCCTGGGATCACTGGCATAGATAGGTGCTATATGGTTCTCACTGCCAGGACCAATCAGAGGGACAGGTTGACTCCTCTTCGGCTCCACGGAGCAGGCGCAGTTTGTACAAACGGGCGGCGAAAAAGACTTCCGAGCTTCAATTAAGTTTTTACGAGGCCGTGGAAAGGCAATGGGTGACGTCACAGTGGCTTTGTCCATATTTTTATACAGTCT
Source organism: Synaphobranchus kaupii (assembly GCA_029718625.1). Lineage (NCBI taxonomy): Eukaryota > Metazoa > Chordata > Actinopteri > Anguilliformes > Synaphobranchidae > Synaphobranchus > Synaphobranchus kaupii. The sequence continues at coordinate 2,850,615 of JAINUF010000025.1, forward strand.
ATGGTTTAAAAACGGACCTGTGTGCTACTGCTGGCTCACGTTACATGACAACGTCTGGAAACAAGGCTGCACGTTCGTAGGGAATTATGGGACATCGAGTTTTTAAACAGTTCCAGCGCTGATATAATCACAAGAAAATACTGAAACGTTAAATATACTCGAAGCTGGTCCAGAAAAACGACATAGTTTGCGAACGGGCGTTATATTGAACAATCCGGGAAATTGACGGTAAGATATAATCAGTAGAAATGGTTTAAAAGTAAGCTGTAGTTAAAGTCTATGCTCTAAATGAATGGGGAATGTACTTCCGAAACCAGCGTGACGTAGTCACTTGAGTACTCTATACCCAAGGCTCAGCGTTTTCGGTTTTTACTGATTTTCACCGAAAAATACCCGGATTTTTTAAAAGGAGCAGATCGGTTTAAACTGATTTTCACCTGGATTTTATGTTTCCACGGATCCAAAAGCTGTTCCTGTTCATGTGAGATTATGTAACAGTGTCCTCTTGTGGCGAAATGAGGCATGCTGGATGGCTCGGAACAAGCTTCCGGAAATAGTAGGCTAAACGGAGAGCAAAATGGGGAGAAAACGCAAACAAGCTGCTGATTACGCAGCAGATAAGCACGTTGAAATCAAACGACACTGTCGTTTAAAGGAGGAGGGCGAACTTAGGAGCCGAAGAAGTTTAGAGAGCTCATTTACACGGGCTCGCCAGCGCGTAAGGGACCAACAAGATGTCGCAAATGAATTTGTTTGAGCACTGAGTGTCTCTGGTCAACCACTGGCCCTTGCAGACGGTCCACTAGGAGATTTTATTAGAAAGCACTGCCCTGCCGCAAAGACCTTGCTTGATCTTGAAATATGATATGCTTGATCGACCTACACTGGTGATTTTATTCTCGTTTTTCGACTTCACAGCGGAGAAGCCCGCTCTGGTACTAGCAGACCTCCATTTCATTAAGTCTGCAAACAGTCAAAATCCTGCAGCTTGCATCACCATGACAATGAATGAATACTCGCTTACCTGGGAGAAAGTAGCAGCGGTGAGTTCAGACTCAGCATCATACTGTGCCAAGTATGTTCAAGACGTCAAACTTAACCAGAAACCTGACCTCCTGCAGTTGTCATGTCCTGCTCATCTACTGTACGTAGCAGTCTCTCATGCCTGCAGCTATGGCTGATGTGAGGAAGTTCATCACTGATGCCGGGGCCGTCTTTAAGCATGCCGATAAAGTCTTTTCAGTGACATCGCAGAGGAAGTCGGATTCCAGGGCAGCATGCCGATTCCTGTCGTGCCAACGCGGTGGTTCGGTCTGTACCTGGCAGCACAGAGCGTGCAAAAGGCATGGAGTGTTCTGACGCGGCTTTTGGAACACAAAGAATTCAACCCCGGGAAAGCAGAGAGGCTGAAAGCGCAAGCCAGCTCCCATGTAATCAAGCAGACCCTGCGAACCAAGTTGGAATTTCTGATTGAAACGCTGCAACCACTTCACAAGGCCCAGCTGAAACTGGAGTCATGTTCTACGAAAGACGCCACTTTCTCAAACACGCAGGTGTACCAAATCTTGTCACGCGACATCGCCGCCGAAATGGCCAGAAATTGCGCATCCAACTACATTCCGGAGAGAGCGAGTCTCTTTCTGTCAATGTTGCATGTCAGAGATCAAGACACATTGAAAGATGGATTCCGAAGTTTCCACAAGGAGCTGTCACAGAAATGGCAGACCACTGTGGTTCGCAACTTGTCACAGGAGGCCTTTCACAGTGAAGGCTCATTCTGGAGAGTAATGGAGCTGTTTGATCCACACCGCAAATCGGAATTCACAGCAGATAAATTCAGCCATTACATGAAGATCATGTCTCCTTTCGTGGCTCCTAACGAAGACAAGGGGAGCATGGAGGGCGAATTCGAGGCATACATGGCAATGCCACCCCCAGATAGCCTCACAATCACACCACTGGAATACTGGCGAATTCATCGTAACGACTTCCCAACACTGAGTCGCACAGCTTCACGCATCCTATGCGTCCCACCTGGATCCGCTGATGCAGAACGGGCCTTCTCCAAGTTCGGCTACATTCAAGACTGTCGCAGAGCATCCCTCGGAAAAGACACACTAAAAAAGCTGTTACGAGCATACACAAGACAGGGTTACGAGCATACACAAGACAGGGTTACGAGCATACACAAGACAGGGTTACGAGCATACACAAGACAGGGTTACGAGCATACACAACACAGGGTTACGAGCATACACAACACAGGGTTACGAGCATACACAACACAGGGTTACGAGCATACACAACACAGGGTTACGAGCATACACAACTCAGGGTTTCTGGCATGACCATTAGCACTGCCTTGAAGGAAAAAAAAAAGTTCTGCTGAGAAAGTTAATTATTATTTGCTATAGCTTTTTATAGGCTTCATGTATTGGTTTCAAATATGAATGCCTTTTGTCGTAGCCAGGCTATGTATTCGTTTGTATTTATTCCTATGCCATTCTATTTTGATCATTTATTTATTTTAAACAACCTAGGCATACGGACCCGTGCACCGAGTTATAGCCTACTGTGCTGGTATATAGCAGAAACATTTTTTTCCAGCAGTGTTCATTAAACAAACAATTGCAACTGAAAAGCAGTAAATTATCAATGTTTGGAATGAAAATCTAATTTTCACCCTGATCTTTGCATTGTTATTTTTATAATCCGATTTTCACCCGGATTTTTGTATTCTTGATTTTTTTCAACCGATTTTCACCCGTTTTTTTATATTCAAAATAAACACTGATAAATTCACGGATTTTTTTTTGAAAAATAAAAATCGAAAACGCTGAGCCTTGTCTATACCTCACGTCTGGTACGCAATAGACACGCCTCCTTCCGGAAGAAATTTAAAAATGAAAGACCCGGGTGCAAAGCAGTGAAGCCCGTCTTCTGGTATTCCTCAAGCTTGATACCGTAGCTACAACCAGCCTATGATGTAGGCTAGTACATTTAGCCAAAAATAAATGCTTGCTGTCGAACCAATAGCCTACGTATTAATTAATTATTACACTCGCTGAATATACTTTAATTGTTTCGCTATTGCATTCTCAAGTTTAGTCCCTCCTTTTTCATTAAACGTATTAACACAATGCAGGTTTGACTCATTATCACTTGCATTGTATTTGAATTCATTATCTACCAAATGGTTAGTTTTAGTGGGCATGTGTCCACACGTTCACCAATTAGGAGCCTATTGATTCACGTTCGTCTTTAATTTGATCAGTTAAATAATTGGTTTAAATTATTAAATTAAATGTTTGCAATACAGCACAATAAACACAATGTGGGACTTGTATTCTACATGGCATGCATAGCCATAAGCGGCCTTTGCCCCCCCCCCCCAACGACCACCTGCCGAACCGTGTTTTAAATAACACTAGTGATGGGCAGAGCGAAGCTTTCGGAAACATTGACACAGTTGAAGAGATTGCGTTGGTTGAAGTGTCGATGTCATGAAGCATTTGACACCTGCCTCTCAAGTGACATCATCTGGTGTACAACGGCGATGAATTTAAATTCATTAAACATTCTTGACTCTTGTAAAATTCTGATTTTGAATATTAATACTTTTGCCATATATTCTCAAAACCCTCTCCAATTGAGTCTATATTAAGGAAAGTGTTGTACAAAATAAACATATTCTCATGATGAGATGACAATAATTATCATTATTAAATTTCAATTAAAATGTGTGTTTCATGAACATAATGCCATCATATCTACCAATGCCCTTCTATTTCCTATTGCATGTCTGATAAGGAGAATACATTGCAACAATAAATTCCAATTATTTGAAAAACAATTTTTGCCATTTACTGGTTCATATTTAAAGCGCCTATCAGCTTTCCCCCAGATCACTGCATTGCGGAAATTAAATGTAGGCCTATATTAAATAGCACAAAGAGCCATATTTTTATTCACGTTATTGTTATTCTTATTAGTAGCCTAGTCATTCTATAGGAGTTCTTCATATTTTTTCAGGGCATCCTGGCATAAGTGGATTGCTCCCGTGATTTAACACAGTCTCAATCCGAACATTTTTACGTGCTTGGCATGGCTTGGAAGTAAGCATTTCTCTGTTGCTTGTTTTCGCTGCTCCCGCGGAGTACTATGTGTCGGGGGTGGGGGAGCGGGAAGGTGTGCCGGCCGTTTACGAAACTAGGTGAGCAGTCTGCGTTTGTTTACCTGCAGCAACGTAGGCTACAATTTCCACAAAAAAACTTGGATGATGGATTACTATAATGATTACGAAGACGAAGAATTCGATTTTGAGCCAGAATACACGGACACGGAACTACAAGAGATGGATGATAAGAGAGCAAGAGAAGAGAGAGAGGCTGAAGTTGCGCAGGTAATGTTATCCGAAGTCGCTGCCGAGGCTAGACCAAGAATTTCAACTACAACGTAGCTAGACTGCGGAAGTTTACAGTGCGAGGTAGTGCGGTCGGAGAAATAGTTCTGTTTCAAATGGAACTGTTGTTTCAACGTTCGGTTTGCGTTTGCGATAGCCTACATTTCACAGGAGAGCATACTGAGACCGTAAGAATACACACTGAGCTATAAAAGCACATTTATCGTTGTTTTCCTATAACATTTAGAATTGCCCCGTTGACTTCTATTGTAGCCCAGTGAGAGCCTACAGGAAATCTGTAGCGAGCTCAATACTGGACCGATCAGCGAAAATATGGTCTCAATGTGTCAGGTTCATGGAAGACAGACCGCAAATAGGGTCCAAGGTCCAAAATAGCGAACTTATCCTTTAAGTGATTCAATCCACAACAATCATACGTCACCAATTGCCTGAATTCCGACAGCTGTGCCGGTTCCACAAACCACCCGAGTTCACTCTCTCTCTTGCCGGCAGCGCCTAAAACCACGCCCCCCTACCACATACACTTTACGAAAAAAGCATAACGTGCAATAAAAAAATAATCTAACAAAAGCTGAGCTTTAAGATCGTTTAATTTCCATTAATATTTTCAGAATTAGAGTGCGGAGAACGAAGAGCACATGTATCCACAATTATAATTATAAAATTACAATTTTGCGATGCAAGTTAAAAGAATTTCATTACTTGCCTAATAGCCTAATTGAGGAGAACTGGCTACATTTGATGGCAAAGAGTAATTTGTGAATTAAACGATGTAGCCTATTGTTAATCAAGGAAACTGATTGAAAAATGATTGAGACCAATAATCAGTTTAAGGGGAAATGTTCTGCCTCCTCAATTTTCAGCTCAGGAGCTGCCACTGGTATAAACATATAGTAAAAGGAGTAAGCATAGTTTCCTAGCAACCTGTGTCGTGGAATTTTCCCTTATAACCCACAGTGAGCAAGTCTGTCCGAACAGAACCACAAACAAAACCAGATACTGATAGAAAAGTAAGAATAAGAATTTTAGTTTATTTGCAGATAAACCATAGTGAGAGGGTCTTACCAGATCACTCTGACTTGAACAGAAATACACAGACATTTATACACAATCCTTAGTGATTTGCCACAAGGGGCGGATTCCAAGCTAATAACTAATAGGAGAGGCAGAGGTGTTAATCTTCCAGTGTTTAGACTAAATAACCTTCAGCTTTGCCACTGAGTTTAGGAATGTTCAACAGAAAGCAGAAACACACAAATCTCACAGACTGCCTGTCTCTTGCAGAACTGAAAGATAAAGACACAGAGGAGGCCTGCTGTGCCAACTCATGTGTTTGCATAGAGTATATGTTTAATTACTTAATTCAATATACCTGATCTACTAATAAACAAAACTATAATAAATGTTTAATAATAATCATGTGGTTGTCTCTGTTAATACACACACATTGTAAAACAGAAAATTCCCTCACACCTGACATGTAAACAATCTTTGCAATACTGACCGATGCCATCCTGAACAACCAGAGTAATAGGATTCATACAGTTCAAGAAGTTTTATTCAGGCATGTACATGGAGAACAAACACATGGGAGTCAGTGTCTATTCTGAAATGAACATAAACAAGTCACTACTACTTATACTCTTTAGTTATGCAGAAACAGGATAGAGACTATCCCGGTGGATTAATTGTTGGAACATACAAAGCAATTCCAAAAAAGTTGGGATAGTATGTAAAATGCCCATAAAAGCAGGAAGCAGTAATTTGTAAATTCTCTTTTACATTTACTTAATTAAAAACATATTTAATGTTTTACCGTATGAACTTTATTGATTTTTGTAAATATACGCTAATTCCTAATTTGATGCCTGCAACACCTTCCAAAAAAGTTGGGACAGGGGCAAAAAAAGACTGGGAAGTTCCACCCGTTTGGAACATTCCACAAGTAAACTGGTGATGCTATCATGACTGGGTATTAAAGGATATCAAAAGATTGTTATCTTATTTTCAGGTACTCTGACAAGCAATACGATAATCTCTCTGCATTTGAATGGATCTCTATGGGAATTGAGGGGTGGGACTAGATTAAGCTGTAAATTACACAGGAATAGTATCCTCTGGTAATTATTACATTACCCCACCTCCACCTGTAAAACTTATCCCGTCCGAATAGGGCTTTAGAAACTCCTTATTCGGCAGAAATCGTCACGGAACGTCTACCAATGAAGTTAAAACAGAGTTTGTGATTTCCACTAATAGTTTGGCTGCAGCAGCAACGAATGTCTCTGTTGAGCAAAAAGGTCCCGTCGGCATCACCTTCTATGCAAAGGAGTTAAGGGTTGTTTCTCCTGATTTATTTTTCCATAGAGTTCAATAGGAAAATTAGTCAGGAGAAACAACCCTTAAAGTGATCCATCCATATCCAAGTAATCACAGGGTGGCCATTGTTTGTGCATTCAAATAAAGATTTTACCAGGTTCTTTGTTCTCAATGGCGCAATTGTTCTCGCTTTTTCGGAAAACACGAGTGAAACATCTGCTCACCTCATGAACTACCTATCTTTGGATGTTTACGTGATACTGAGAAAGTGCGCGGTCATGAAAGAGCTGATTGCGTGGTTTGAGCCAGAGCTGACTGCGTTACGTTGGGCCAGAGCTGACTGCGTTACCTTGGCCAGAGCTGACTGCGTTGCTTTGGGCCAGAGCTGACTGCGTTACCTTGGGCCAGAGCTGACTGCGTTACCTTGGGTCAGAGCTGACTGCGTTGCTAGAGCAGCACTGGAGCGATATCGGAGCGGATCGGACGCTACACATTTATGAAATCTCACTCGCTCACGCTCACGCCTGCACTCCGCTCACATACTCTGAGATAATCTAACCGAGTGAAACTCTTCCCACATTGTGAACACAGGTACGGGCGCTGACCAGTATGAGTTCCCTGATGTTTGTTCAAGCTATCCGAATGACTGAAACTCTTCCCGCACTGGGAGCATTTGTACGGGCGCTCGCCTGTATGAGTTCGCGGGTGTACATTCAGGCTACCCAACCGAGTGACACTTCCCACACTGGGAGGATTTGTAAGGGTGCTCGCCTGTATGATATTCCTGGTGTATTTTCAAGCCAGTTATGTAACTGAAACTCTTCCCACACTGGGAGCATTTGTACGGGCGCTCACCTGCATGAGTTCGCTGGTGTACTTTCAAGCCAAGTAACCGAGTGAAACTCTTCACACACTGGGAGCATTAGTACGGGCGCACACATGTATGAGTTCGCTGGTGTCTGTTCAGGTTACCCAAATGAGTGAAACACTTCCCACACTGGGAGCATTTGTATGGGCGCTCTCCTGTATGAACTCGCTGGTGTATGTTCAGACTACCCAACTGAGTAAAACACTTCCCACACTGGGAGCATTTGTACGGGTGCTCGCCTGTATGAGATCGCTGGTGTATTTTCAAGCCAGTTAAATAACTGAAACTCTTCCCACACTGGGAGCATTTGTACGGGCGCTCGCCTGTATGAGCTCGCTGGTGTATGTTCAGACTACCCAACTGAGTAAAACACTTCCCACACTGGGAGCATTTGTACGGGTGCTCATCTGTATGAGCTCGCTGGTGTATGTTCAGGCTTCCCAACCGAGTAAAACACTTCCCACACTGGGAGCATTTGTGAGGGCGCTCGCCTGTATGAGATCGCTGGTGTATTTTCAAGCCAGATAAATAACCAAAACTCTTCCCACACTGGGAGCATTTGTACGGGTGCTCACCTGTATGAGATCGCTGGTGTATTTTCAAGCCAGATAAATAACCGAAACTCTTCCCACACTGGGAGCATTTGTATGGGTGTTCTCCTGTATGATATTCCTGGTGTCTTTTCAAGCCAGATAAATAACCAAAACTTTTCCCACACTGGGAGCATTTGTGAGGGTGCTCGCCTGTATGAGTTCGCTGGTGTATTTTCAAGTAAGACGTACGCCTGAAACCCTTCCCACACTGGGAGCATTTGTACGGGCGCTCTCCTGTATGAGATCGCTGGTGTACTTTCAGGCTACCCAACCGAGTAAAACACTTACCACACTGGGAGCATTTGTGCGGGTGCTCGTCTGTATGAGATCGCTGGTGTACTTTCAGGCTACTCAACTGAGTAAAACACTTCCCACACTGGGAGCATTTGTGCGGGTGCTCGCCTGTATGAGATCGCTGGTGTCTTTTCAAGTCAGTTAAATAATTGAAACTCTTCCCACACAGGGAGCATTTGTATGGGTGCTCGCCTGTATGAGATCGCTGGTGTCTTTTCAAGTGAGATAAATAACCAAAACTCATCCCACACAGGGAGCATTTGTACGGGCGCTCACCTGTATGAGCTCGCTGGTGTATGTTCAAGTGAGACGTACGTCTGAAACTCTTCCCACACAGGGAGCATTTGTACGGGCGCTCGCCTGTATGAGATCGCTGGTGCCTTTTCAAGCCAGATAAATAACCAAAACTCTTCCCACACAGGGAGCATTTGTACGGGCGCTCGCCTGTATGACATCGCTGATGTACTTTCAAGTCAGTTAAATAATTGAAACTCTTCCCACACAGGGAGCATTTGTGCGGGCGCTCGCCTGTATGACATCGCTGATGTATTTTCAAGCCAGATAAATAACCAAAACTCTTCCCACACAGGGAGCATTTGTGCGCGCGCTCGCCTGTATGAGTTTTCTTGTGTCGTGTCAGTTTATATGGTGCAGTGAAACCTTTTCCACATTGGGAGCATATATGGGTCCCTGGAGTGCCTGTGTGGGACGTTGTTGGGGTGGGGAGTGTTTTGGGGGGTGTGGGGTGCTGATGTGTGCTGCTGGGAGGCAGTTGCTTCTCTGCTCCATTTCCTCCAGAATTCAGAGCCCTGCTGTACTCCTCTGGGTGAACCGTCTCAATGTGGGGGTGAAGATTCACTTCCTTACGGTTCCCTATGAAAACCAAAACAGCCAAAAGTCAACAGTCAAGGGTGCATTTGGCCCTTTAGCCCATAAATGCTAAAATCACCTCAATCCCATTTCATAGAGCATTAAATACTAAATAATGGTGTTTCAGGATTTTACCTCTTCTTCTATGGTCCTTTCCCTCTAAATCTTAATTTTATGTTGCAGCACCTGTAACCCATCTCAACTTGTAAGCAACACTTCCCTCCTTTTAATGCTTTTTCATTCCCCCTTTTCTGCCCATTAATAACATTTAATAATATTATTTAGCTGTGCGTAACTGATGACATCATCATTTACTCCTTTATCCTTTGCTCCCATTTACTCTCGTTAACAGGATTAGCCATCCAGTAGCCCTTCCCTTCTTATTTTTGTGAAATGATTCCGTAGCCTATGGATTGGCTGACAGAGCCCAAAATGGAACTAGCAATGTCTAGGTAAGAGAGCTTGGACCAAGCTTGAAGAAAATGATGAACAGAGATGTTAACCTGTGTTTTGGTTCCTGGGGGAGACGGCAGGAGAAATAAAGGAGGCTTCAGTACTGATCCTGTAAAAGATAAATAAATAAAGGTGCATTATTTACTGTAAGACTGGTCGTGATCTGAGGCAGCACACATTCTAGATCACTATTCATTCTTACTCTTTATCTGATGAAGATGGTCGCACTTTCAGGGGTCTGTCCAGCTGGCCAACTGTCCTTCTCTTCCGGGTCACAACATGACCCTCCGGCCACAGTGACCCGTTCCCCCTCTGGGGTGAAAGTTCATGCAGTTTCCATGGAGATCTCGTGCCCTGCCCTCTTTTACCAGCTATGGAAAGAGGAGCTATTTGCACAGGAAGTGAATTATCTGCCATTTCAAGTCGACGAATCAGCACTCTCGGCTGATTTAACAGGCAGGAAGTGGCCAAAGTAGACAGCTCCTCCCCTTCCTGTTGCCCGTCTTCTGATTTTCCTTCATTCTTCTCACATTTCACAGTTTGAGTCACTTGCTGGGTTACACCGTACTCCTCCTGTTCATCCTTCTTTATTTCTTCCTTCTTCCAGAGTCTCACTTCATCTCTTGCACCACTCTGCCTCTCCCCACCCTCCTCATCCTCCTGCTTCATATTGATTAGTATGTCTTTTTCCTCCTGGTTCATCAAACTTCCAGTCTTCTTCTCTATACTCTCCTCCTTGTCTTCACATCTGTTCAAATTTGATCTCGTCTCCACCCCAGTGTAATATGTGCTGTCCATCACAGATTCTGTCTTTATCTCTTTAACTGAAGTGGTGGAGCTTAATAATGTAAAGTCAGACATGTAATCTGATTGGCTGTTGGTGTTAGTCAGGCTGGTGGAATCCACCACTCCTGTAAAGGGAGGGCGGGACATAGAGGACAGCTCACACTCATCCATGGAGGGAAGTGTTGCTGCAAGAGAGAATAAACACATTCAAAGTTTTAATGGTACAAATGAGAATTTTACAAGTATTATTGTTAAAAGCTTACCACTCCTGTTCAAGTATTCAAGGCTTCTGTAGCGCTTGTAGTTCAGTGAGCCCGTGCTCACTGAATCCTAGAGACTACAGGAATGGGACCTCCTCAAAAACAAGATGGTACATCTCAAGGGGTTTATCCTAATAAATAAATTTGAACACAAGCGGCAAGACGTCGGATTCCAACATCGCAAAGAACACGGGGAGAGTAGCTCGTCTACAGGATGCGCCAGACGGAGACACGCTTCAGGAAGGCATACATCAGCTTACGCTAAAATAAATACATAAAAAAACAATAAGAAAAAAAAACAACTTTGATTTATACTTACAGAAGGAAGGTCGAACGTTCTGCCCGCAATGTAATCACAATGGGCATTCCACACACAAAGAAAACAAAATTGACATCTGGGCTCATTTCAACATGTAATTTAACAAAGAAATCTACTAAACGAGAGTAGATGAAGCAATTAATTTGTTTCAGAAGAGTACTTACACTTCAACAATGTAATTTTTTTACTTTAGAAGCCAGACATTATTATGCTAATTTGACTCTGTTTATGAGCATTTGTGCCTATACTTAATGCTGTACCGAAATAAATGGGGTTATTATAAAACATCCAACCACATTGAAGTCATTAATACACATTTTATTACAAGAAAAGTTCACTGTGAAAGGTTTTAGGTGTTAATCTGTGTATCGATACTTTCCCCCCTTAACCCCAGAGGGGCGGCAGTGTAGTATAATGGTTAAGGAACTGGACTTGTAACCGAAAGGTTGCAGGTTCGATTCCCAGGTAGGACACTGCCGTTGTACCCTTGAGCAAGGTACTTAACCTGAATTGCTTCAGTATATATCCAGCTGTATAAATGGATAAATGTAATAAGAAGTTGTGTAAGTCGCTCTGGATAAGAGCGTCTGCTAAATGCCTGTAATGTAATGTAATGTAATGTAAGAAGGGATTTTGTAATGGTGAAATTAAATGTCATTCAAATTGTGGCCAACCCCTGTCTTCACATCATGCCAACTGTCCAAATCCGATTGGTCCAAGTTATGCTGAAATCTTTTCTGAGGTGGCTAGGTCAGTAAACTCCAGCTGAACAATGAGATTTTTACATGTAGATCTTCATCAAGATCTCGTCAACAGTATAGTATAAAGCATTTTAATATTGCAAATGGGTGTTTTTTTAAATTAACATGAAAGGGGAACATGCACCTTATAGATTCCGAGTCCAAAAACAGAATTCTGATAACTTGTGCCAGCTAAAGTTGCTGGCTGCCATGTTTCTTTCTCGGTGCGAGATCACCAGTAAACTCCAGATGAACAACAAGATTGTTACAAGGTCATCAAGATCTTGTCTACAATGTGGTATACAGCTTTTTAGTTTTGCAAATGGATGTTTTTTTTAATTAACATGAAAAGGGAACATGCATCTTATTGATTCTGAGTCAAACGACTGCTAGAATGGCAGGTGGCATTGCTTGCGTTTGTGCTTTAAACACGGTGTAACTTTAATCTGGAAAATGGCATGACTACCTAGCTAACATTCTGAATATTAAGTTAGGGTTAGCTTAACTTTCTTAATTTTATTTATTTATTTTTTACCACAGTTCACCATAGTTAGGTGCAAGCTTAAGATTGCTAAGCTGGTGTTTGTGTCATGAGGGGCCAAAACAAGGGATTTTGGGTCACTATAGTAACGTATAATAATAATTCCTGGCATTTCTATAGCGCCTTTCTCACACTCAAAGCGCTTTACAATGATGAGGAGGAACCTCGCCTCAACCACCACCAATATAGGCTAGCGGCTACAGCCATGGAAAAAATTGAGACCACCCCATATTTTTGAAGAAATATCGGGGTTACTCCCCCAATATTTATCGCTGAACCTTTCCTGAGCGAAGACATTGTTATTATTATTATTTATGTATGAGTATAATCTTGTTTAGTTTGCATTATTCAGTGTATAACAACACTGTGTATTGTGCTTTGACCAGTTGTCATTGTCTGCAAAGAAATGTTCAGAATTAACTAATTGTTTGGAATGAAAAACAAATGCGGTCACTAGTTTATGAAAGAATATCAAAGGTTAGATTTTATAAAGACACACACCCATAAACTGTGAAACTGAAAAATTTATGTGGTCTCTTCATTTTTGCCATGCTGTATATGTTCTCCCACTCAATAGCCTGTTGAATGTGGCTTTTCTGTAAAGAATGTTATGTGCAGGTGGCATTGATGTGTGCTTGACATTTGTCTGTGACTAATAAGTTTTATAGGACACAGGAATATTTTCCCATGGTTGGCCAAACTGTACAAATCAAAGGCACCAGCCACATTAGCTATAAAATATACAACAGCTCCCAATCAAAATAACAGATAAAACCAGGCTAAAGAGCTTATGCTTTTGTGCAGAGAGGGATAGGTTAGATAAGAAAAGAAAGCTATGAATAGAAAACTGTATGAAGCTGAGGTTAGGTTTACAGGCCTACAGTCTAAGTTATCTAAGTGTACTGAGAGGCCTTATCAGCATCACACCAAGCATTTACAAAAAAAGCTGAAGTGCAGCGGGGATAAGTTAGATAAAGTACAACAAGCGACTGAGGAGCTTAGACTTAGGAACAGGAGCCTATATCAGGCAATAGTGCAGGCAGAGAGCAGGGTTCAGGACCTCTGAGATTTAGAAAAGATAAACTTAGAGAAGGGACTCCCTCTGTAGTAATTACTACCAAAGGAAGGCAGGCCAGGTTTTAAAGCAGCAAGTTGAATTGTGGAGTGGGGAACATTTGGCAGTGAAGGAGGAATTGGATAGGCTTGTACAGGGGCATGCTGGAATATCTACATTTGTACACGGCAAATATTCTGATGATGTTAGGAAGGTGTACATGGATTTGGTGACAACTAGGGGGGTAAGTGCAAATAAAGCCACAGAGGTGGCCAGAGTCATTTTAGAGAAGCTTTCTGGCACCCAGCTAGAGAGGTTGCCAAATGCCACTTTTTGTAATTGCATTGTGTCTTGGAGGCACAACAGGTGGCACTGCAGCATGTGCATGATGCTTTTCTGACAGAAAACAACATCACCCTCTATACTGATGCTGCTTGTAAGTATAGATAAATACGGCACTGCATGTGTATATTTAAAAGATGGCACTCAGCTACATTTAGAGAGTGGCTACAGTTTGAGAGGGCAACCGTCGAGCTCAGCCCTTCTAACGCAGACAAATGATTCAGGATATAGTCAGCAGCGGTAGCGGAGGGTTGAATGCCGAGTTCTGTAATAAACACATTCTAGTTTCAGCCAGTGCAGAAAAGTTTAATGAAATACAGAATGCAGAGCCAACCTTTTGCCAGATATAGTAGAGGGGTTTACTGAGTGTAGTGATAGAGAGGATGCAAGCTTTCATGTTGTAAATGAGTTATTTTGTGACTTTCATCTTTTCTGTTACACCAAGCCAATAACAGTAGGTAAATGGGAAAATTAGGTGTTTGGCACTGGCAGGTATCAAGCGTGGTACCCAGACAACAAAATTTAGTGAGGGTGAATTTTAATGAGTTAACATCAGCTAGATAAGTTATTCTATTCTATTGGTCTACAGAATAACTACCATATTCTAACTGACATACACCTTATAATTAACTAAAACGATTACTTTGGTAAAAAAAAATTTAATTTAGACATTTTACATGTTAACGTTATGTTGGCTCCACAAATAATTGGTTAACAAGCTACATAAGTACCATCACTAAAAGGGAGCTAGCAACACATCTCAACATCACAAGCAAACGTCAAAATCGATGAGCAATAGGCTACAAGAAGGTTGTGAATACAATAGAATTCTGAAGCCGGCAGACCCGCTAAGTTTGAAATTGAGACGTTTGGCACGTACGGCATTTTGGGAGTACACATTTCATTAAATGTCGCATCCCATGACAATATATACGAGTAAATGTGTAGAGTATATTCGTTTTCCTGTAGCAATGCCACAAAATATCGGTTCTTCTTGTTGAAAAAATAAGGATAACCGTATCCTAAAAGCAGCACAGATGATGATGTGTTTCCGTCCAATGAGAGTGATTACACAGAAGTGCATGGGCTAATTTTAAAAATAATCTTAAAGAGAACGTCCTTTTTCTGTCAAGCTAACGGTTTGTATATTGTTATTTGATCATATTGTAGCATTTAGCACAATATACATGAAAAATAAACTGGCTAAATATGTTTTCTGAAAAATCCCGAAAACGGGTTTGACCTCCCTACTTACAGAAAAAATAGCGAACTAGGCTAGGCCTATAAGCCACTTAGCAAATGATCACTGGTATCTAAGTTATAGCTTACTTTTGAGTTTCATGAACTAAAAAGCGACCTGTTTAGTCCCAAAGTTACCATAGCCATAGGCTAGGTAGCCTACGGATTTTTATTTTATTTTTTTAAGGGTTTCTGCGCTGTTATGGTTCGGAAAGCTCCACACTATGATGGCTATGATCAGCTTTGGCAAGAACTGGTGGTATACAGTAACAGCATTGTGTCCAACAAAAATATGACCCCGGTCCGGGCCAGATAGACTGGGGAGTTTCTCCCACACAGTTGAGTGTTTCTTCAAGAAAAACAACCATGATCTTCAGAGTCTGATGCAATCGGGTTTATTGCATATGATTCAATAATGACATACAAAAAACCCCGGGCTGGTCTGCGCAGACCAACACATATTCAATCTCAGCAATTGTAAAAAGCCCCCCTCAGTTTGAATTACCAGGCCTTTTATCCTGTCCTTATCTCTACCTATTTGGGGCATAACCTTGCCTTCTCCCAGGGGCAGGTCCCATCCTCTGAAATCCTACACCAGGGGTCCCCATGCCCTTTTTCTTTTTCATGGTACAACATTGACCTCTGCTGGATTTAATTAAGCATTACATCTGGCATTTATTTATACTGTATTTTAATGAAATGCTATGATTTTATTATATAGGAAATGGCCTGGCCATGGTTTGACCATTCTAGTTCAGTGATCTACTAGGTTAAAACAATAAAAGTACAATAAAGTAACAGAAATGAATACACTCAGAAACCAAAAATGAACTAAATGCATATGACACACGTAATGTAGAGACTATTGACTGAAGTTAATTTCTCCTTACATTTGAAATGCAAAATATGGAACACAATATTAGTAAGCATTAGCAACAGTTTGTGTGATACAAACAACAGCTGAGTTTCAGGTTATGGAACAAACAAATCTCTCTGGAATATGTATTGTAACTGTAGAATAGATAATTCTTCCAGAATTACATTATTAGCAACGGTTTTACAGTACAGCTCACCACATTTCCCCTTTAATCAATGTCATTTCAATACTCTTACGACAAATCTATAAAGCACTGGTCACTTGACACAATTATCTCCTCGAAGTCGTACAAAGCACTAGTTTTCTCCTTTACTGCCAGAAAGCACTTAATGAGTTATTTGGGGTTAGTTTAGGGAAGTACAGAAAGCACTTAATGGGTTATTTGGGGTTAGTTTAGGGAAGTACAGAAAGCACTTAATGAGTTATTTGGGGTTAGTTTAGGGAAGTACAGAAAGCACTTAATGAGTTATTTGGGGTTAGTTTAGGGAAGTACAGAAAGCACTTAATGAGTTATTTGGGGTTAGTTTAGGGAAGTACAGAAAGCACTTAATGAGTTATTTGGGGTTAGTTTAGGGAAGTGTTTCTACAGCATATGTGAACAGTAAAGTGAAATTAAAGAGGCCAACTGTGGACCAGATCAAATTGTGGTTAATTTTCATCTACCAATTTTGAGAGCCTTTGATATAATTTACTTGTTATGCAAACTTTTACCTGTTTATATCGATCTAACAGTGTTCACAAGATATGATATATAGTACTTGTGTTACGTTGCAGTTACTGTATTTACATACAGCCTATGGTGACAATCAGTGATCAGTTTGTGAAAAGAACATCAGGCAGTCGACTACTGTGAGGACACACTGAATAGCTCTGTTGCCCTTACAGATAAAAAATGAATACTTATTGCTCCCCTCAATCTGACAAACTCAAGACAAACTGTAAGTTTTATTTCCACCGACCACTGTGTACGTGTGAATGCGTTAAGAAATATAAGGCAACATTTTCTCTAATATAATCCTTGAATGTTCACATACACTCATTTTAAAACTTTTTCCTCTCCGTCCTTGAACATATCAGACAAAAAACCCCAAGCTGGGCCTCCTGGCCTTCGAGAGGTCTGCAGCCAGAAGCATTAGACTTAAAGAAGTGTGTGTGTTCATTTTGCCTATGAGTGTGTCTGTGTCCCTCTATTTTAAAGCAGGAAAATACCTATAAATGCATCTGAATAGTCTTTTGTAAGAAAAAGAGCACATAATTGTGACTATATCTCATTTTGACACCATCTAGATTAGAAAATGCACAAGCTAGGTAACTGAAGGCCTTTTGTAAATTAACGAGCACATCTGCCTGAATATATATCTTGTTTTTGACACTTCAGCTAGATAAGGAGCCAGCTGGAACAGAAGGCTGAGGGAGTCAAGGCTCGCTCAGATCCTTCCCAAGCAATTAAAAATGTGACTGGGCTCCTGATTCCAGTGTGTGTATGTCTGCCCGTGAGTCTTTATTAGTGAGAGGCCTATGTGTGAGTATATAGGTGTGTGCGCTGGTTCTGGTTTTGAGAGGAACATTAGACTTGTTTTGCAAACTGGCCAAAACCCCCCTATACAGAATATCATCTTTATGCAAGCGTGTCATGAGCCGGTCAAGGCGAGGCCCGGTACAGAATATCATGCTTACATAAAGTCAGAACAGGGCCTTTACTCTGCCATACAGCGGTCTGTAGTGATACATATATATATATATATTAGGGGTGCTCCGATCAGCATTTTTGGGGCCGATCACCGATCACCGAAATGATGATCGGCCGATACCGATCACGGCCGATACCGATCGTGAAAAAAAAAAAATTGGCCTCTCAATATTTTCAATCTTAATTGTCTCTAAATATTGTATCCCTATTTTATGATGCATCCTTTTTACAACTTCTGTGTATGTGAAAGTGTGCTATACAAATAAAATTCATTATTATTATTTCTATTTATCATGTAACATTATTCTTAACAACATTGTATATTAAGTATTAAAATTAAGAGATGACAAAGTATAATGAATTGACAACTGTTCATTTATTGTCAGGCAACATTCCACACACTCTAGTCTAGAGACACTCTCTTAACACCTTTGCGCATATTTTTTGCTCAACTGAGACATTCGTTGCTACTGCAGCCGAACTATTATTGGAAATCACAAACTCTGTGTTTTAAATTTATTGGTAGACGGTTCCTGACGATTTCTGCCGAATACGTAGTTTCTAAGTGCCACTATTTCCCAGTGGCCAGATGGTTGCTTTATCAAGCAACCCCCCACCTAGTCTATACCTACCTATGCGTGACATAGTGGACAATAGCGTCTATGTTTGAGTTCATAAATATTTTTATTCATCATATAAAATTAGAATAACGTCATAGCAACGAGATAAACCCAACAATAGCCTGATCGTATGCCAGAAAAGCCGTGAAAAGCCCTGCTCACTCAAATGCAAAATAAACTGTGAAAGTACTATCTCATTCTACCATGTATTATACTAGCAATATATGCTACTAAATATGAAATAAATATACAATCCTACCATTGGTTTTACACATCGAGATGTTCCTTTCAAAATTCAGTTGTCATTTATTGTCTGGTACAATCGGTTTGAGAAATATACAACTTTATACCGCTATTACACTATCTGAAACGTTTCCGCGTAATACCCCCATGCCCTGTAAGGCTGTCTCATGCATTACAGTTCATTCTGGTTTAATTGTCGGCTTTTTTATCCAATAGAGTACATTATAACCTTCGCAACGGTAGCCTATATGCCAAGTCTTTGTGGGTGCTTTGAGCAATTTACTACAGCCCAGTGTAACGGCAGTTTTCGTTTTAACGGTCTAGTATTACGCAAGCGCTATACAATACGCATTATGCAGGGAAATTCCCCTTTTGCTATATGTAAGTATTTTTGCGTCTAAAATACCGTTGGTCTCGCTGGCTACATACCTACGTTCGTGTTTCCACTCGAGCACTGTCTTTCCAATATGTTTGATAGCCCTATTGTTATTTTCGCATTTTGAGTGCATTTCATACTGTAGTGCAATCGTTAGCTAAATGTATTTTTGAAGTAGGCTACCGATGTTCATTGAAGATAGAACATTTGGCAGCATTTTACAGATGGTGGAAAACTATTTTATGTTCATGTTATCATACATAATATAGGCTATGGCGTATACCAGTCTCTTAGGGCATGACAAATGCTCATTCCAATTTACTCTGCGCTGATATGTGGTAGATTAAGGTAAAAATTTCCTTGGAGTCATTATGAATAGGAAAGACCGGCGAAGACATTTTTAGCAGCACGCGGTAGTGAAATAAAAATTGTCTCGCGTGTTTTTGACGTTTTGCATCATCTGATCGGCCTTTATAGCCGATCACCGATCACACTTTTTAGAACGAATATCGGGCCGATACTGATCGGCGACCGATCGATCGGAGCACCCCTAATATATATATATATATATATATATATGTGTGTGTGTGTGTGTGTGTGTGTGTGTGTGTGTGTGTGTGTGTGTGTGTGTGAAAATATGATACTGGGACACAGTGGCGTCGCCAGACCTATTTTAGGGGGCTGTAGCCCCCCTAAAATTTGCTGTAGCCCCCCTAAATATTTTTTAAGCCACTAGTTTTAATCATTACATTTTTTTCAGATTGATTTCACAAAATGTGCCATTGACACTCCAGAATCATAACGCACACGGAAAAGTCTGGCGCTAGGACCCTGGGGAGGCTTAATCTAGTGCAGGCAGCCATTGGTTAGAGTGCAGTGTGGTAGAGCCGCGTGGATTCATACCATGTCGAAAAAAATAAGTAAGTTCAAACTACTTATGAATTGTAGCCTACATTTTCCACTATGTTGAGCAGCCAGAGTCTACGATGTGTAAAAAAAATCTTGACTATAACGTTGTTTGTATTAAGTGAAGTCATGTATTATGGGTACCTGAGTTGAAAATATGACTGTTAATCCCTTACCTTAGTTTGGTAGAAAAAGGCAGGAATGTCTTCATTATAGCCAATGGGAACCATATTAATGTTAGTTGCTGAAACTCCTGGCTCCTATCGCCTTTCCAGTTCCTATAGCCTATAGCTTAACAGTTACTGCCGGTTCACATTTTAGGTTTATAGAGATGGCTACAGTTGTTCAACTAAAATGCCTAAACGGAATTTGTGAAGCTTGCCTGTTACTAATAGCCTATAGCTGCTAAATAAATTTTAAAACTCACTTTCTGCATCTGCAACGTGGAGTAGCTAGCCTCTCTGGTTTTATGTCCTAGGTTAGCTACTGCGATAGCCTGGATAAGACATACAATATTAATAGTTTACCGTTAGATATCTACGTAGGTAACTTATTTGACTCGTAAAGTTATGATGCTTAGATAAAGCTACAAAAGTTCTAAGTTTTTTTTCTAATGATAGGGAGAAGTTTACAGGAGAGTATAATTTTGAGGGAATCCCCCTCACCCCCAACATGATTCCCTGCTCATGAAGGGTGATCACAAGTGTGTACATGAACATTTAGATGTATGCTATGTAACCTGGTTTTTAATTGCAATAAAAAACAAATCACTGGTTAAATTTAATCTACAGGCCAGGCCTAAATTAATTCTGCTGCCATTGAGGCAATTTGTATAAGCTGTCAAACTAGAATAGGCTACACATCGGCTTTGACATCACAATGTGTCAACTGTTGCCGATGCCGATAAATTTTAGTTGATAGATGATGGTATCGTACATCAGCCCAACCCTATTGCTACATATGTAAGCAATTTATAGAAATATTCTTTGCAACAACTAAATTATTTATTGATTTTAGGCTTATTGCTGCTCTCAAAATTCATGGGGAACAACCATTTTGTGGCTGCCTTTTTGAAAAAAGTTCTCCTGGGGGTGCATGCCCCCAGACCCGTACAGGCTTAGCCCCCCTAAACATATACCTCTGGCGACGCCCCTGCTGGGACACATAAACGTGACAGACACCAAAAAAATTATTGTTGCAAAAACCAATGCAAACACATTTATTTACAAGTTTGACAACTCTCTGACTATCAAAAAGAAAGAAGATAGTTCAATAACCGGAAATAGACTTTTCAGGTCATATACAATTTACCTTTATAGACTTTTCAGGTCATATACAATTTACCTTTACATTGACTAAATGACAGGATCACAAGATATAATTTTATTATTCTAATTTCGCTCACAAGCGGAGATAAACCCAAAACATATGTTCAAAGACATCGTTTCAGAATATTAACACAATGATTCGCATCACATCTTAAAATACAGCGTACGAGTTAACATATACTAACAAAGGAAGCGCAGCAGAAATACACGAAACTTGGTGCACAGCGCTAAGTGAGCCTAACATCGCATACACAATTCGAGTGAAACATGATAAATCATCAAAAAATATCCCCCAAAATACATTTAAAATACAAATAAAATCCTACCTTTCAATATGCGGACACGATTATAACACGATGGCTGTGTAAATGCTTTGATTTGGACGATTTTGATAAACTGGTGCGAGGTAAAAACGTGAACATTACATTATTTGGCAGACGCTTTTATCCAAAGCCACGTACAATAAGTGCATTTTGAAGGTCATTGACGCGACTAGCCTACAAAGCAAATCCAAAAAAGCACAACTTTCTCACAGCGTAGGAGCTATCCCCAGTAATAAACATGAGTAAGCTAGTACACACAGTTAGCTATACATTCTGAACTATAAAATAACCTAAAAAGTTAAATAGAAAACAAGCAAAAAACAGGAGGCGAGTACTAGGCTATGGAATGGCCCTATGTAGGTAGTTTAGTCGAGGTGGAGTCTGAAAAGGTGCGTTTTCAGACCACGACGGAAAACAGAGTGTTTCAGTGTTTGAACGGCATAGTTAAGAAACCGCGTGAGGAAGCTTGGAAACGCAAGGTTATCAGGCTCCTGTAGCGTCGGCAGCAATTGAAACAAAGCAATTCTTCGTAGCTTCGTACCAGACAGTAATGCTCTTTTTTTAGGTTTCACCAGCCATGAAACACGTGGGTAAACGATTCATGCTTATGTCGCTAGGTAACGATTGGGACACGGAAAGAAAGTCAGCACTATATATTCCCCTTGTTTTAAAGTATCGTGGAGTGTATGAATTTGGGCACATATTTTTTTTTTACTTGGCTTATACATAACAGAAACAAACAAAGATCGATCCGATATATATTTATTTTTCATGATTGCCGACGGCATCTTGTGTACGTAACTCTCAGGAGTGAATTACGTACATGAGCCTGATTAATTTTGCTCTCCCATATGAATACGAGCGACAACTTTCACTAAGCAAAGTGGGGTTTAGAAAGTCATATCAAACGTCTTCAAAAATATTTGGTTGAAAGAAATGTAGGCCATTAGGATAGGTATATATTTCCACATCAATTATGACAGTGTAAAAAATGTCATATTTTCGTGTCCTATTAATGGGTAAAAAACAAAGTTTAAATTTACAACAGTTCAAGAAAGTCTCGCCCATGAGTTTGTTATGTATTACATGGCTATATGAAGTACCACATACAAGTAAAACTTTCCCATAAAGTAAAAAAGACACTTCGGTAAACAAATGAAAATCACTTTAAAAAATCTCTCCAGTATCATATTTTTACACACACACACACACACACACACACACACACACACACACACACACACACACACACACACACACACACACACACACACACACATATATATACATACATACATACACACACACACACACACACACACACACACACACACACACACACACACACATATATACATACACACACAATCATATATATACATACATACAATACATTGTGTATAATCAAATATAGTGGTCATATATTGTTTTTAGGCCTCATCATTCCCTCTCATGGATTTACCTGTTGGAATACCTGGGTGGAAGATGAGGGGCACTCCCTCAATCTTCCTGCCCGTTACACCCTGCACAATGCCTACCAGGATTATGTAATTACTGTTTATAACAATAATATTTAGACACATTCTGGATGATTAGTTTTCATACCTGAATTTTCTTCCACAATAGCCTTTTTCTTTTATTTATTTTTTTGTTTTCAAAGAGGGCATTTCCAGATATAATTACTGGCGAAAGTGCCGCCGTGTTGATGGATTTCCCTAACATCGGTCCGAGAATGTAAACAAGTCAGGATTTTTCACGGTAAGAAGCCACTGATGACAACGTCATATAGTTATGCCTAAATGCAGAAACGTATTATAAATCCGACAATTTCGCTAAACTGAATGTCAGGGGGAATGCGTTTGTGGCCTAAATTCGGCTTCGTTATAGGAGTTAAACATTAGGAAACTATCACTGCTTGCTTGTTATAGTTCTAGTTCATAAATTGATTTCACTACTTTCTGATATTACTCTAATTTACAATGCAAAATCAAAAGGTATTGAGCGATGGATCTCTCGCTGAACCTTGTAGTTTGCTACTTTTCGTCTGTTAGCACCCCATTAACAACGACAGTCATACACACCTTTGATTTTCTTCTTTGTAAAGCTTTATTTCCATCGCTGTGGCTATATGTAGCTTACTGGAACTGGTGTGAAGAAAGTAGCCTAGTCTGAATGCATGCAAATAACTCCAGAGCGAAATTTTCTCAAAACTATTTAGTTCTGATGACTAGGCTACCAAGGGACATCGAATTGGAGTCCACGGAAACTACCGGGAAAAAATATCCCCAGAAATATATCACAAGTAGTATAAATGGGGTTGAAAACAGACCGTAAAAAAATATGGGGTTTGTCCCAATCCAAGACTGTATGGCTGCAGCCTGCAGCCTGTCGTCTGGTATTCCACAAGCCTCATAGAGTACTCAAGTGACTACGTCACGCTGGTTTCGGAAGTAAATTCCCCATTCATTTAGAGCATAGACATTAGCTAAAGCTTAGTTTTAAACCATTTCTACTGATTATGTCTTACCGTCAATTTAAACACTTTTTTCTAACGTTAGCTAGCTAGCTTGAAGGACTTAAAGCTAGAATTGCTTCATGTGGTTAACCGTAGCATAGTTTCTGACCTTGTCGGGCGGCAGTGTAGTATAATGGTTAAGGAACTGGACTTGTAACCGAAAGGTTGCAGGTTCGATTCCCAGGTAGGACACTGCCGTTGGACCCTTGAGCAAGGAAACTATCACTGCTTATATATAAGCAGTATATATATAGTATATATATACTTAACCTGACTCGCTTCAGTATATATCCAGCTGTATAAATGGATAAATGTAATAAGAAGTTCTGTAAGTCGCTCTGGATAAGAGCGTCTGCTAAATGCCTATAATGTAATGTAATGTAATGGCTTCTCTACTTAGCAAGCACTTAGACACGCCTCCTTCCGGAAAAATATTCTAAATAAAAGACCCAGGTGCGGTGCGAAGCAGTGAAGCCCGTCTTCTGGTATTCCCCAAGCTTCATACCGTAGCTACAACCAGCCTATGATGTAGGCTAGTAGGCTACATTTAGCCAAAAATAAATGCTTGCTGTCGAACCAATAGCCTACGTATTAATGAATTATTACACTCGCTGTATATAATTACACTCACTGAATATAATTAGTTTAAATTATTAAATTAAATTGTTTGCAATATAGCACAATAAACACAATGTGGGACTTGTACTCTACATGGCATGCATAGCCATAGGCGGCCTTTGCCATTTGGAGCCCCCCCCAACGACCACCTGCCGAACCATGTTTTAAATAGCTTCGCTCTGCCCATCACTAGTGTTTTCTGAAACATTGACACAGTAGAAGCGATTGGGTTGGTTGAAGTGTCGGTGTCATGAAGCATTTGACACCTGCCTCTCTAGTGACATCTCCTGGTCTACAACGGCGATAAATTTAAATTAATTAAACATTCTTGACTCTTGTAAAATTCAGATTTTGAATATGAATACTTTTGCCAATATTTTAATACTATATTAAGGAAAGTGTTGTACAAATTAAACATATTCTCATGATGAGATGACAATAATTGTCATTATTAAATTGAAATTAAAATGTGTTTCATGAACGTAATTCCATCATATCTACCAATGCCCTTCTATTTCCTATTGCATGTCTGATAAGGAGAATACTTTGCAACAATAAATTCCAATTATTTGAAAAACAATTTTTGCCATTTACTGGTTCATATTTAAAGCACCTATCAGCATTCCCCCAGCTCATAGCATCGCGGAAATTAAATGTAGGCCTATTGGGATGGCAGGTATGCCATCCGCCAAGTTACGGCTTGGTGGGGCATGCCCCATACCTATACAGCACAGAGAGTTTGGCACTTTTCAGGGTTTCCTACAGAAGTAACCACAATGACCATAGACTCTCAGCCCTTAAAAACATTAACTTCTGTATGTTCTGACCTCATGTAACCACACAGAATTCAGATACACCTTTACACATCCACACAATAAAGCCCCAAACTTGGGTTATTTTGCCGTTTTTCTCCTTCCTCTTCCGCTTCTTCTTCTTTCTTTTTTGTCTCAAAATTCTACACAAAGTAGCCCATAATGACAAAGTGAAAACAGGTTTTTAGACATTTGTGCTAATTTATTAAAAATAAAAATGTAAAATATCATATGTACACAAGTGTGCACACCCTTTGATATGACACCCAAAAGTGAGCTGAGGTGCATTTTGTTTCCACTGATACTGCTTGAGATGTTTCTACAACTTAATTGGAGTCCACCTGTGATAAATTCAATTGATTGGACATGATTGGGGATTGCCAACACCTGCCTATATAAGGTCCCACAGTTGACAGTGCATGTCAGAGCAAACTCCAAGCCATGGGGTCAAAGGAATTATCTGCAGACCTCAGAAACAGGATTGTGTCAAGGCATAGATCTGGAGAAGGGTACGGAAAAATCTCTGCAGCTTTACAGGTCCTAAAGAGCACAGTGGCCACCATCATTCGTAAATGGAAGAAGTTTGGAACCACCAAGAATCTTCCTAGACCTGGCCGCCCGGCCAAACTGAGCAATCGGGGAAGACGGGCCTTGGCCAGAGCAGGAACCCGAGGGTCACTCTGACAGAGCTCCAGCGTATCCTTGTGGAGATGGGAAAACCTTTCAGAAGATCAACCATCCAGGCAGCACTTCACCATTCAGGCCTTTATGGTAGAGTGGCCAGACGGAAGCCCCTCCTTAGTAAAAAGGCACATCACAGCCCGCTTGGAGTTTGCCAAAAGGCACCTAGAGGACTCTCAAACCATGAGAATCAAGATTCTCTGGTCTGTTGAAACCAAAATTGAACTTTTTGGCCTGAATACCAAGCGTCACGTCTGGAGGAAACCAGGCACCGCTCATCACCTGGCTAATACCATCCCTACAGTGAAGCATGGCGGTGGCAGCATCATGATGTGGGGATGTTTTTCAGCAACGGGAACGGGGCGACTAGTCCTGATAGAGGGAAAGATGAATGCAGGTAAGTACACAAAGAAAACCTGCTCCAGAGCGCTCTGGACCTCAGACTGGGGCGAAGGTTTACCTTCCAACATGACAACGACCCAAGGCACACAGCCAAGAGAACAAAGGAGTGGCTTCGGAGAAAGTCTGTGCATGTCCTTGAGTGGCCCAGCCAGAGCCCAGACCTGAATCCAATTGAACATCTGTGGAAAGAGCTGAAAATGGCTGTGTACCGACACTCCCCATCCAACCTGATGGAGCTTGCAAGGATATGCCAAGAGGAATGGGCAAAAATGTCCAGAAACAAGTGTGCCAAGCTTGTAGCTTCTTTCCCAAGACGCCTTGAAGCTGTAATCGCTGCCAAAGGTGCAGCAACCAAGTATTAGGCTAAGGGTGTGTACAGATATGTAACCCCTAAATAACCTATTTTTGTCAGTAAAATAAAATTGCATATTTTATAAAAACCTGTTTTCACTTCGTCATTATTGGCTATTGTGTGTATATGTTTGAGGCAAAAAATGAACTCAATCTATTGTAGTATAAGTCAGTAACGTAATAAAACGTGGAAAAGGTGAAAGGGGTGTGCAGACTTTCCGGCTTGACTGTACCTGCTCATCAAGCTTATCGTCCAATAAAAACGCTTCATACTTCATATGCTTTTTAATGTTAATGTAGCTAATGGCTTCATGCTTTCCAATAAGCTACTGTGGCTTAGTGGTTAAAACTGCAGTCTCTCACACAGTGGATTGTGGGTTCGAGCCCAGCAGGGCACATGTGTATTTTCCACAAAAACAATGTGCAACTGTTAAGTACTTTTCATTTCTAAGACTGTTATTATTTCCACATTGACACATTAACATATTTTTATTGCAAAGGCAAAAGAGGTTTACAATATTAACTGTTCAGTGTTTCACTTGTATTTCACTTGTATTTCACATACCCTCCCCAAACCGGACGCTCGCTTTTGTCTGGTTTGGGGAGGGTGTTACGCTCTTCTCTTGCGGTCATGACTGACTGTGGAAACCGAACCTCAACGTACCCTTGCCTCGGCCAACATTTCTTTATTCATTAATTTCTTCACTTCAGCTCTGTTCACTTTATCCTTTTCACACATAACACAAGGTCACCATAAAATTAACTACTAGGAAAATAGAGAATTTACGATAATAGCCTACATTAAGAATTGAGGATAGCCTCTTTTAAGCTGCAAGCTTTTAAGCGATTGGCGTTATAAACCGCCAATTCCCCAAACATATCTGATTCATGGTTAGTCACTTATAAATAGATAGCCTCCGAATGTGGCTCTAGTCTACACTACTCTGCTGATAATGTTGCTTACTGCAAACACTTTTAATTATTATACTAATAATAATAATAATAATAATAATAATAAGAATAATCTTAGTAGTATCTACTGTTTTCTTTCTGGCTAAGATTCCTGGGAAATATGTGTTGTTCAATTAAGCTTGTTCGCCAACGTTACTTCCTGCTTCTCATCAGGAAGCAGAAACAAGCTAGGCTACTACGAAGCGAATCAACATGCATTATAGCCTACATTCATTGCACTACAGAAAACTAAACTAAACCAAGCTGTCAGGTACCAAAACATTTCCCGCAGGTAACGTTCTACACTACCGGAAAAAAAAACTCTGCTGTGCAGAAACTCACTAGATCGCTCGCTAGCTCGTAGCCCACACATGGAAGGTTGGAGTTACGCATCCGGCAATCCAGTGTTGAATAGCCTAACTGCTGTGCTTATGAACTCACTAGCTCGCTAGCTAGCTCGTAGCCCACACATGGAAGGTTGGAGTTACGAATCCGGCAATCCAGTGCTGAATAGCCTAACGTTTAATGTATTTCATAGAATACTAATAACCCCATTTTAAACTGTATTTCCATATTTTACTGATGCAAAATATTTAGGCTGTACTAGCTATTTAGGCTTTATGTCTTTAAGCTAGAATGTGTTTGCGTCTAGCCCATTGTGCATGTATGTCTCCATGTAGACTTGGTTCATTAATTTACATGCTTCTTCATGATCCATAGCTCAGGTGGTGCTGTTCATTGTATTTCATTACACATTAAAGGATAAGTTCGCTATTTTGGACCTTGGACCCTATTTGCGGTCTGTCTTCCATGAACCTGACACATTGAGACCATATTTTCGCTGATCGGTCCAGTATTGAGCTCGCTACAGATTTCCTGTAGGCTCTCACTGGGCTACAATAGAAGTCAACGGGGCAATTCTAAATGTTATGGAAAAACAACGATAAATGTGCTTTCATGTACGATAAATGAGACGGGAAGCTCAGGGTGTATTGTTACCGGTCTCAGTATGCTCTCCTGTGAAATGTATCTCAATCCGAACATTTTTACGTGCTTGGCATGGCTTGGAAGTAAGCATTTCTCTGTTGCTTGTTTTCGCTGCTCCCGCGGAGTACTATGTGTCGGGGGTGGGGGAGCGGGAAGGTGTGCCGGCCGTTTACTAAACTATCTAGGTGAGCAGTCTGCGTTTGTTTACCTGCAGCAACGTAGGCTACAATTTGCACAAAAAAACTTGGATGATGGATTACTATAATGATTACGAAGAATTCGATTTTGACTTTACTGGCTACAGATTTGAGCCAGAATACACGGACACGGAACTACAAGAGATGGATGATAAGAGAGCAAGAGAAGAGAGAGAGGCTGAAGTTGCGCAGGTAATGTTATCCGAAGTCGCTGCCGAGCGATTTTTATTAGCTATAAAAGCACATTTATCGTTGTTTTTCCATAACATTTAGAATTGCCCCGTTGACTTCTATTGTAGCCCAGTGAGAGCCTACAGGAAATCTGTAGCGAGCTCAATACTGGACCAATCAGCGAAAATATGGTCTCAATGTGTCAGGTTCATGGAAGACAGACCGCAAATAGGGTCCAAGGTCCAAAATAGCGAACTTATCCTTTAAATACTGCTCATCTACAAACTCTTTTAATGTAATTGTGTGCTGTCTGTAATAGGATACCTGTTCTCATTCTTGTCAATAGTTAAGCGAATGTCTGCATACATTTCTTTGGAATGCATGTCTCTCTCCGTGTTTATCTTCATGCATTATTCATCATTAGTTAGCTATAAAAAATGTGATATCAGATCAAAAACGTCTACGACGTGAAAAAAAGCCAAGTTACTCACGCATAGCCTACATAGCGCTGTCCGCTGATTAAGTTCTTAATTCCAACTTGCAAAAACTAGGCCCTCCTTTAAAAGTCTTGATATCAAAATGTGGCCAAGTTACAACTAACAATATTGCCTATCGTAGCTCACACTAAATAAACTAGCTCTATTCCAAAGCAATGCTATCCAAACTTTCCTAAATTATTTAATGCAACTTGGCCCTGTGTTCCTTCATCTTTGCATGTGAAGAGAATGTGGTCAATGAAACTGTATGTGCCACATCTAACTGCAAAATGAAAACATTTTATAGTGGAAATACATACAGATGTGTCGCACTTAGAAATGAAACAGAAAAATTACTACACGTAATTACTACGTCGTAGACGTTTTTGATCTGATATCAAATAGCACAAAGATAGGTAGCCATATTTTTATTCACGTTATTGTTATTCTTATTAGTAGCCTAGTCATTCTATATGAGTTCTTTACTTCATATTTTTTCAGGGCTTCCTGGCATAAGTGGATTGCTACCGTGATTTAACACAGTTAATAAATAACATTATGCTCATGCATGTGGGGAACTTCATTAACTTGTTTATCTTACGTTATCTTTTTAAACATTGAGGTAGGCTACATTTTTGGTGCTCCATTAGGCTATAGCCTACGCTACCTAGCTTAGATGGTCCAGCTTGAGTCACAGCAGGATTCCATGGTAGGCTAATGCTGAAATATCGGGATACGTTGACCGCAGGCGACAAAGCATTTTAATAGGACAAGTGCCGGTCGCAAATCATGCACCGGGCTTTTTATGGGGTCTCTTGTTGGAAATAATCCCATAGGCTACAAAAGACGCCTTACGTGAACCTTCCTTTATTAACAATATCTCTCTACAAAATCTCAAATCTCTCCCTCTCCTCTGACGAAACCCCACGACTTGGGTATGGAAGACCAAACGGCTATATTTCTACAGAATGCGATGTCCTGGAATAAGGAAACTATGGGTTTGTGCCACATCATTTGACATTTGTCAGGAGTAGGCTAGTCTATTGTCATTTAGGCCTACACATTCAACGTGAAAAATTAAGCAAATAGTACACACGGGTCGTCAGTTAGCTTTTTAATTTGTATGTGTCTACTTACCTCTTAACGTAAAATTAGCGCGCTACAGTGCCGGTTAACTAGCTAGCTGCCTAGCCATTAGCCAACCACAACGTTTAGCGCAGCATTTGCAACAGCCTGCATTCGCCTGTCAAAAAAGTCCCACAGACAACAGGCGCTCATTGAATGACTGGCGGTCAATGGAGTTTATTCAAAACAGTTCGCTAAATGGGTCATTATCAGACAGACGAAATCAAAAGTCTATCTTTTCTTTTTGGATTATATATGCCTAGGTTGTCAGGACCCAGTACTAGTACTTACAACCCGTTATGATTTTGATTATCTAACGAAAAACAACTTTAAATCCAGCTAGCGCCGGTCAGATACGCGCCACTCTAAGCATAGCTACGTTATGTGACTTTAGTTACTAAGCTAAATGAAAACACTACTGTGCATGCCTGATCACTTCCTCTTGTGCGGACAAAAAATCAAATGGGGAAAAGCGCCAGTTACGTATCTTGTCATATATCTAAAATCTTTGGTATGAGACAGGAGGCTCCAGGCTGCAGCCTGACCCCACTCTCCCAATCACAGAACTCTATAAGAACTACTACTTCTTCTACTTCTTTGATGTTTAACGGCAGTTTGCATCCACATTGTTGCATTACTGCCATCTCCTGGAGTCAATTAACTTCTACCGTGTCCTGAATGTTACACTTTTCCTATCAGTCCCGTTCTCCGAAGGTAGCTGACCAAGCATCTTCTGCCCTGTCCACTAGCACCACACTCAAGTACGTTTTTTTATCCTGCTGCTGTTATCCCCAATCTTCCCATTTCCTCCATCATATCCTTCCTTTCTTACCTACATTTATTGCCGTTGATGATAACATGTTCTACAGTTTCTGGTACCTGACAATGTTCACAAAGACCGGTTGGATGTTTACCTATAACATGAAGTGTGCTGTGTAGATTGCTGTGTCCTGTTCTTAATCTTGTTATTACGACCTCTTCTTTTCCGTTTCCTCCCGTTTCTTACTCTGCCTACTCTATTTTGAATCGAATGTAAATGTCTCCCTCTTATCTCCTGATCCCAGTGCTGTTGCCATTGTTTATTGATATTTTCCCACACAATGCCCTTTCCCTCTGATTTTGATAATTTAATATTGATTTTAAAACTTGCTTCTTTTGCCAACTTATCTACTCTCTCATTTCCTGGGACACCTGAATGTGCTGGGACCCACCTGAATGTGCTGGGGCCCACATGAATGTGCTGGGACCCACCTGAATGTGCTGGGACCCACATTAATGTAACATTTTCCCCTTGCCTAACTATTCTTGAGTTGATAAACAAGATTTCATAGAGCAGATCCTGATGATTTCTGGCTGTACCTGTCTTAATGCTTTCAAGGGCCGACACAGACTCACTACATATTAATATTTTGCTGCACCTAACCTGTTCAATCCATTCTAATGCCATCAACATGGCAAACAATTCAACAGCATACACACTCAAACAATCAGATGTTCTCTTGTTAATTTCCACTCTGTAACTAGGCACAGCAATTGCAGACCATGTTGCATCTGTTTGCGGATCCTTTGATCCATCTGTAAAAATCTGAACACTATCTTTATACTTAAAGGGTAAGTTCGCTATTTTGGACCTTGGACCCTATTTGCGGTCCGTCTTCCATGAACCTGACCCATGAAGTCCATTTTTTCGCTGATCAGTCCAGTATTGAGTTCGGTACAGATTTCCTGTAGGCTCTCACTGGGCTACAATGGAAGTGAACGGGGCAATCAGAAATGTTATGGAAAAACAACGATAAATGTGCTTTTATAGCTCAGTGTGTATTCTTACGGTCTCAGTATGCTCTCCTGTGAAATGTAGGCTATCGCAAACGCAAACCGAACGTTGAAACAACAGTTCCATTTGAAACAAAACTATTTCTCCGTCCGCACTACCTCGCACTGTAAACTTCCGCAGTCTAGCTACGTTGTAGAGAGGGGGGGGGGGGGGCGCTTGAAAAGCAGTTGATCACAAATCCTGACCTCCCGTTGGAGTTTACTAGCTAGTAGCCTACAGCAGAAATATTTGTAATGCAGTTTTTGTAATCATCATTTGTAATAATTCATCACAGCAATGGTGCGCGAATGTGCAGTCCCCGGTTGTGGGAATAAAATGTCTGGACGCTCAAATACCAGTTTTCACAGGCTTCCGTTCTCTGACCCAGAAAGATTGAGACTTTGGCTGGTTGTCTTACGCATCGACATAAACACTCCAGTCAATCAACTCCGTTTGGCAGACTCGCGAGTTTGTGGAGCGCATTTCGACGCTACTGATTTCTGTAACCGCAAATCAGAAGCAAAACACTGGTTTCTAAAGAACACAGCTGTTCCTCGTGTCGGACCTGCAGCACTATCAAGCACCGGAGCGGAGGTAAGTTATATTTAGCTATAACGTTACTAACATTTTTATTTTTTTTGAGCGCGTCCTCTGACCCAGCACTCAATACCAACTAACAAAATCCGAGCTTGACATAAATTGTTTTCTTGTAACAAAACTGTCGGAAACGTTCATCAACTATAACTTTTTACGATTCTATAATGTTTTATTTACAAATGCTTGACGCATGGTGTCCTGTCCAAAGTTCTCATCTATCACATATCTGTTGGCAGTCATAGTGTAATGGTAATCAATGGAGATGATCCAGTGTCATCCACGGATACATCCAGGTTTTCAATGGCATTCGGTAGCAACAGATCCCACTCCCTACAACACAAACTTTCCTCCTCTCTGGGCATCTGCTTGCACCTCTTGCAAGAACACCAAAAGTCCCCCGAAATTCTTGGTCTAGCCTCGGCAGCGACTTCGGATAACATTACCTGCGCAACTTCAGCCTCTCTCTCTTCTCTTGCTCTCTTATCATCCATCTCTTGTAGTTCCGTGTCCGTGTATTCTGGCTCAAATCTGTAGCCAGTAACGTCAAAGTCAAAATCTAATTCTTCGTCTTCGTAATCATTATAGTAATCCATCATCCAAGTTTTTTTTGTGGAAATTGTAGCCTACGTTGCTGCAGGTAAACAAACGCAGACTGCTCAGCTAGATAGTTTCGTAAACGGCCGGCACACCTTCCCGCTCCCCTACCCCCGACACATAGTACTCCGCGGGAGCAGCGAAAACAAGCAACAGAGAAATGCTTACTTCCAAGCCATGCCAAGCACGTAAAAATGTTCGGATTGAGATACATTTCACAGGAGAGCATACTGAGACCGGTAACAATACACCCTGAGCTTCCCGTCTCATTTATTGTACATGAAAGCACATTTATCGAACATTTCTGATTGCCCCGTTCACTTCCATTGTAGCCCAGTGAGAGCCTACAGGAAATCTGTACCGAACTCAATACTGGACCGATCAGCGAAAAAATGGACTTCATGGGTCAGGTTCATGGAAGACGGACCGCAAATAGGGTCCAAGGTCCAAAATAGCGAACTTACCCTTTAAGGTCCCTATAGCTATAATATTCACTAATTAAATCAGCAGTCTTATTACTGTGCTTAATTTTAAGTAATTCCAGATCTACACACATATTTTCTAATTCCCAGACAGGTCTAACAGGCCACACCACAGTTGCGCCAAACTCTTTATCGTAGACTCCCATATCTTTTGCCATTTGATCTCCTGTCCAACCAAGACTTGTTTTTTGAGTCCTCTCCTTCTCCCAGCTTGTCTGCAGCACCCTTTTTGTCGGATGGCTATCTCCTTGCCCCCTTAGATTGACCCAGTAATTGGCCACCAGTTGTTTCCGACGCAACCACACCTGCCTGTTTTACCTGCTTCAACTTGAAGTGCACACACTGGGGAAGTTCTAACTGCTCCTAAACACACTCTTAGAGCCCAAGCTTGTATAATATGTACCTGTCGTGGAATTTTCCCTTTTACACACAGTGAGCAAGTCTGTCCAAACAGAACCACAACAAAACCATATATTGATATAGAATAAGACTTTTAGTTTATTTGCAGATAAACCAGAATGAGAGAGAATTGAACAGAATGCACAGAAGACATTTATACACAATCCTTACTGATTTGCCACAAGGGGCGGATTTCTAAATAATGGGAAAGACAGGGGTGTAAAATTTTCCTGTGTTTAGACTATAGATAACCCTTAGCCTTGGTCAGGAATGTTCAACAGAAAAGACAAAAACATTAATCTCACAGACTGCCTGTCTCTTGCAGAAATGAAAGATAAAGACACAGAGAAAGCCTGCTTGAGGCCAACTCCTGAGTTTGCAGAGAGTACATGTTTAATTACTTAATTCAATTTGATCTAGTAATAATCAAAACTATAATAAATGTTTAATAATAATCATGTGATTGTCTCTATGTTAATACACACATATTGACAATATGTGTGTATTAACATAGAGACAATCACATGCCCAGGATTGTGAAGGAATTTTCTGTTTTACAATATGATATTGTAAAACAGAAAATTCCTTCACAATCCTGGGCTGCGTTTCCCGATAACGATCAAGGGTTAAGTGCGATTTCAACGAGCGATTCTACGATGGCTCTTTAATTTGTAACACGCGTTTCCCAAAACTGTTCTTAAAGCGTGAACGCACAGTCACCTCTTAAGTGCTACTTAACTTACTTCTGTCTGTGGTGCTGCTGATACGGGAGGAGGAGGGGCGATAGATTGGGAGATGCGAACCCCACTGTATTGCCCAATACATGGCCGGTTAGGCACGTCAAATTTTCTTTTGAAATAAAATCTTTTTCGCACTGATTTTACTTGTCTCAAACTTATTTATGTATAGGGCTATTTAAGGAATGGCTTTTATGGGTAATTTCCAAATATATAAAAATAAGTAAATTAAAAATAAATAAATAAACGTAAATACTGTTGCATCTAACATCACTATTAAAAAAAACAATCAGTGGTTATGGTAACCGTTAACACTAACATGAAATATCAAATAAAATATGTGATTTATGGGCTTCTAAAACGCACTTAACCGTCTAGGACTGCTCTGGAGTAATCGTTAATCTACGAGCGTTTCTAAGCGTCTGAAATTAAGATGCTTTTGGGAAACGCACCCAAAGTTCAAGAAGCTTCGTACGAAGGGTTTTACGACGTCTTAGCCTAACGATGCTTTTGGGAAACGCACCCCAGGTCTGCTAGCACAGATTTTACTGCTGATCTATATACAATACTTCCACAGTCTAATCTTGATCTTATTAAGGCTACATAAATATATTTCAGAGATGCAATATCAGCCCCCCACTCCAATCCTGCAAGACACCTCATGACATTTATCACTTTTTTACATTTATTAACTACATACAGTTGCGGTCACTATTATTGGCACCCCTGGTAAAGATGAGTAAAAAGGGTTATAAAAAATTCACCGTTTGGTGAATTAGCTTAATCTCACACTGAAAAAATGAGAAAAATCCAACCTTTAATTGACGTGAATTTATTATGAGAAAAAAATCCCTCATCAAGAAATAATTATTTTTAACAAAACCACATTGGCCACAATTATGGGCACCCCTGCATTTATATATAGAATAAAGTAATATATTTTAATATGTGGTGGCATATCCTTTGCATGCCATGACTTCCTGATGTCTGTGACCCAACAACATCAAAAGACTCTTGATATCTTATTTTCTGGTACTCTTACAAGCGATACTATAACGTCTGCATTTGAATGGATCTCTATGGGAATTGGGGGGTGGGACTGGATTTAGCTGTAAATTACACTGGAACAGTATGGAACACATGGTTGGCTAAATGGCTCTAAGTCATCAAGGGTCTGACCTATCAAACAAGCCTATTTTCTGGTACTCTTACAAGCGATACTATAACGTCTGCATTTGAATGGATCTCTATGGGAATTGGGGGGTGGGACTTGATTTAGCTGTAAATTACACTGGAACAGTATGGAACACATGTTTGGCTAAGTCATCAAGGGTCTGACGTATCAAACAAGCCTTAAAGCATCACTATGCTGCCAGAAATACAGTAGATATGGATGGATAACTTGAATGGTTTCTTCTCCTGACTTATTTTTCCATAGAGTTCAATCGGAAAATTTGTCAGGAGAAACAACCCTTAAAGTTATCCATCCATATCTACTGCATATCTGGCAGCAGAGTGATGGTTTAAGGCTTGTTTGATACCTCAGACCCTATTTACTGCGCCCTGTCTCCTGCGTACAGTGCACTGGCATAAGTGTGCTGTTTAATGTGCACTGTTTAGCAGTCTGCAAAAAATATCCATATGGAGATATGGAGTAGATGTGGATGGATCACTTTAAGGGTTGTTTCTCCTGACTTTTTTCCCCATAGAGTTCTATAGGAAAATGAGTCCGGAGAAATAACCCTTGCAGTGATCCATCCACATCTACTCCATATCTGGCAACAGAGTGATGGTTTGGGGCTCGTTTGATAGCTCAGACCCTTGATAACTTACAGCCATTTAGCCAGCCATGTGTTCCATACTGTACCAGTGTAATTTACAGCTGAATCTAGTCTCACCCCCCAATTTCCATAGAGATCCATTCAAATGCAGAGAGGTTATAGTACTTCAGGAAGTAACAGCATGTAAAGGATATGCGACCAAATATGAAATATGATACTTTAAAAAGACGTTAAAGCAAAGGGTATGAATACTTATGTAAATGAGAAATTTTATTATTTTATTTTTAATAAATTTGCAAAAATCTCAAAAAAACTTTTTTCACATTGTCATTATGGGGTGTTGTGTGTAGAATTTTAAGGGAAAAAATGAATTGAATCAATTTTGGAATAAGGCTGTAACAGAACAAAATGTGGAAAAAGTGAAGCGCTGTGAATACTTTCCGGATGCACTGTACTTACCTGCTGGGTCGTGGATCCTGTTGGATTGATGATTGCCGAACCTGAAAAATAAAACGATCAACATTATTCACGGAGTCCTGAGTGAGTAGCCTGCATCATAGCTTGTGGATAAGTTAGCATGGATAGCCTATGAATACGAGTTAGAACCCTTCTACTGCCCACGTTGAGAGAAGTGGCTTAATTAAGAAACGAAACAAACTGAAAATTTGCCACTACAATAGTGTACTTTAAACCTCCGTATGATACACTTACTTCTGGGGTTTCACTGAGTATATTCATGAGCACACTTCAAGAAGTACACAAACATTTTGGTCGCATAAATATGACGTGAAGCTTGGTTTTAAAAAATTAGGCGCAGCTTCGCTGACTTGTGATTTCAGCGTAAGAAGTTCTTGATAAGATTGTATTGTAAAGGCCAGTAAATCACTCGCAATACATCTATCCTCCAGCAGAGGGCAGCAGAACGAAAGACATCAGGTCCTCAGAACCATGCAACCATTTATGCAAACATTTAACATTTGGGTGAAGACGCACCCCTTGTGAAGACGTATACCATCTAACATGTTTTCATACCTGATCATTTAAGACTCCAGCGCAGTAAAATAATAACTTTGGCATAACCGGCAATAAACAAGATGTGACGTTATTGCAATTTTTTTATATTTTTCCCGGAAAAATATTAACTGGTGATGGTACAATAGTTGGGCGTGACCGCATATGATCCCTTCAACCCTTTGAGGGCGCATATTTGAGTCAACTTCATAAAAAAACTTTTGAGTGTGTGACTTTTTCTTACAAATGGGGGCTCTTAAAATCGCAGGATGAAATCCTTATTTCCAGGGTTTTGTTGAGGGAATTCAGGAGCACACTCATCCACAGAACTGTGAACTCATCCGACGATTTCAGTGAGTAACCCAGAAGTGAAAGCCACAACTTGTACAACTTGTAGTACAAGAGCAGAACTACTCTATTTTTATTTTTGTTAATTCGTCATTCATAATCTACACTTTGTAACCATTGTCAAATGTAAACTGATTGATATTCTCAATAAAACAAAATTTAAAAAAATATATCTTACAAACTACTTCCTCACTAGTTTGGAAAGAGTTTTGCAGGATTTCCTTTGCACACTGCTTGCAAAGTGAGGGGACAGGGCACATAGTAGACAGGGGTCTGAGTGGACAGGGGACAGGGAACATAGTAGACAGGGGCCTGAGTGGACAGGGGATAGTGCGCAGGGAACAGGGGTCGCTTTCGGTCACGGCCTTGGACTCAGACACCCCATTGTAGACATTCTCACACTGGCAGTAAAAGATGTATATTATGCACACAGGAGATCTGGGTTGCACCAGTTCTTTGGTTCAACGTGCTGCTCCACTGCCTGCTTCACTAATAATAAAAGCAGAGCTGCTATAAAATATGTCTGCTACATATTATGTGCAAATGTGTTTAGATCAGAGGGCTGGTAGTTTACTTTAACCTTTCAACGTGTACAAGAAGTTACAGCGTTCTAGAAATAAAACTGCAAACTTAAATGTTTTTTTTGTTGTTTTTTTTACTCAAAATGCCCAAGTGTTTGTCTGAAATGCTTTACTGAATTAAACAAGCTTGCTACCATGTAAACAGTAAGATAATGCTTACGAATTAATGGTGTCTTCTGGAGGAATAAATAAGTAAATATGGGTGGTGTATGGATCGGGAATTGGGCTTGTAACCCAAAGGTTGCAGGTTCGATTCCCAGGTAGCACTCTGTCGTTGTTGGAAGGTACTTAACCCAAAATGCTTCAGTATATATCCAGCTGTATAAATGGATACTATATAAAAATTCTAAAAAGTTGTGGAAGTCACGAGTGTAAAATCCAGGAGTCACAAAATAAAGGTCCTGGCTGCCATGTTTTACTTCCACCCATAAGCTCAGCCAGCTGATTTCACTAATTAGTTCTAACTCGTGGCTGAAGAATTGTGCTAATTAGCAAATCCAGGTGATTTGAACCAAATACTGGGGAGGACTTTTACTTTCTGAACCTGGATTTTACACCTCTGTAAACAAAAGCATGAATTAACATTAATCA
The DNA here is from genome assembly GCA_029718625.1 of Synaphobranchus kaupii. Taxonomy (NCBI): domain Eukaryota; kingdom Metazoa; phylum Chordata; class Actinopteri; order Anguilliformes; family Synaphobranchidae; genus Synaphobranchus; species Synaphobranchus kaupii. Next base: position 2,890,299 of record JAINUF010000025.1, read on the forward strand.
GCATGGGTCACTTTAAACTTGAAATGTAGTTCAGTCTGGCAGACTCTGGACTTGAGTATAAATGTAGTTCAGTCTGGCAGACTCTGGACATGAGTATAAATGTAGTTCAGTCTGGCAGACTCTGGACTTGAGTATAAATGTAGTTCAGTCAGGCAGACTCTGGACTTGAGTATAAATGTAGTTCAGTCTGGCAGACTCTGGACTTGAGTATAAATGTAGTTCAGTCTGGCAGACTCTGGACTTGAGTATAAATGTAGTTCAGTCTGGCAGACTCTGGACTTGAGTATAAATGTAGTTCAGTCTGGCAGACTCTGGACTTGAGTATAAATGTAGTTCAGTCTGGCAGACTCTGGACATGAGTATAAATGTAGTTCAGTCTGGCAGACTCTGGACTTGAGTATAAATGTAGTTCAGTCTGGCAGACTCTGGACTTGAGTATAAATGTAGTTCAGTCTGGCAGACTCTGGACTTGAGTATAAATGTAGTTCAGTCTGGCAGACTCTGGACTTGAGTATAAATGTAGTTCAGTCTGGCAGACTCTGGACTTGAGTATAAATGTAGTTCAGTCTGGCAGACTCTGGACTTGAGTATAAATGTAGTTCAGTCTGGCAGACTCTGGACATGAGTATAAATGTAGTTCAGTCTGGCAGACTCTGGACTTGAGTATAAATGTAGTTCAGTCTGGCAGACTCTGGACTTGAGTATAAATGTAGTTCAGTCTGGCAGACTCTGGACTTGAGTATAAATGTAGTTCAGTCAGGCAGACTCTGGACTTGAGTATAAATGTAGTTCAGTCTGGCAGACTCTGGACTTGAGTATAAATGTAGTTCAGTCTGGCAGACTCTGAACTTGAGTATAAATGTAGTTCAGTCTGGCAGACTCTGGACTTGAGTATAAATGTAGTTCAGTCTGGCAGACTCTGGACTTGAGTATAAATGTAGTTCAGTCTGGCAGACTCTGGACTTGAGTATAAATGTAGTTCAGTCTGGCAGACTCTGGACTTGAGTATAAATGTAGTTCAGTCTGGCAGACTCTGGACTTGAGTATAAATGTAGTTCAGTCTGGCAGACTCTGGACTTGAGTATAAATGTAGTTCAGTCTGGCAGACTCTGGACATGAGTATAAATGTAGTTCAGTCTGGCAGACTCTGGACTTGAGTATAAATGTAGTTCAGTCTGGCAGACTCTGGACTTGAGTATAAATGTAGTTCAGTCTGGCAGACTCTGGACTTGAGTATAAATGTAGTTCAGTCAGGCAGACTCTGGACTTGAGTATAAATGTAGTTCAGTCTGGCAGACTCTGGACTTGAGTATAAATGTAGTTCAGTCAGGCAGACTCTGGACTTGAGTATAAATGTAGTTCAGTCTGGCAGACTGGACTTGAGTATAAATGTAGTTCAGTCTGGCAGACTCTGGACTTGAGTATAAATGTAGTTCAGTCTGGCAGACTCTGGACTTGAGTATAAATGTAGTTCAGTCTGGCAGACTCTGGACTTGAGTATAAATGTAGTTCAGTCTGGCAGACTCTGGACATGAGTATAAATGTAGTTCAGTCTGGCAGACTCTGGACTTGAGTATAAATGTAGTTCAGTCTGGCAGACTCTGGACTTGAGTATAAATGTAGTTCAGTCTGGCAGACTCTGGACTTGAGTATAAATGTAGTTCAGTCAGGCAGACTCTGGACTTGAGTATAAATGTAGTTCAGTCTGGCAGACTCTGGACTTGAGTATAAATGTAGTTCAGTCTGGCAGACTCTGGACTTGAGTATAAATGTAGTTCAGTCTGGCAGACTCTGGACTTGAGTATAAATGTAGTTCAGTCTGGCAGACTCTGGACTTGAGTATAAATGTAGTTCAGTCTGGCAGACTCTGGACTTGAGTATAAATGTAGTTCAGTCTGGCAGACTCTGGACTTGAGTATAAATGTAGTTCAGTCTGGCAGACTCTGGACATGAGTATAAATGTAGTTCAGTCTGGCAGACTCTGGACGTGAGTATAAATGTAGTTCAGTCTGGCAGACTCTGGACTTGAGTATAAATGTAGTTCAGTCTGGCAGACTCTGGACTTGAGTATAAATGTAGTTCACTCTGGCAGACTCTGGACTTGAGTATAAATGTAATCTCGGTCCTCGGGGACCACTGTGTATGCTGGTTTTCGTTCCAACCACAATTGCAATCCCGGAATTTTAACAAGATGTCAATTGTTCTTAATTAGGTGTTTGTCATATTTAGAGGGATTATTTACCCTCTTAAGCCACATTATGTTAGCAATAGCTATGCATGTTATGAATAATAAAAGTACAATATTCTCATTGTGCTATATTGCAATAATTACAAAAAGAGGCAAAAAAATAACATTTTTTAACTGACCAAATTTATTTTATTTTATTAAATAAAATTAAAGTCTGAGGTGAATCAATAGGCTCCTAATTGGTGAAATTGTGCATATATGGCCACTAAAACTAACCATTTGATAAATAATGAAAAAAAGACAAAGAAAATGATAACGAGCCAAACTTGCAGTGTTAATACATTTAAGAAAAACTTGATGAGGGAACTTAAAAACTCACGTTTTCAACTACCTAATTAGGAGCCAATTGATTCACCCCAGTCTTTAATTTGATCAGTTAAAAAAAATGTTACCTATTTGCAAAACAGCCCAATAAGCACAGTAGGAACATGGGAATTTTTATTCTTCATGGCATGCATAGCTATTTCTGACATGATGTGGTTTAAGAGGGTAAATAATCCCTCTAAACATGAAACGCACCTAATTAAGAAAAATGAACAGCCTGTTAGGATTTTGGGATTGCAATCAGCATACACAGGGGTCCCCGAGGACCGAGTTTGGGAACCACTGCATTAAAGGTTGTATCAGCGATTTTGGGTGACGTCACTTCTGAAGCGAAATCCCAAACAAACAGAGCCAGCTCTGTTTTATGAATAATTATGTTATGTTTTAAAAAATAGTGTTCAAGCATCCAGAATTATAACCACGTTAATAACGTTTGTAAGAAACCAAACCGTTTGTAAATCCGTCAAGATTTCAGCGAGATAAGAGTATTAGCGTTTGTGCAGATCATTGTGATTGGTTGGAATCAGATGAATGTGATCATTTATGTTTCGGCCCAGCATCGCTGATACAACCTTTAAAGCAATTTATCCTCAATCTCCCTCTACTGCAGCATTTAACATTATGTGGCAGGTTTATTTAATAATTAGGCCTACTACTATATGTTGTGACACTGATAATTGTATATTGGCTCAAATATTTTTGTTACCACTTTTGTGTATCACTCTGGATAGTGACGTCTAAGTGTCGCGTTTGTGTATATGCCGAGGCTAATGTAGCAAATGCCGTAGGCTACGGCCCCTTTACATCGGCCTACAAAGGGATGCACTGGGTCACCTGCCTGCATGGGGGGAGTGGCTTTACCTGTTCACCTGCAGCGGGAGAGAACAAAAAGGAAAATCAACACACCTGTGGTCCCAAGATGGCAGATATCTGTTTGAAGGCCTGTTCGGAAGTGTCGATATAAAAGTCGCTCAAAGTCTGGACTGTTTGGAACATTGCTTTATCGTTTCACAAGGTTATGGCACACACATTTTTCTTTTTGTTTAAGACTTAGCTACTTTTCGTTACCGTCAAAAACAAAAACTACACGTTTGAGATCGAGCCCAAACAACCCGAAGGCTTGTGCTCGCCCAGCGGAGTGCTGCTGGCGAGAATTCAAGACACTGTCGCGGTCGCTGCGTGCGTGGAACAGGTACAGGTAGGCACTCGTATCCCCATGAATGCAGGTTAGGCGGCGGGGCAGTAGCTTAGCTACATCGCAGCGATGTTTTAGCATGCTTACCGCCGTTCCTCCGACCCTAGTGAAGCGGTCGTAACCCTATAAACTTGATAAGAGGGTACCGTAAAGAGTGGCATAATTGAAGGGTATTTGACCCAGAACAAAATTCAGGTTCAGGGATTGATGAACTAAGATGGAATTGGAAAGGTCGAGTTTCCAGTCTGCAGATGACATGGGTTGTATGTGAACGATGTTTAGTAAATGCTTAAGTGTAGTGCTAAATGTAACCTGTTGTGGTCGGTAGGCTACTGGGCTGGACCCTGCGCTCATTCTCCACATAAGGACCGTTATTCAGTTCGCATCTCCGAGGCAGAGCGCTGATCCATGATCAGGTTTAAGCTGTCCATATCCTAAGCTCGTCCTTTATGAGCTAAAGGGCTAAACCGATTGTAGATCTAAGCCTGTATATTCATAAAGGGTCTTGAATCAGGATAATTTATGCCCTGTCCATTTCCAGCCTTACCCATTATAGCTAAACAAGCCAAACTGATCCAGTGTCCACTGGATGTGTGGATACTCCTCAGTTATGGAGCTATGCTGTCAGGGCTGTGTAGCAGCTGGTCTGAGGAGCATCTGGGTGTGTGCCCTCACAGCCCCCCCACACACACACACACACACACACACACACACATCTCTGACTAGAATGCTCTGTGTGTCAATCGGAGCCCTATATACTGCATCCTGTGTACTGTGTACTAGCATACTGTCACCTGTGACTGCATACTGTTCAGTGACATGCAATACGTGAAATATTGTCATGTACTTAACAGCTTTTGAAAAAAGTATACTCAACTGGCATACTCAATAGGCTGTGCCAGAACAGAACCGCCTCTGCAACGTGCAGCATTGCAATTTATTGTTATTTTTTTCCTGTGCGACGGTTTCCCAGAATTCTGTGTCCATGTGTTGTGTATGGTTAAACCGTCCTTTGATGGCAGGAAACAGACAGGAGCAGCTTAGACTCCGTCCAAAACTCGTTTGTCTCTTGCCGTCCCATGGTGTCCTTCGGAAATGTGGTATTCCTTGAAAGGAGCGCGTGGGCCGATGGGATTCCATGACATTCCGTGCGAGGAAGCGGATTCTGTTAACCACAAACAGTCGGCAAGCAAATTCAAATCAGTTTTATTTGTATGGCACATTCCACAAAAGCTTTACAGCAGGCACTCGCCTGAAACCAGCACTAAGGCCAAAGGCTAGCCGGGGGCAACAGGGGCAAGGAAGAACTGCCCCCTGGTGGGGGGGTGAGGAGCTACACATTGTGAGGCAGAGTAAACTTTACTTGGCGCAAAAAACGAGGCTGTAGCCTTCACAAAAAAATACATAATAAAAAAACGCTCAGTTTGGGCTTTGGTGTCCCGCCCCCGTGCCTCTGTGTCCCGCCCCCGTGCCTCTGTGTCCCGCCCCCGTGCCTCTGTGCCCCGCCCCCGTGCCTCTGTGTCCCGCCCCCGTGCCTCTGTGCCCCGCCCCCGTGCCTCTGTGTCCCGCCCCCGTGCCTCTGTGTCCCGCCCCCGTGCCTCTGTGTCCCGCCCCCGTGCCTCTGTGTCCCGGCCCCCGTGCCTCTGTGTCCCGCCCCCGTGCCTCTGTGTCCCGCCCCCGTGCCTCTGTGTCCCGCCCCCGTGCCTCTGTGTCCCGCCCCCGTGCCTCTGTGTCCCGCCCCCGTGCCTCTGTGTCCCGCCCCCGTGCCTCTGTGTCCCGCCCCCGTGCCTCTGTGTCCCGCCCCCGTGCCTCTGTGTCCCGCCCCCGTGCCTCTGTGTCCCGCCCCCGTGCCTCTGTGTCCCGCCCCCGTGCCTCTGTGTCCCGCCCCCGTGCCTCTGTGTCCCGCCCCCGTGCCTCTGTGTCCCGCCCCCGTGCCTCTGTGTCCCGCCCCCGTGCCTCTGTGTCCCGCCCCCGTGCCTCTGTGTCCCGCCCCCGTGCCTCTGTGTCACGCCCCCCGTGCCTCTGTGTCACGCCCCCGTGCCTCTGTCCGGACAAACTCATGGAGAGAGCACGGCTACACTAATGCGTTTACCAACAATGGAAATGATGTGTGTCTGTGTACATATGCAAACGATAACTGCAGAGAATCCCATTAATTAATCTAAGTAGAAAAAAATTAAGTAATCTTAGCATATTTACTCACGGGCCATTTTAATTAAAAGTTCAAAAAATTTTCAAAATGAAAAGCAGGTTTAGAGTTCACTCCTTGTATCCAGTCATATCTGCAGAAGTGGAAATAGTGCTGTAAACACACAGTTTATAATCCATATTGATCTCATTACTTCACAAGTGGCAAGGTTAATTATTTATTTTTATCATAAACTCATGTTGTACTTGATATCCTCCCAGTTCAATGTATATATAATGTATATAGCAGTTGTAGGTCTTCAGTTGACTAAGCTTTAGATTTGGTATTTTTCTGTCTTGATCACAAATTACATTGTATAGTTGTATGACTAATCCACAAAAACTTTCCAAGGTTCCATGTCTAAGTAAAGCTGGATCATACGTTAGCTGTGATGCACGCACCAGCTTAAAGCTACACCCAGTGATTTGGCTCATATTTAATTGATTTCTTTAAGTGCAAGTAACTGTCAAAACATATAATTTGCATGTGGTCATGTTTTCATAATTTTATTGCTAGAGCAGTGAAAATGGTTGTAGCAGTAGCGCATGAACTCTGATAGAATATTGATTGATTTTTGTGGCACTACATACATCAGACATGTCATGCTGTTTGAATTGTTGTTTCCACCACAAAAAAATACAATTATTGTAGTGTTGCATAATGGATTTATTGAGGACATGCAGCTACCATGTTAATAAAAACTGGGTTTTTATTTCCACCATTTCAAATGTCAAAATTCCTGTTACATAATATCTAAAAAGAAAAAAAAAGAAAAGAATTTAAAACTATTTTCCACACACTAGGGGGCACTGTTTTACAAGTTTATTAAAGTAATGGTATCTTTTCACACTTCTATTGATTTCATTAACCTATTAATCAAAGCAGCTTGGTGACAATGACCATACTTTCTACTGACAGTATGCATCTGGATTATGCAAACAGTATTTTTTTTATTTTATCCTAAAGTAGCTGAGGTATGTTCAGATGTCTCTGAATAAATATGAATTTGGATCATAATGAAACATACTAGTACCATCATAAAAATACTCCCAATGGTTAGTATTAATAGGACTTAACGCACTACATACAGTGCCCTCCACTATTATTGGCACCCCTGGTAAAGATGAGTAAAAAGGGTTATAAAAAGATTTACCGTTTGGTGAATTAGCTTAATCTCGCACTGAAAAAATTAGAAACAGCCAACCTTAAATTGAAGTAAATTTATTATGAGAATAAAAAATCCCTCAAGAAATAATTATTTTTAACAGAGCCATGTGTGCCACAATTATTGGCACCCCTGCATTTATATATAGAATAAAGTAATCATTTTTAATATTTGGTCGCATATCCTTTGCATGCCATGACTTCCTGATGTCTGTGACCCAACAACATCAAAGGACTATCTTATTTTCTGATACTCTTACAAGCAATACTATAACGTCTCTGCATTTGAATGGATCTCTATGGGAATTGGGGGGTGGGACTAGATTTAGCTGTAAATTATGCTGGAACAGTATGGAATACATGGTTGGTAAAATGGCGTCAAGGGTCTGAGGTATCAAACAAGCCTTAAACCATCACTCTGCTGCCATATGCACTAGATATGGATGGACCACTTTAAGGGTTGTTTTTCCTGACAAATTTTGCTATTGAACTCTATGGAGAAATAAGTCGGGAGAAGAAGCCCTTCCATACTGTTCCAGTGTAATTTACAGCTAAATCTAGTCCCACCCCCCAATTCCCATAGAGATCCATTCCATTTTTATGTTGGGTCACATACATCAGGAAGTCATGGCATGCAAAGAATATGTGACCAAATATTAAAGATGATTACTTTATTCTATATATAAATGCAGGGGTACCAATAATTGTGGCACGTGTGGTTTTGTTAAAAATAATTATTTCTTGAGGGGTTTTTTTCTCATAATAAATGTACTTCAATTAAAGGTTGGAGTTTTCTATTTTTTTCAGTGTGAGATTAAGCTAATTCACCAAACGGTGACTTTTTTTATAACCCTTTTTACTACTCTTTACCAGGGGTGCCAATAATAGTGGAGGGCACTGTATATGCATACATGTGCAGGCGCACGCATGCACGTCTACATATACTATGTTTGGATAGTCAGAGTGAATCTTGGAGCCGTGTGTGGGATGTTGGATTTCACATATGGCAACGGGCGGAAAGCGCTGTCCCGCACGTTGTAAAGAGCACGCTTTGTCAGACGGAGCACAGGGCCGTGTTGAAGAATCGCGCATCAGTACCATCAACCACACATCACAACGCACAATGAAGTGCGCTAAAACACGCCTCTCTCTGCTGCTCACTGAAGACGTAGCACTTCCCGTTTGCCACAGAAAAGACAAGCAACAGTGACAAGGAGGGGGCGGGCTCCAATTTATAAATAAATGAGTAGAATTCAACCAACACCTGTCTGTGGTGTACTAATTGTGCTCTTGCAAATATTTAATTTGCTGATGCTCTTAATGCGGTGAGCGGTTGTTCATAAATAATTTACCCGTCCTCAGTTTCAATCAAATCACAGCTAATGTCAGTCATGCAGTTAAATGTAACAGTCTATTTGAGCGGAAACTAAAATGACATGCAGTTTTTTTAAAAGTCGAAATAGTGCAACAAACAGGCCACACTGATGCATTTAACTGCTCAACATTTTTTAATGAACTACCCTGAGGAACACATTAGCATTGCAGCGCATGTCCTCTGAATTTTAAAGAGGAGCGTGCTTCTGTAAAAAATAAAAAATCCGTGAATCCCTTCAGGAAGACGGATGTGATAATTGCAGTGTTAGGTCTGTGGGGCTGTTAGCGCTCAGTCATTCGCTCTTTTCGGACACCTGCTTAACACACCTGGCTCCTCCCACCATTCGGCATCCGTCAAATCGATCTCGTTTTCTTTCCCGAATTGCGTGTGAGCGGTTTAAAGGAAGGTGGTACATCAAAATCACAGCTGAGTAGCCCTACCCTGCACTAACCCCTCCTGTGCAGGAATGCTACTACGAGCTGACCATCCCAAGAGGTAAATAAGGATGCCTCGCAAACCAGTCTTCTAAATATATGCCGTCCATAAAAAATAAAAATAAAAAACGATTTCTAGCCTTGTTTTTGTTAAGCTTGCTAACTGCCATGCAGCCACGCTAGAGACTATCTGCTGTATACACTGCAAATAGGGATTTAATTCACTGTCCAGTCAATCAAAAGTACGCACTGTTCCAATTTAGCTTAAGTCACACTCTGCTGAGTATGACCTTTTTTTCTTTGCAAACCACAGTTATTGAATTACAACATTTATTCTCTGGAGAAAATGTATTAGCCTGCTGCTACAACCACTATTACTACCCCATGATACTAACATGACTGAGTGCTTGTGTTCAGCTCTTTAAATTCACTTTAAGCCAAAACCACTGCGTACACACACACACACACACACACACACACACACACACACACACACACACAATTTAGCTGGCCTGTGTAGCATACTGAAAGCATAGTGCACAGTGGTCTAGTAGCATATATTTAAATGTCTTTTTTAAATTTAATTTAAATCTTTTTTTTTTTTTAGTGAATGCTGGGCTGCATCACTCAACCATTATACAGCAATCAAATTCAGCATGAAATGGAATTTTTGACATTCTCCAAAGCTGTGAGAACTACACTGTAGAAAGAATATTGTATCTGCTCACCATAGTACCTGCAGAGCCGGTTCTAGACTGCTTTGATTGGGGGGCATGAAGTGATGTTGGGGCACAAGGGGGGGATGAAGTAGCGGGGGGTCTGGGGGTCCCCCCAAATTTAAAAGTCATTTCCTGCATTTCTATACACAACCGCACACAGGGCATTTTCTAAAATAAAATGTTCAATTTATGAACATTTTGAAGATTTTTTTTTTCCCCCCCCAAAGCCCTAGATGAGATTTGAGATGCTTTCATGTAACGCTAAAGTATAGGCTAATCAGTATATTAGCGGATAAGATAATTTTATTACATTTTAAACCCACCTCCACCCCCCTCATCTTATAGGACAACTTTATCAATGCCCAATTAAATCAAATTATTATAGAATCTTACTTATTCCTTCATCATTCATCGACGCCCCGCTGAGGCCCCGCTGAGGCCCCGCTGAGGCCCCGCTGAGGCCCCGCTGAGGCCCCGCTGAGGCCCCGCTGAGGCCCCGCTGAGGCCCCGCTGAGGCCCCGCTGAGGCCCCGCTGAGGCCCCTTACCATCGGAGCCAAAACAGTTGAAAGAGTGGAGGAGTACAGATATCTGGGTTCCATCATTGATAATAAACTGACCTTTGAGGCAAACTGTCATCCACTGCATGCAAAGTGTCAGTCAAGGCTGTATTTCCTCCAGAAACTCAGGAATTTGGACGTGAGCCAGTCAGTACTACAAGCATTTTACACCTGCTTCCTTGAATCAGTGCTGACCTTTAGCCTAACAGCTTGGTTTGGCTCATTAAGTGAAATCAGGGTGACAGTACAGGCTACTAAAATCATAGGGAAACACCAAAACCGCTGAAACATCTGTATGAGGAGCGTACAATTAAAAAAGGAAAGAGGCCCTTTAGATTATGGCCTTTCCATCACATCCCCTGAACTTTCTCTTTGAGATTGAGATTAAGGTCCTTGCCCCTTAAAGCAAAAAGAGCCAGAAACAGCTTTGTCCCTACAGTTGTTAGACGGCTTAATGACTTTGGACATCTCAAGACAGTAAAGGCAGATGAAGAACAGTTATTGCTTTTGATGCTCAATTTGTCATCATAATTAATATTTAATTAATTGAATATAATATCATTTTGATTATAATACTAATAATAGTAATTTTAGTAAATCATAATCGCACATACCTTCACTATAATGTGAAACATCTGATTCAATTGAATGTCTTTATCTAACATGTTTGTTTGTGATGTGGGTCTGCCCCACTGTCTGTTTTACTGCTGGAAACTACAACTGAAGTTCCTTACGGGAAAATAAGTTATTCTATTCTATTTCAGTCTGTGCTATTTTCGATTTACATGTGAAACTAAGGTACTGTAATTGGCTCATCATTTATATACAGTATATATAATTTTTTTATACAGGCTATATTTTATGCCTGAGACACCGGGGGCTTGCCTGTGTTGACGGCTGCCGTTTGAGAGAGAGAAGAGAGAGACTTTTCATATACACTACTCACAAAAAGTTAGGGATATTCGGCTTTCGGGTGAAATTTCAGGATGAACCTAAAATGCACTATAACCTTTACAGGTGAAATTAATTTGACCTTCTCTAAACTTTTGAATGCACATGTCCAACTATTCAATGTTTCAGTACTTTTTGCACAACTTGCTGTTCTCTAACAAGGAGCTGAACGGCAAAATTCACAACAGATGTTTGATCCATGAATCGACCAATAAATTTCCTGGTTCAATTAGAATTGGTATTTAAACAGTCCTCTTCATCATGCTGTTCACATTTTGCCATCATGAGACCAAGACGACACCTAACAATTGATCAACAGTACCTCGCCATTGCGAGGCTTCAAACAGGATGTTCTCAGAGGGAAGTGGCCACTGAGCTTAGAGTGTTACAGAGTGTCATCAGCAGGTTGCAACAGGGATACAGAGAGACTGGAAGAGTCACAGAAAGGCATAGAAGTGGACGTCCTTTGGCCACATCCCACACTGATGACCGCTTCATTGTGAACAGTGCCCTGCGGAACCGAATGATGAATGCCACTCAACTCCAGGCACATTTAAGGGAGGTGAGAGGCACCCAAGTGTCACGTCAGACCATTCGAAACCGTTTACATCAGCGTGGTCTGCGTGCTAGACGACCTGCAAGGGTACCTGACCACACCACCAGGCACAGGCGTCATCGTCTTGCATGGGCCAGGGAGCATTTACGCTGGACGAGGGACCAGTGGGCCTCAGTGCTGTTCTCTGATGAAAGTCGATTCACGTTGAGCAGAAATGATGGCCGCCAACGATGTTGGAGACGTCAAGGAGAGCGCTATGCATCAGCCACTGTTGTCACCAGATGACCCTTTGGTGGTGGCGATGTTACAGTGTGGGCAGGTGTGTCTAGTCAATACAGAACTGCCCTACACTTTGTGAATGGTACAGTGACAAGCCCATACTACCTGAATAACATCATTAATCCAGTCATTGTGCCCCTGCATGAACAACACAGGCCTAATTTCATCTTCATGGACGACAATGCTCCAGCTCATCGAGGTCGCATCATTAGGGAAAGGCTGCTGGAGACTGGGGTACCTCAAATGGAGTGGCCTGCACTTTCTCCAGACCTGAATCCCATAGAAAACCTATGGGATCAGCTGACTCACCGTGTAGAGGCTCGTAACTCTGTACCCCAGAACCTCAATGACCTGAGGGCCGCCCTTCAAGAAGAGTGGGATGCCATGCCTCAGCAAACAATAAGTCGACTTGTGAACAGCATGAGACGTCGTTGTCAAGCTGTAATTGATGCTCAAGGGCACATGACAAGTTATTGAGACATTGACATTTTTGTTGTGGTATACCCACCGCTGTTGTTGGCTTTTGTTTCAATAAATTGTTTGAGATGAGGAAATCACCATTGCATGCTTCTACTTAAATGCCCTACTTTCATGATACGTATAATATCACTGTAGCGTGAACTTACATTTTCCATAAATTTCACCCGAAAGCCAAATATCCCTAACTTTTTGTGAGTAGTGTATGTGAAGTATTCCAAAGTTTGAGGAAAGTAGGGCTGACTAGCCAACACGCAGCAGTAGGCTAGCTAACACACACGGGCGCGCGCACACAGGTGCAGCCAGCTAATGCAATGCTGCAGATGTTCCGCAGAATTGCAGCTATGACAACTAGGCTAGATGCAACATGTAATCAATCTATTTAAAATCGAATCTCCCAGACGGAGACTCTCGCCACTCAGTCAGCTAGGCGAGCGAATATTATATCCTAAGCAATGTGTAAGTTAGTTATCAAGATGAAACAGCATAGATTGATCAAAGAAACTGACCTCTCTCTCGCTGCGTCTCCGTATTTTATATGGCCAAACCAACCAATCAGATATTAGAGAAATATATTTCGACGTGGCATTTTTATGATTGGCCGAATCGTCTGTAGCTCTAAGCCTATTAACTTCATATTGTCGGATTAAATTTTTTCTGGATTTGGCATTGCCCACCCCAGAGAACCTAAGAACCGGCCCACCCCCCCACAGAACCGGCCCACCCCACCCCCCCACAGAACCGGCCCTGAGTACCTATGAGGTAACAGCTCAGCTCACCGTTGGGCGGCACGCAACATACTATTTAAGCAAGTGTACATGGTTTCTTCAGATGGTCCAAATTGTCTGGTGAAATGGCGCACATTGTCTGGCTAGACAACATGCATTGGAGGCTAAACAATTAACATCGCCAGTTTTTTAAAGATTCAATTTTTTTAATTTACATTTCAGACCTCAAAATCAGTGACCCGAAGGTAAAATATACCTGTGTGTTTGAGCTAAGGTAAAATATACCTGTGTGCTGGAGCTAAGGTAAAATATACCTGTGTTTTTGAGCAAAGGTAAAATATACCTCTGTGTTTGAGCCGAGCACTTGTGAGCAATACAAGTAGATCAACAGTAGACCTAGAATGTTATTAGCTGCTATTAGGATAAGCCTTTCTGTGCTCTGTTATAAACTCATCAGTCTAACGTACCCTGTAGTGGCACTATGTTAACAGTGATGAAAACCATGACCTGGTCCTTGGATCAAAATGACAGGACTAATGGTCTGTTCTGTATCACATAATATCTCATAACAGATTTAATATTGTGCTGCATGGAGACCAGCATATGGATCCTTGGTAAATCTGCCCTCTGATGTTAAATTAATGATGTTCATTAAAGCTACTGCAGATATAGGGTATTAAACATACACCCAGCGTGTATTACTATTCTCTATGCATGTAAACAGTACATTATCACAAAACACTACCAAACCTGCTCTTGCTTATGAGTGTGAGGTAAAGCTGCTGAAATGCCTACATTAAAAAACATCTATTAGTTTTTGCACTGCTATAAATAGAATGTGCTTGTGTCGTCCAAGCACAAAATTATTTGTTGTATGCATTAATCTGTTTATTTGTTTTTAGCATAACGCGGGTTTCCCTGGAAACCATATTAATGACCCATGAGGAATTCCTGGTTAAAAACAAAACAAATAAAAGCACTAAAATGAAAGTGAAATATGCACACTGACCTAAACCGGCAATAACACACATCGCCCCAGAATGACCGAATCGCAAACTAAACGCACTTCACTGGCACCGTGTAGCTATACTCTTATTCCAACAGGACTGTAATCAAAATCCACAAAGCATCACGGTCCTCTCCCTAAAATTTACTCAATGGTACATATTTTAAGGAGCCGTTTTTGCAGAGTTGTCCGTCCGTCCGAAGTTAATTTGGTTTTGCTCTAATTAAATGCATTCTTACAGACAGACATTTTTCTCTTTCTTGAATCACAGGAGCAATGTCTTGGACTCAGAAACAAACAGTGCAGCACTGATACTCGCCCCTGAGCTCCCTGTCCTGAGCGCTCCCTTGGAGAATGCCTTCCCCGCTGTGGAGTCTGGTTCCTGCATAGACTGGTTCCTGCATAGACTGGTTCCTGCATAGACTGGTTCCTGCATAGACCGGTTCCTGCATAGACCGGTTCCTGCATAGACCGGTTCCTGCATAGACCGGTTCCTGCATAGACCGGTTCCTGCATAGACCGGTTCCTGCATAGACCGGTTCCTGCATAGACCGGTTCCTGCATAGACCGGTTCCTGCATAGACCGGTTCCTGCATAGACCGGTTCCTGCATAGACCGGTTCCTGCATAGACCGGTTCCTGCATAGACCGGTTCCTGCATAGACCGGTTCCTGCATAGACTGGTTCCTGTTTTCCACCGAGGGAGTTTTTTTCATTGCCGCTGTTCTGTTTATTTGCTTTAAACACTTATTAAAAATATTTATCTATTTGGAATGTCCAATATGTAAGCCACAGTTGAAAGATCCAGTGTCAATTCAGGAGAGTTGTCAATAGCACATAGTCACTGAGACATGCAGCCAAACCTGTCCAATCTTTCCCAAACTTTCTAGAGCCCCTTATTAATTAGATGAATAGGAAATGAAAAGCAAAGCAATGTAAATTATTTAAGTTAAAGCAAGAGTGGGAGAAGCTTGAAACGGATCACAGTACATGGGTTTATTTCAGATATTGCAATATATATTTTTAAGTGCATTGCTTGCTGTAGCCGTAGTTCTGCGCCTCCTGAAATCTGAGTCATGTGATTGGTTCTGAGTTTTGGACCAATGGCAGTCACCCTGTTGTGGTCCTGTGCAGGGAGTTCTGATTCGCTGTGCAAATGTTTTGACTGGAACATCATAAATTTCCTGCAGGAGGAGCGTGAAAATACACGTCCTTTTTCTTTTCCTTTTGTGCACCGTTTAAAGTTAAGTTACCCACAGCCACAAAAACATTGCTCTCTCTCTCCCTCACACACACACTGATACATGTATGCATTTGGCTTGCTTTGTGGGGGTTTAAGCTGGGGAATATTGTGACAGTCTTGCTATATAAATAAAATTTCACAGAATTTTTTGAACTTGATGAAATAATGAAGAGAGTAGGCTGCGATGTTCATGCGGCACAAAGGTCATCTCTGATTGGTGCATTTCTCTCATTGAAACTGGTCGCCCCAGTGTGTAAAAACCCTCCGGAACAAGGCTGTTGTTACACGCACACACGCACACGCACGTACGCACAGAGCTGGTCTTGGTATGCAGGAATAAGATATAAACCACATGTCTAATGTTGCCTTTTGTGTACCCAGTCACTATTATATCATAATAAATGTTTATCCTTCAACAAATGGAATGAAATAAAATATAAAAGATTTACATTTCCGGGATACAATGACCTTCATTGAATCAAAAGTAATAATAAATAATAAAACTGAAATGGTTCCAGGTTTGTTCTGGTTGTACTCTGCTCTCTTGTCACGATGCCAGACAGCTGGTTTGCGTTAAAGAAATGGGAACCGTAAAAGAACCAAAAATGAACACCATCAGTCACTGTGCCTTAGCAACACAACACTGGACCTTGCTTGACAGTGTCTTGGACGTTCTTGGTTGTAAATTCTATCGCTCTCTCTTGACCAGATTTTTCTGCACAGTAAAAACTAGCATACAATCTATGAGCCATGGATTAAAATGCTGCCAATTACAAGTGCAGTGAGATTTTTTAAAACTCTGCTTCATGGATCTACATGCAAACTTAACTGTATTCTGATACCAGGCGTACACTGCACAGCTCATTTAATTTCAAATTTTTTCCTGAAAATAATTTTTTTTTTCTCCAGAATGCCAATTTTCCATGTTTAAAACTCCTGCTCATTAAACATAAATGGATGTATGATTGTGAAATGTGAAAGGATTTGATGGATATTGCATATAGCCGCACATGATTCACAGTTACAGTACAGCATGTAAACAGTTTTTTTATGTTTTTAAAAGCCTCGTGTGTGTCCATGTTTGTGTAGGTTAAGGCCTCTCAGAATTCCACATGCCTGCTTTTCCACATTTTCCGGATTTGGAATGGAATGTACGAATGCTCACTCAATTTGTCAATCTGGCAGGAAAATGAGCGCTAACGGTACAGCGCTGGCCTTCTGGAGTACGGTCGGGGGAGGGGGAGACTGGGGGGTCGTGCTCCATGCCTTCTCACAGGGAACGCTATGAGGTGGAGTGTTTCTTCTGAATATCTTTCACAACAAGAGCTCAATTGTTTACAAGCTTGAGAGGAATGTGAGGACTTGACATGCAAAGCCAAGTGTCGGACAAAATGTCTTCTCCCCCACGTTTATATATATTTATTTCCCTTTAAGATGTTGGGTGGAATGTGTCCGTGTTTAAAAGTGCACTTCTCAGCAGTTGTATATTTCTGGGGTAAATTTAGACTGCACTGGAGCTCAGGGGGAGGAGTCTAATTACGAATGGAATTCAAACTCCGACCCGGAAATGGAAACAGTGTTTAAGTAAACTTGCTCCTTTACCACCGGAAACAACCGCTCCTCAGCCAGAAAACATAGTGGCTATCCGGTCACACTGCAGCAGCCCCCTGGCAGACTGTTGTGGTGAAGCAGTGAATAGTCCTGCAGCTCTCAGTAGAATGCTATAGTGATGAATAGTCCTGCAGCTCTCAGTAGAATGCAATAGTGATGAATAGTCCTGCAGCTCTCAGTAGAATGCAATAGTGATGAATAGTCCTGCAGCTCTCAGTAGAATGCAATAGTGATGAATAGTCCTGCAGCTCTCAGTAGAATGCTATAGTGATGAATAGTCCTGCAGCTCTCAGTAGAATGCTATAGTGATGAATAGTCCTGCAGCTCTCAGTAGAATGCAATAGTGATGAATAGTCCTGCAGCTCTCAGTAGAATGCTATAGTGATGAATAGTCCTGCAGCTCTCAGTAGAATGCAATAGTGATGAATAGTCCTACAGCTCTCAGTAGAATGCTATAGTGATGAATAGTCCTACAGCTCTCAGTAGAATGCAATAGTGATGAATAGTCCTGCAGCTCTCAGTAGAATGCTATAGTGATGAATAGTCCTGCCGCTCTCAGTAGAATGCTATAGTGATGAATAGTCCTGCAGCTCTCAGTAGAATGCTATAGTGATGAATAGTCCTGCAGCTCTCAGTAGAATGCAATAGTGATGAATAGTCCTGCAGCTCTCAGTAGAATGCAATAGTGATGAATAGTCCTACAGCTCTCAGTAGAATGCTATAGTGATGTAGTCCTGCAGCTCTCAGTAGAATGCTATAGTGATGAATAGTCCTGCAGCTCTCAGTAGAATGCTATAGTGATGAATAGTCCTGCAGCTCTCAGTAGAATGCAATAGTGATGAATAGTCCTGCAGCTCTCAGTAGAATGCAATAGTGATGAATAGTCCTGCAGCTCTCAGTAGAATGCAATAGTGATGAATAGTCCTGCAGCTCTCAGTAGAATGCAATAGTGATGAATAGTCCTGCAGCTCTCAGTAGAATGCTATAGTGATGAATAGTCCTGCCGCTCTCAGTAGAATGCTATAGTGATGAATAGTCCTGCAGCTCTCAGTAGAATGCTATAGTGATGAATAGTCCTGCAGCTCTCAGTAGAATGCTATAGTGATGAATAGTCCTGCAGCTCTCAGTAGAATGCAATAGTGATGAATAGTCCTGCAGCTCTCAGTAGAATGCAATAGTGATGAATAGTCCTGCAGCTCTCAGTAGAATGCTATAGTGATGAATAGTCCTGCCGCTCTCAGTAGAATGCTATAGTGATGAATAGTCCTGCCGCTCTCAGTAGAATGCTATAGTGATGAATAGTCCTGCAGCTCTCAGTAGAATGCAATAGTGATGAATAGTCTTGCAGCTCTCAGTAGAATGCTATAGTGTGTGAATAGTCCTGCCGCTCTCAGTAGAATGCTATAGTGAGTGAATATTCCTGCACCAATGTAGCAGGATTTGCATCTGGAGCTGACCGCGGTCCGATAGTCGCTCGCTAACTAAATGCCTGCGGCGGCCATATTACCAGCATGGATCCCCTACTCACGCCCGTCACAAAGACCAGAAGATTTGGTGCCTTCATGCCAAACAGACTGCACACATACAGCCCACTATGCTAACAATGTATATCAACGCCCCCCCCCACCCCACACACATACAGCCCACTATGCTAACAATGTATATCAACGCCCCCCCCACCCCACACACATACAGTAAGCACCATAATTCACAGGACAGTGACACATTTTTTGGTGCTCACTGTACATACTCACACATACTCATGCACGCACACACATGCCATTGAGCTGATTTATGTCCCTGTCTGAGCCAGAGCATATTTCAGACGGACAGCAGGTTCCTTGTTTATGTGCAGATACTCTGAGATGCCTCTGTGCTTCTCCATCGTGTGTTTATGTGCAGATACTCTGAGATGCCTCTGTGCTTCTCCATCGTGTGTTTATGTGCAGATACTCTGAGATGCCTCTGTGCTTCTCCATCGTGTGTTTGTCGTTGACTGAGTGTTACACGTTGTCTCTTTACGTCGTGCTATATCTTGGTAAACGCACACACTCCACCATTTTCCTTTGATTCTAGGAGAGATGACCACCGGTATTCAAAGTGCTGAAAGCAAAAGTTGAAAAATTAAATACTTGAACATACAAACAAACAATTGTCGCTAAAATGTAATTTTTTTATTATTTAACAATGTCAACATGATCATTTTTATTATTACAAATGAAGTACTGTGTGTGACAATACTAAACACAATCATCTTTGTGCTAATATATAAATGTACATAACGATGCAATAAAATGTATAATTAATATATGCACATTTTTAGCTGGGTGGCTTGAATTTGATGAATTTGTGAGTCTCAGAACCGAACTTCGTGTCCCGCTTCCTTATTTAGAAGTTTGCCCTGCGTTTGAGAACTAACTTGAGTAATTAATTGGGCCCCGCCTTTCCAAAGATCAGCACACACCTACGTGTTCTCACTTAACAAACACCGTGACCTTAAATGATTCCCCCGTGAATGGGTCTCGGGTCGTTTCCCCACCCTCTCCATTACGCACACTTTAGGAATGTCAACAAAGTTTAGACTCTCCGCTCTGCTCTGCTTATAAATTATCTTAAAGATATGTGCTCAAGCAGCACCTTGATGATGGCTGATTTCAACATGGCGTTTATGGTGGAGAGAGGAGAGAACTGTGTGACAGGCAGTGAGATTTAATCATAGGAAGCAGCCAAACCTAAATCTATACTTAAATGTGCATGTACTAGTTAATGGTGCAGGGCAGTCCAAAACAAGCTCAGGGTATTTATTAAGTGGAAAGGTCATTGCTTTGACTCATCTGTTTGAGACTCCACAGCGAACACACGTCCCATTGGTGTCATTTAAAAATGCTAGTGCATTTATATGGCACCTTTAACAAAGTGCTTTACAGAACTGAAATGTATCATACAGGATTTAAAGAGGCTCTCGCCCGTAAAAACAAGTTAATCAAATACGGGTGAAATGCAATAAAATAAAAAAAGGTCTTAAAAAATGTTTATTTTTTATTTTTATTTTTTTATGTTGTGATTTAAAAAGTCTATTTCGTGGAAGTGAATTTCAGAGTTTTGGGGAAAAAATAATTCTGGGGCATCGAGCCATCCAGTGGAAATGTAATAATAGAAAACAAGACTAAGACAGCCAAGACTAAATACCACGGTACAATTCTCTTATTTTCTTTCATGTCAGGTTTTTCAAATAAGCATGTGGTAGGCTGATTATTGTTTATTCCAACAATCCTGTTGTTTCTGTGGGAAAAGGAGCATGCTGACGTAATTTAAGCCACAAGGTGCTTGACAGCAGGTAAATATTGTGACTGTGATGGTCACCATTACACGGCCTTCAAAAAACACCGCCATTCGCTTAAATTAGAAATGGTGGATGAGTCGTATCCCAGTGACGTCATCCTTTCAAATGGTCAGATACAGAAGAAAGACTGTTTTGAAGCGAAGACATAACCCAGCATTCTGTGGGTAAGACAGGACATACCATGTTGTTTTCTTGGTGGAGTTCAGCATTATGAAATAAGTGAAGAACAGTTTAAAGGGAGGCAGATTCACAGACAATTCTAAGATGTTTGTAGTCCAGGAGTCGGTTTAGCAACCTGGCTCTGTGTAACCGGGCCTGAAATATGTAATGTGGAAAGACTACAACACCCAATTTCATGCCAGCATGTGTTCCCAATGATAAGGTGAACTGCCAGCCCAGATACTCAAGGAATGCTTGAGTGGAGTATCTGGTGTGTCTAAAGAATCTTCACCGGGGGGTATACTACAAAGCACGATTACTGAGTTGGCTGGATAACTGCACTGAGTAAGAGAAGCAGGATTACTGAGTTAGCTGGATAACTGCACTGAGTAAGAGAAGCAGGATTACTGAGTTAGCTGGATAGCTGCACTGAGTAAAGCCCGGAACCATCCCAAATGCGGAACATGGACTGAAGTAAAAAGAGCTGTTCCGGGTCTGTGTCCATGGCTGTGTCCGAAATCGTTCACTATTCACTAATCCCTGATCCCCAACTAGTGAATGGCCATATAGGGCGCTAAATAGTGTACAAAGTAAACCCTGAATTTGGACAGCTCACATTATCTTATCATCATTCAGCATCGTCGCCTAGGCAACAATCTGTCCAGTCCCAGTGAGCAGTCTTTACTCCAGTCCATGTTCCAGATTTGAGAGAGGGCTCTGGGTTTTGCTCAGTGCAGTTATCCAGCTAACTCATAATCCTGCTTCTCTTACTCAGTGCAGTTATCCTGCTAACTCAGTAATCCTACTTCTATTACTCAGTGCAGTTATCCAGCTAACTCAATAATCCTGCTTCTCTTACTCAGTGCAGTTATCCAGCTAACTCAGTAATCCTGCTTCTCTTACTCAGTGCAGTTATCCAGCTAACTCAGTAATCCTGCTTCTCTTACTCAGTGCAGTTATCCAGCTAACTCAGTAATCCTGCTTCTCTTACTCAGTGCAGTTATCCTGCTAACTCAGTAATCCTGCTTCTCTTACTCAGTGCAGTTATCCAGCTAACTCTGTAATCCTGCTTCTCTTACTCAGTGCAGTTATCCTGCTAACTCAGTAATCCTGCTTCTCTTACTCAGTGCAGTTATCCAGCTAACTCTGTAATCCTGCTCCGTAGTACATCCCCCTGTCCCGGAGCTTGGAAGCCCTGAGCTGCTTGTCCATCTATCCGCTCTCGGATCTTAAAGGTAGTTCTGCTGCATTACTTTGGGTGATAGTCACACTGACATCACAGTCCTTCAACATCTTATTTGATTTTCAGTCCCCTTTTCGCAAGACACGCCCACTCCTCTTCTGATTCTTGAATTTTATTTATTTATTTTTTCAAGGTTCCTGCTGCCACAACATCAGTGATGCACAGCAGCCCCCATGAAACACCAAAGCATTCAATAATGAAGACTGGCGTCACATCTTGAGACGGAAAACATTTAAACGTCTTTTTTCCTTCTGTTGAGGTTGCAAGCGTACAAATATTTTTTTGACAGATGTTAACTTTGTCAAACACTGAAAAACCAGTAGAGGCTAGAACAGTTTAAGTACAAAATGCATTACTCTCAGAAAATATATAATATAATCAAATCAAAAGGCAGAAAAAAGATTTATCTCCTTACGATTCCATTTCCCTCTATTTAAAAAATAAAAAATAAAAAATAAAAAAAACGTAGCAAAAATGACATGTAATCCTATTACAGACTGGTCTTATTACAGACTGATTACAGACTGGTCTTATTACAGACTGATTGATTACAGACTGATTGATTACAGACTGATTGATTACAGACTGATTGATTACAGACTGATTACAGACTGATTGATTACAGACTGATTGATTACAGACTGGTCTTATTACAGACTGATTACACACTGGTCTTATTACGGACGGTCCAATGGAAATGAACGGTCTTTACAACTGTACTTGCAAACCAAATTAAATTTAGCTTTTTTCATCGTTGTTTCAAAGTGAAAATAATGAACAAAGACAAATGCTTTTATGGTCTGTGTAACACAATTGGAGGTCTTTCAGGTGAACCTGATGCATAACAAGAAATCATATCACTTTTGCTCATTTTATTCCGCAGTTTATTGAAGGTTTTGATTCCGCTCATTTGTAGCATACCAAATGATTAATTTAAGCTATACGTATGTCATAAAATTAATAACTACACAATGCTCCTGTATGTATTGTGTATATATCGATTATTTATTGTAGTTTTGTGAAATATAGATATGTTCTGAACCCAAGCTCAAACCAATCCTGAATAAACAAATTGTGCTGCATATTTGAGATGTATACGTTTATGGAATTACTTCCACCCTGAATACATAAATAGGCTTGGTGACATTGCTATAGGATTCAGTGTACATTTTAATTAACCATTTTAATATTTTACTTTTATACAGTGAAACTCAAATATTTATTTGTAGTATTGTAGCATTTTATTACATGGGGAATTTTCTGATTTTATTATAATGAGCTAAAAACATACACGCTTGGACATCTAGACTTATGAAGAAATTTAATGAAAGTGCATAGTGTTCTGACCCTAAATTTAAATGGTGTCAGGGGCATTTAAAGTGAATGTATGAGGATTATTTCTTATGCATTTTTTCTACTCCATTGTTCTTTTCCACAGTAATCAATTTAATTTTGTGTCAGGCTCTCCAGCAGCAGCATGTATTTAAAGCTTTGCTGAAAGGTAAACTCATGTACCTGGAAACAGCCTGATTTAGTGACCATAATAATGTGCTTAGACTGCATTGTTTGTTCAGTAGCATCACACCACATTGGTTGTCATTGGCTGTGTGGGGTAATTGGCTGTGTGGGGTAATTGGCTGTGTGGGGTAATTGGCTAATCAAATGCAGCTCAAGGTTGCTGATCGTCCCTTGTGTTGTTTTATTGAGATTCAATATTAAGGACATATATAATCCTGGCCAGTTAACTTAGTAGGATTCATTAGTGCTAACAGCGATTGGCCTTTTATTGAATTCGTAGCAACTCTTTGAAATCTTCCTCCACACTTAAAAAAATATATATATATATATACGTATATATATATATATATATATAGTAATGGACAAATTAAGAGAACCTTAAGCTATTCACTACATATACATTCCTTTGCGTCCCTCTGAGACTGAATGTAGCAGCAGAAACAATTATGTTCATGTCCTGTTTCAGAAATATTACTGATAGCTAGAAATGCATTACTACGTTGAAAGTTTTGATTGCTACATGCGTAATAAGCATGGTGAAGTGTCTGTGTGACATTCTGAAGTCCTAAAGCTTCACCCTGTTGAATGTTTTTGTTTTGAAAGGAATGGGTTTTTGAACATGACAGAATTTATGTGAAGGATTCAAATGTGGGCTTGGGACCTGGGTAATTCTGGGTAATTGTGTTTACTGTGAAACATGTAATGGCTTCAGCATGAGTCATCTTAATTAATTCAGAAAAAAACAAACTACCCAACCAGGCCTAAACTACAGAACAGCCGGAGTGAAATTATTCTCATAAAAGCAAACGGATGTGGCATTCATTAGCTATGCAAATGTTCAAAATTACTCTGCACTTAAGTATATTTGTCAAAATATTTTTTTGAAAGCTTTTTAAAAAAAATAATTTTTAGTTGCTGCAAGTCTGTTCTACATAACATGACAATAGCATTATAATACATTTTTAATAAGTGATGTAATGGTTCTGGTGGAAAGATTGTGATGGATAAGAAACTAAATTTCACATTTTCTAGAATACAGGAAACTATAAATGCACACACATGCTGCTGACATCTGATATTGATCTTCTCGTATATTCATTCATACATAGTTTATTGTAGCATGTAGCTGCTAATAAGCGCTCTTGCCTAAGGAATGTAATGTGATAACTTTCACACACTTTTGGATTACGTGCAGTGATTGACATGAGGAGCAGGAGGACTAATAAGGGGCTCTGGCAAATGTTTAATTTCAAAACTGAAGGAAGAAACGTCGGGCTTTGTGGACAGGCAACACCGGCGGCTTCGCCAAATGTGCATGCAGATGTTTGTATGCACGTTTCACACAATATAGTAGAGCTGCTGCAATCAAGGGCTTCTCCAAAGAAAACAAAAGAGTAGAAAAATTAAATGCGTGATTGTGCTTCTCACATTGGTTTCCTGAGATGAATAGATTGTGCTTCACACGTTTGTTTCCTGAGATGAATAGATTGTGCTTCTCACATTGGTTTCCTGAGATGAATAGATTGTGCTTCACACGTTCGTTTCCTGAGATGAATAGATTGTGCTTCACACGTTCGTTTCCTGAGATGAATAGATTGTGCTTCACACGTTTGTTTCCTGAGATGAATAGATTGTGCTTCACGCGTTTGTTTCCTGAGATGAATAGATTGTGCTTCACACGTTCGTTTCCTGAGATGAATAGATTGTGCTTCACACGTTTGTTTCCTGAGATGAATAGATTGTGCTTCTCACATTGGTTTCCTGGGATGAATAGATTGTGCTTCACACGTTCGTTTCCTGAGATGAATAGATTGTGCTTCACACGTTCGTTTCCTGAGATGAATAGATTGTGCTTCACACGTTTGTTTCCTGAGATGAATAGATTGTGCTTCACGCGTTTGTTTCCTGAGATGAATAGATTGTGCTTCACACGTTCGTTTCCTGAGATGAATAGATTGTGCTTCACACGTTTGTTTCCTGAGATGAATAGATTGTGCTTCTCACGTTGGTTTCCTGAGATGAATAGATTGTGCTTCACGCGTTTGTTTCCTGAGATGAATAGATTGTGCTTCACGCGTTTGTTTCCTGAGATGAATAGATTGTGCTTCACACGTTTGTTTCCTGAGATGAATAGATTGTGTTCCACGCGTTTGTTTCCTGAGATGAATAGATTGTGCTTCACACGTTTGTTTCCTGAGATGAATAGATTGTGTTTCACGCGTTTGTTTCCTGAGATGAATAGATTGTGCTTCACGCGTTTGTTTCCTGAGATGAATAGATTGTGCTTCACGCGTTTGTTTCCTGAGATGAATAGATTGTGCTTCACGCGTTTGTTTCCTGAGATGAATAGATTGTGCTTCACACGTTTGTTTCCTGAGATGAATAGATTGTGCTTCACACGTTTGTTTCCTGAGATGAATAGATTGTGCTTCACACGTTCGTTTCCTGAGATGAATAGATTGTGCTTCACGCGTTTGTTTCCTGAGATGAATAGATTGTGCTTCACACGTTCGTTTCCTGAGATGAATAGATTGTGCTTCACGCGTTTGTTTCCTGAGATGAATAGATTGTGCTTCACACGTTTGTTTCCTGAGATGAATAGATTGTGCTTCACACGTTTGTTTCCTGAGATGAATAGATTGTGCTTCACACGTGTGTTTCCTGAGATGAATAGATTGTGCTTCACACGTTGGTTTCCTGAGATGAATAGATTGTGCTTCACACGTTGGTTTCCTGAGATGAATAGATTGTGCTTCACGCATTGGTTTCCTGAGATGAATAGACAGAAGGGGTTGCGGTGTCCCTGGGACTATTTGAGGAAGCGGAGCTGTGATTGAGTGCTGAATGTAGCCATAGGGACGAGCCCAGAAGAGAGATCATGTGATCATACGGATGTCATCAGTGACTCAGAGCCTCTGTTGTATTGTGGTGTCACGTCCAACCCCCTCCCCCTCCCCCCACAGGATGTATTTCATTGAGACAGTGACGGACCTGTCATTGGCTGTAGGGGGGGGGGGGGACTGGGGAACAATGGGACAGCTTTTTACAAAAGCGTAGCTTGTTGCCCCCCTGGCCCCGTCAATTCAGCTTTGTGTTGAGGGTGAGTCATGTGATCGTGACGCCTCAGAGACTGAATGCATCGACCTTTGACCCGGGAGGGGGGGCGGGGCCTGCTATACTGGACCGTGTTAAAGCCGCTCTGAACATGTGACTGGTGGGCAATTTGGCCACGCCCACAAACACTGCCTCACTATGTGGCATGTGCAGGGTGATGGCCAGGGTGATAGAAAACGGGCAGGGGCCAGATATGGCACCGTCACCATCGGCTGTTAAACTGCTGTGGCCTGCGGTCTTTCACTCTGACTGTTGCTTTAAAAAAAACAGCTTAACCCATAAATTGAGCATGACTGATATCCTTTGCTGTCACAATTTAATCCCTGTATTTAAACGTTTGCAAAAAAAAAGAGAAATTAATTCATTCACAAATTAATTTACTAAAGTATCTATTCCATCGGCACTGACTTTAAAAAAAAATAAAATAAAATAAAATAAATGTTTATGGGAATTATCTTATGATAAATGGTCATTTTCAGCATCTCCATGCGTCTCCAACACAAATAAATAATTTATTATAAACAGTACAAAGCTACTGCCTCAATTGCAAGAGTGTTGTGACTGATATTTGGGTTCTTTATGCTAATTTTGGGGGGGGGGGGGGGGGTTTTATAAAGTGTTTTAATTGACTTGAATCGCTAAAGGCAAAAAGTCCTCTAGCGGTTGCTGAGAGGCAAAACATGGTATAGGGCCAGGCCTTAATAAAAATAAGGCATAAGACCTTTCAGGGGAGGCAAAAAGTCATGCAGCGGTAGCTGGCAGACTGCCCACAGAGAGGCTAAGGGGACTGTGCACAGCAGATAGCAGGTAGCAGGCTGATACAGAGAGGCTAAGGGGACTGTGCACAGCAGATAGCAGGTAGCAGATAGCAGGTAGCAGGCTGATACAGAGAGGCTAAGGGGACTGTGCACAGCAGATAGCAGGTAGCAGATAGCAGGTAGCAGATAGCAGGTAGCAGGTAGCAGATAGCAGATAGCAGATAGCAGGTAGCAGGTAGCAGATAGCAGATAGCAGGTAGCAGGTAGCAGGCTGATACAGAGAGGCTAAGGGGACTGTGCGTAGCAGGTAGCAGATAGCAGGTAGCAGGTAGCAGATAGCAGGTAGCAGGTAGCAGGCTGATACAGAGAGGCTAAGGGGACTGTGCACAGCAGATAGCAGGTAGCAGATAGCAGGTAGCAGATAGCAGGTAGCAGGTAGCAGGCTGATACAGAGAGGCTAAGGGGACTGTGCACAGCAGATAGCAGGTAGCAGATAGCAGGTAGCAGGTAGCAGATAGCAGGTAGCAGATAGCAGGTAGCAGGTAGCAGATAGCAGGTAGCAGATAGCAGGTAGCAGATAGCAGATAGCAGATAGCAGGCAGCAGATAGCAGGTAGCAGGCAGCAGATAGCAGGTAGCAGGCTGATACAGAGAGGCTAAGGGGACTGTGCACAGCAGGTAGCAGATAGCAGGTAGCAGGTAGCAGGCTGATACAGAGAGGCTAAGGAGACTGTGCACAGCAGATAGCAGGTAGCAGGTAGCAGGTAGCAGATAGCAGGTAGCAGGTAGCAGATAGCAGATAGCAGGTAGCAGATAGCAGATAGCAGGTAGCAGGTAGCAGGCTGATACAGAGAGGCTAAGGGGACTGTGCGTAGCAGGTAGCAGATAGCAGGTAGCAGGTAGCAGATAGCAGGTAGCAGGTAGCAGATAGCAGATAGCAGATAGCAGGTAGCAGGTAGCAGGTAGCAGGTAGCAGATAGCAGATAGCAGATAGCAGATAGCAGATAGCAGATAGCAGATAGCAGATAGCAGGTAGCAGGCTGATTGTTGAGGTATTTGTCTTGTGGGCCCAACCAGTATTATGTTTTTCTTTTATTGTTCTTGTTTCTATTTCTCTCTTTTATTAACATTTTTATTTTTTATTTTATAATTTTTTTCTGTTCCGTGCTGGAATGTGAAAGCACTTTGAGCTGCATGCTTTGTATGAAAAGTGCTATACAAATAAAGTTATTATTATTATTACTATTATTATTATTGTGCAGTTTCTCAACTTGGTCATCATTTGACTTTTTGCATCAACAATAAATAAATTGAAATGGTATTTTTTCTGGTTCAATACATTTTGAAGAAAATCCTCCAAATATATACACCTTGTAAAATTTCAATAATATTTAATTAAACATTAAAAAATTTATCAATATTCCAAATGCATTCAGTGGTATTTTGATGTGCCTTCTGTATACAGCAGGATACCGCAGGCTAGGGAAAGTCGAGAGAAAGTGCAGAGATATTGAATCTGATACGGCCCTCCTTGCCCACCCCGAGGGCCCACCCCGAGGGCCCACCCCGAGGCCTAGTGGAAAGAGGGTTATTGGCTGGCAAAGCAAAAACATTGAAGCAATGAGTGTTTTTTTATTTTTTTCCTCAATGAAGAGGTGGCCTTTTACTTTATCTAAGGGAAACAGATGCAGGCGGAGCCACAGAATGTTCCGGACACGTGCACTTACTCACAATCCCAGCTGCTGCCCGGTTTCATTCAACACTGGAAACACACAATGAGTCAGTCCTAGGAAACCCCGTTAAACTTCACTCCCTTCTGTTATGAAGGAAACGGAGGCACTATCATTCCACAAACAACAAACGCATTCATCAGTGAGACCTAAATATGTCAGCACCACTCTTAAGGATGGAAGGGCTTTGTTTTTTGGATTACATAATTTTAGTGGTGGGAAAAATCCAGAAGGTTTTTATTTAAATTTTTTTTTGTAATTTATTTACAAATAAAATATAGCATTAGGTGCAAACGCACTGAAACAGCACTGCAAATGTCTGATGTTAAAAATTCAGGTGAAATTTTCATTTAAAGACCCCCCTACCCCAGCTGCAGAGAGAAAGGGTGGAACTGCCCTGGAGAGGGAGGGGTCGGGAGTAAGAGCGGCCGGTCTCTACGGCGACCATAAAAGAAAGCCCCTTGTGACTCATCCTTACCCAGAACACCCCCAGATAGCCAGCTTCGTCTGCCACACCGGATGTCCAAAAATACACATCTGGTCCCTTTTTTCGTTCTCTCTCCTGTTCTGCAGTCCGGTCAGAACCAATGTCACAATGTCCCCTTGCACAAAAAGAACTATGGCTAAAGACCAAGGCTTAACCCTGACTAACAATAATAAAAAATTAATAAATTATCATCTTTATAAGGAAGTACAGCAATCACTAAAACAAACTCGCCAACTGATTTTTAAGGTTTTAATCAGTGTGTGACTGAGCAATGGGTAACTTGGACAAGCTGTGTGCTGTAGGTAGTGTTACCATTCTACAGTAGAGAGCTCTGTGTGCTGTAGGTAGTGTTATCATTCTACAGTAGAGAGCTCTGTGTGCTGTAGGTAGTGTTATCATTCTACAGTAGAGAGCTCTGTGTGCTGTAAGTAGTGTTATTCTACATTAAAGAGCTCTGTGTGCTGTAGGTAGTGTTATCATTATACAGTAGAGAGCTCTGTGTGCTGTAGGTAGTGTTATCATTCTACAGTAGAGAGCTCTGTGTGCTGTAGGTAGTGTTATCATTCTACAGTAAAGAGCTCTCTGTGCTGTAGGTAGTGTTATCATTCTACAGTAGAGAGCTCTGTGTGCTGTAAGTAGTGTTATTCTACATTAAAGAGCTCTGTGTGCTGTAGGTAGTGTTATCATTCTACAGTAGAGAGCTCTGTGTGCTGTAGGTAGTGTTATCATTCTACAGTAGAGAGCTCTGTGTGCTGTAGGTAGTGTTATCATTCTACAGTAAAGAGCTCTCTGTGCTGTAGGTAGTGTTATCATTCTACAGTAAAGAGCTCTGTGTGCTGTAGGTAGTGTTATCATTCTACTGTAAAGCGCTCTGTGTGCTGTAGGTAGTGTTATCATTCTACAGTAGATAGCCCTGTGTGCTGTAGGTAGTGTTATCATTCTACTGTAAAGCGCTCTGTGTGCTGTAGGTAGTGTTATCATTCTACAGTAGAGAGCCCTGTGTGCTGTAGGTAGTGTTATCATTCTACAGTAGAGCTCTGTGTGCTGTAGGTAGTGTTATCATTCTACAGTAGAGAGCTCTGTGTGCTGTAGGTAGTGTTATCATTCTACAGTAAAGAGCTCTGTGTGCTGTAGGTAGTGTTATCATTCTACTGTAGAGAGCTGTGTGTGCTGTAGGTAGTATCATTCTACAGTAGAGAGCTGTGTGTGCTGTAGGTAGTGTTATTCTACAGTAAAGAGCTCTGTGTGCTGTAGGTAGTGTTATAATTCTACAGTAGAGCTCTGTGTGCTGTAGGTAGTGTTATCATTCTACAGTAGAGAGCTGTGTGCTGTAGGTAGTGTTATCATTCTACTGTAGAGAGCTGTGTGTGCTGTAGGTAGTGTTATCATTCTACTGTAGAGAGCTGTGTGTGCTGTAGGTAGTGTTATCATTCTACAGTAGAGAGCTCTGTGTGCTGTAGGTAGTGTTATCATTCTACAGTAGAGAGCTCTGTGTGCTGTAGGTAGTGTTATCATTCTACAGTAAAGAGCTCTGTGTGCTGTAGGTAGTGTTATTCTACATTAAAGAGCTCTGTGTGCTGTAGGTAGTGTTATCATTATACAGTAGAGAGCTCTGTGTGCTGTAGGTAGTGTTATCATTCTACAGTAAAGAGCTCTGTGTGCTGTAGGTAGTGTTATCATTCTACAGTAGAGAGCTCTGTGTGCTGTAGGTAGTGTTATCATTCTACAGTAGAGCCCTGTGTGCTGTAGGTAGTGTTATCATTCTACAGTAGAGCCATGTGTGCTGTAGGTAGTGTTATCATTCTACAGTAGAGCCCTGTGTGCTGTAGGTAGTGTTATCATTCTACAGTAGAGAGCTCTGTGTGCTGTAGGTAGTGTTATCATTCTACAGTAAAGAGCTCTGTGTGCTGTAGGTAGTGTTATCATTCTACGGTAAAGAGCTCTGTGTGCTGTAGGTAGTGTTATCATTCTACTGTAAAGCGCTCTGTGTGCTGTAGGTAGTGTTATTCTACAGTAGAGAGCCCTGTGTGCTGTAGGTAGTGTTATCATTCTACTGTAAAGCGCTCTGTGTGCTGTAGGTAGTGTTATCATTCTACAGTAGAGAGCCCTGTGTGCTGTAGGTAGTGTTATCATTCTACAGTAGAGAACTCTGTGTGCTGTAGGTAGTGTTATCATTCTACAGTAGAGCTCTGTGTGCTGTAGGTAGTGTTATCATTCTACAGTAGAGAGCTCTGTGTGCTGTAGGTAGTGTTATCATTCTACAGTAGAGAGCTCTGTGTGCTGTAGGTAGTGTTATCATTCTACAGTAGAGAGCTCTGTGTGCTGTAAGTAGTGTTATCATTCTACATTAAAGAGCTCTGTGTGCTGTAGGTAGTGTTATCATTATACAGTAGAGAGCTCTGTGTGCTGTAGGTAGTGTTATCATTCTACAGTAAAGAGCTCTGTGTGCTGTAGGTAGTGTTATCATTCTACAGTAGAGCTCTGTGTGCTGTAGGTAGTGTTATCATTCTACAGTAAAGAGCCCTGTGTGCTGTAGGTAGTGTTATCATTCTACAGTAGAGCTCTGTGTGCTGTAGGTAGTGTTATCATTCTACAGTAGAGAGCCCTGTGTGCTGTAGGTAGTGTTATCATTCTACAGTAGAGCTCTGTGTGCTGTAGGTAGTGTTATCATTCTACAGTAGAGAGCCCTGTGTGCTGTAGGTAGTGTTATCATTCTACTATAAAGCGCTCTGTGTGCTGTAGGTAGTGTTATCATTCTACAGTAGAGAGCCCTGTGTGCTGTAGGTAGTGTTATCATTCTACAGTAGAGCCCTGTGTGCTGTAGGTAGTGTTATCATTCTACAGTAGAGAGCTCTGTGTGCTGTAGGTAGTGTTATCATTCTACAGTAAAGAGCTCTGTGTGCTGTAGGTAGTGTTATCATTCTACAGTAAAGAGCCCTGTGTGCTGTAGGTAGTGTTATCATTCTACAGTAGAGAGCCCTGTGTGCTGTAGGTAGTGTTATCATTCTACTGTAAAGCGCTCTGTGTGCTGTAGGTAGTGTTATCATTCTAGAGTAGAGAGCCCTGTGTGCTGTAGGTAGTGTTATCATTCTACAGTAGAGAGCTCTGTGTGCTGTAGGTAGTTTTATCATTCTACAGTAGAGAGCTATGTGTGCTGTAGGTAGTGTTATCATTCTACAGTAGAGCTCTGTGTGCTGTAGGTAGTGTTATCATTCTACAGTAAAGAGCTCTGTGTGCTGTAGGTAGTGTTATCATTCTACAGTAAAGAGCTCTGTGTGCTGTAGGTAGTGTTATCATTCTACAGTAAAGAGCTCTGTGTGCTGTAGGTAGTGTTATCATTCTACTGTAGAGAGCTGTGTGTGCTGTAGGTAGTATCATTCTACAGTAGAGAGCTCTGTGTGCTGTAGGTAGTGTTATTCTACAGTAAAGAGCTCTGTGTGCTGTAGGTAGTGTTATAATTCTACAGTAGAGCTCTGTGTGCTGTAGGTAGTGTTATCATTCTACAGTAGAGAGCTGTGTGCTGTAGGTAGTGTTATCATTCTACTGTAGAGAGCTGTGTGTGCTGTAGGTAGTGTTATCATTCTACTGTAGAGAGCTGTGTGTGCTGTAGGTAGTGTTATCATTCTACAGTAGAGAGCTGTGTGCTGTAGGTAGTGTTATCATTCTACAGTAGAGAGCTCTGTGTGCTGTAGGTAGTGTTATCATTCTACAGTAGAGAGCTGTATGCTGTAGGTAGTATCATTCTACAGTAGAGAGATGTGTGTGCTGTAGGTAGTGTTATCATTCTACAGTAGAGAGCTGTGTGCTGTAGGTAGTGTTATCATTCTACAGTAGAGAGCTCTGTGTGCTGTAGGTAGTGTTATCATTCTACAGTAGAGAACTGTGTCCTGTAGGTAGTGTTATCATTCTACAGTAGAGAGCTCTGTGTGCTGTAGGTAGTGTTATCATTCTACAGTAGAGAGCTGTGTGCTGTAGGTAGTGTTATCATTCTACAGTAGAGAGCTCTGTGTGCTGTAGGTAGTGTTATCATTCTACAGTAGAGAGCTGTGTGCTGTAGGTAGTGTTATCATTCTACAGTAGAGAGCTCTGTGTGCTGTAGGTAGTGTTATAATTCTACAGTAGAGCTCTGTGTGCTGTAGGTAGTGTTATCATTCTACAGTAGAGCCCTGTGTGCTGTAGGTAGTGTTATCATTCTACATTAGAGCCCTGTGTGCTGTAGGTAGTGTTATCATTCTACAGTAGAGAGCTCTGTGTGCTGTAGGTAGTGTTATCATTCTACAGTAAAGAGCTCTGTGTGCTGTAGGTAGTGTTATCATTCTACAGTAAAGAGCCCTGTGTGCTGTAGGTAGTGTTATCATTCAAGCGCTCTGTGTGCTGTAGGTAGTGTTATCATTCTACAGTAGAGAGCCCTGTGTGCTGTAGGTAGTGTTATCATTCTACTGTAAAGTGCTCTGTGTGCTGTAGGTAGTGTTATCATTCTACAGTAGAGAGCCCTGTGTGCTGTAGGTAGTGTTATCATTCTACAGTAGAGCTCTGTGTGCTGTAGGTAGTGTTATCATTCTACAGTAAAGAGCCCTGTGTGCTGTAGGTAGTGTTATCATTCTACAGTAGAGAGCTCTGTGTGCTGTAGGTAGTGTTATCATTCTACAGTAAAGAGCTCTCTGTGCTGTAGGTAGTGTTATCATTCTACAGTAAAGAGCTCTGTGTGCTGTAGGTAGTGTTATCATTCTACTGTAAAGCGCTCTGTGTGCTGTAGGTAGTGTTATCATTCTACAGTAGATAGCCCTGTGTGCTGTAGGTAGTGTTATCATTCTACTGTAAAGCGCTCTGTGTGCTGTAGGTAGTGTTATCATTCTACAGTAGAGAGCCCTGTGTGCTGTAGGTAGTGTTATCATTCTACAGTAGAGCTC
This sequence comes from Synaphobranchus kaupii, assembly GCA_029718625.1. Classification (NCBI taxonomy): domain Eukaryota; kingdom Metazoa; phylum Chordata; class Actinopteri; order Anguilliformes; family Synaphobranchidae; genus Synaphobranchus; species Synaphobranchus kaupii. The sequence continues at coordinate 2,924,615 of JAINUF010000025.1, forward strand.
TGTGTGCTGTAGGTAGTGTTATCATTCTACAGTAGAGAGCTCTGTGTGCTGTAGGTAGTGTTATCATTCTACAGTAAAGAGCTCTGTGTGCTGTAGGTAGTGTTATCATTCTACTGTAGAGAGCTGTGTGTGCTGTAGGTAGTATCATTCTACAGTAGAGAGCTGTGTGTGCTGTAGGTAGTGTTATTCTACAGTAAAGAGCTCTGTGTGCTGTAGGTAGTGTTATAATTCTACAGTAGAGCTCTTTGTGCTGTAGGTAGTGTTATCATTCTACAGTAGAGAGCTGTGTGCTGTAGGTAGTGTTATCATTCTACTGTAGAGAGCTGTGTGTGCTGTAGGTAGTGTTATCATTCTACTGTAGAGAGCTGTGTGTGCTGTAGGTAGTGTTATCATTCTACAGTAGAGAGCTCTGTGTGCTGTAGGTAGTGTTATCATTCTACAGTAGAGAGCTCTGTGTGCTGTAGGTAGTGTTATCATTCTACAGTAAAGAGCTCTGTGTGCTGTAGGTAGTGTTATTCTACATTAAAGAGCTCTGTGTGCTGTAGGTAGTGTTATCATTATACAGTAGAGAGCTCTGTGTGCTGTAGGTAGTGTTATCATTCTACAGTAAAGAGCTCTGTGTGCTGTAGGTAGTGTTATCATTCTACAGTAGAGAGCTCTGTGTGCTGTAGGTAGTGTTATCATTCTACAGTAGAGCCCTGTGTGCTGTAGGTAGTGTTATCATTCTACAGTAGAGCCATGTGTGCTGTAGGTAGTGTTATCATTCTACAGTAGAGCCCTGTGTGCTGTAGGTAGTGTTATCATTCTACAGTAGAGAGCTCTGTGTGCTGTAGGTAGTGTTATCATTCTACAGTAAAGAGCTCTGTGTGCTGTAGGTAGTGTTATCATTCTACGGTAAAGAGCTCTGTGTGCTGTAGGTAGTGTTATCATTCTACTGTAAAGCGCTCTGTGTGCTGTAGGTAGTGTTATTCTACAGTAGAGAGCCCTGTGTGCTGTAGGTAGTGTTATCATTCTACTGTAAAGCGCTCTGTGTGCTGTAGGTAGTGTTATCATTCTACAGTAGAGAGCCCTGTGTGCTGTAGGTAGTGTTATCATTCTACAGTAGAGAACTCTGTGTGCTGTAGGTAGTGTTATCATTCTACAGTAGAGCTCTGTGTGCTGTAGGTAGTGTTATCATTCTACAGTAGAGAGCTCTGTGTGCTGTAGGTAGTGTTATCATTCTACAGTAGAGAGCTCTGTGTGCTGTAGGTAGTGTTATCATTCTACAGTAGAGAGCTCTGTGTGCTGTAAGTAGTGTTATCATTTTACATTAAAGAGCTCTGTGTGCTGTAGGTAGTGTTATCATTATACAGTAGAGAGCTCTGTGTGCTGTAGGTAGTGTTATCATTCTACAGTAAAGAGCTCTGTGTGCTGTAGGTAGTGTTATCATTCTACAGTAGAGAGCTCTGTGTGCTGTAGGTAGTGTTATCATTCTACAGTAGAGCCCTGTGTGCTGTAGGTAGTGTTATCATTCTACAGTAGAGCCCTGTGTGCTGTAGGTAGTGTTATCATTCTACAGTAGAGCCCTGTGTGCTGTAGGTAGTGTTATCATTCTACAGTAGAGAGCTCTGTGTGCTGTAGGTAGTGTTATCATTCTACAGTAAAGAGCTCTGTGTGCTGTAGGTAGTGTTATCATTCTACAGTAAAGAGCCCTGTGTGCTGTAGGTAGTGTTATCATTCAAGCGCTCTGTGTGCTGTAGGTAGTGTTATCATTCTACAGTAGAGAGCCCTGTGTGCTGTAGGTAGTGTTATCATTCTACTGTAAAGTGCTCTGTGTGCTGTAGGTAGTGTTATCATTCTACAGTAGAGAGCCCTGTGTGCTGTAGGTAGTGTTATCATTCTACTGTAAAGCGCTCTGTGTGCTGTAGGTAGTGTTATCATTCTAGAGTAGAGAGCCCTGTGTGCTGTAGGTAGTGTTATCATTCTACAGTAGAGAGCTCTGTGTGCTGTAGGTAGTTTTATCATTCTACAGTAGAGCTCTGTGTGCTGTAGGTAGTGTTATCATTCTACAGTAGAGAGCTATGTGTGCTGTAGGTAGTGTTATCATTCTACAGTAGAGCTCTGTGTGCTGTAGGTAGTGTTATCATTCTACAGTAAAGAGCTCTGTGTGCTGTAGGTAGTGTTATCATTCTACAGTAAAGAGCTCTGTGTGCTGTAGGTAGTGTTATCATTCTACAGTAAAGAGCTCTGTGTGCTGTAGGTAGTGTTATCATTCTACTGTAGAGAGCTGTGTGTGCTGTAGGTAGTATCATTCTACAGTAGAGAGCTCTGTGTGCTGTAGGTAGTGTTATTCTACAGTAAAGAGCTCTGTGTGCTGTAGGTAGTGTTATAATTCTACAGTAGAGCTCTGTGTGCTGTAGGTAGTGTTATCATTCTACAGTAGAGAGCTGTGTGCTGTAGGTAGTGTTATCATTCTACTGTAGAGAGCTGTGTGTGCTGTAGGTAGTGTTATCATTCTACTGTAGAGAGCTGTGTGTGCTGTAGGTAGTGTTATCATTCTACAGTAGAGAGCTGTGTGCTGTAGGTAGTGTTATCATTCTACAGTAGAGAGCTCTGTGTGCTGTAGGTAGTGTTATCATTCTACAGTAGAGAGCTGTGTGCTGTAGGTAGTATCATTCTACAGTAGAGAGATGTGTGTGCTGTAGGTAGTGTTATCATTCTACAGTAGAGAGCTGTGTGCTGTAGGTAGTGTTATCATTCTACAGTAGAGAGCTCTGTGTGCTGTAGGTAGTGTTATCATTCTACAGTAGAGAGCTGTGTCCTGTAGGTAGTGTTATCATTCTACAGTAGAGAGCTCTGTGTGCTGTAGGTAGTGTTATCATTCTACAGTAGAGAGCTGTGTGCTGTAGGTAGTGTTATCATTCTACAGTAGAGAGCTCTGTGTGCTGTAGGTAGTGTTATCATTCTACAGTAGAGAGCTGTGTGCTGTAGGTAGTGTTATCATTCTACAGTAGAGAGCTCTGTGTGCTGTAGGTAGTGTTATAATTCTACAGTAGAGCTCTGTGTGCTGTAGGTAGTGTTATCATTCTACAGTAGAGAGCTGTGTGCTGTAGGTAGTGTTATCATTCTACAGTAGAGAGCTCTGTGTGCTGTAGGTAGTGTTATAATTCTACAGTAGAGCTCTGTGTGCTGTAGGTAGTGTTATTCTACAGTAAAGAGCTCTGTGTGCTGTAGGTAGTGTTATAATTCTACAGTAGAGCTCTGTGTGCTGTAGGTAGTGTTATCATTCTACAGTAGAGAGCTGTGTGCTGTAGGTAGTGTTATCATTCTACAGTAGAGAGCTCTGTGTGCTGTAGGTAGTGTTATCATTCTACAGTAGAGAGCTGTGTGCTGTAGGTAGTGTTATCATTCTACAGTAGAGAGCTCTGTGTGCTGTAGGTAGTGTTATCATTCTACAGTAGAGAGCTCTGTGCCCTGTAGGTAGTGTTATTTTACACATTTACAGTAATCGCTGCAACACACACCCGCTTGCTTGCATTTCACCTGTCAAATCCTATTTTAATTTTATCCTAGTTTGTGCAGCGCATGGAAACCTTTGGAGGTCTCTGTTCAGTCTAGCTGGCGGATGAGGGAGTCTAACAGTGAAACCCTGCTAGCTGGGAAGAAAACTGGTTGTAATGAAATAAACCGTGTCTATCCCATGGGGTGTTCATGGAAAGGCCAGGGAACTTATCATTCCATGATGTTCCCATTCATATTGAGAGGGTAGAATTAAAATGGTTCCGCCTGCCAAGAGCACCATTTTGAGATGGCAGATTTGAAAGTGTACAGAGTGTGTGAAATGAAAGACATGTTTATGTGGTGTTGGAAGGAGTTCAGTCTACCTGTCAAGCACAAAATTTTTTAAATCCAACACTCAGAATCACACGAGACAAGAGAACGATACACAGCGTTCCAGCTGAAAGGGCAACATTCCAAAACTGCAACATTCCCAAACTGCCAATCATGGTAATCATGATCAGGTGTGTGTAGATCTTTAACAATTAGATATCATAGAGTTATGAGTAGAGATGTACTGGCTGGTGTTTTATTAGTAACCAGTGAACACAGTAAAATGACTGGTGTTACTCCAACTCCACAGAGGCCAATAACGTTCAAATGTCGTCCATCAGAGCAAAAATTAACTGGGAGTTGATTTAACGCAGTTCTCTGACGGCTCTTCTAAATATTTAGATTGGAAAGTGTTTAATTCTTTTAATTCATTAATTTTATTTTGAGGTAATATACTGTGCACAGTTCTTTTTTTTATTGGATGAAGTGAAATTTTCCCATTAGAATCTGGCATGAATTCAATTATCTCCACAAAACGACATATGTGGATAATTTTGGCTGCAACCTCGCTGCATAATTAGATTTTATTGCATGCGAATGCTGACAACGTGCTTAACAGTTTGAGGTCAGTTTGATCCAGGGAACAAAATTTGCTTGTTTTATTTACATTTTATTTATTCTTTAACATTATTTCCATAAGTGTAGATGTCTGGGGGAGGGGGGCATATGCATAAATGACAATAAGATTGAAAACAATAACTTTACAAAACAGAGTGCAACCTCTTTATTTCATAGTTTTCTCAGAGATTATGAGCGCTCTGCAAATCAGAAACAACTGCCCCCCCCCCCTCCCCCTTGGAAATACTGCCCCAACCCCCCCTCCCCCTTGGAAATACTGCCCCACCCCCCCCTCCCCCCTTGGAAATACTGCCCCACCCCCCCCTCCCCCCTTGGAAATACTGCCCCAACCCCCCCTTCCCCCTTGGAAATACTGCCCCAACCCCCCCCCCCCCCCCCCCTCCCCCTTGGAAATTCAATAAGCTCATTCACATTCTTCCTATGTGAAGCTCTCTCTGGGCTCAGACCAAGCTGCATACTGTAACTTGTTGGCTGTCATTCCAGGACAACATTCACTATGTTGATGGGATGGAATTCTTCAACTTTTTCATTGCCCTTTGTGTGGGAGAGTTGAGAACAACACACACACACACACACACACACACACACACACACACACACACACACACACACACACACACACACACACACAGTGAGTATGTATCTTCACTGTTGTGGAAGCATGTGTATTAGAATACAATACAATATTGCTGTAAAGTTGCAGGAAAACGTTGGGTTCAGCATTACAGTTTATATCCTGGAACAGGGAGCGCATTTTCACAAAATTGAGCTTCAGCGTGTACTTGTTCAGCACATACTTATTTGGCGCGTACTTATTCAGTGTGTACTTATTCAGCGCGTACTTATTCGGCACATATTCAGCGTGTACTTATTCAGCGCGTACTTATTCGGCACATATTCAGCGTGTACTTATTCAGCGTGTACTTATTCAGCGTGTACTTATTCAACGCGTACTTATTCGGCACATATTCAGCGTGTACTTATTCAGCGCGTACTTATTCGGCACATATTCAGCGTGTACTTATTCAGCGCGTACTTATTCGGCACATATTCAGCGTGTACTTATTCAGCGTGTACTTATTCAACGCGTACTTATTCGGCACATATTCAGCGTGTACTTATTCAGCGCGTACTTATTCGGCACATATTCAGCGCGTACTTATTCAGCGTGTACTTATTCAGCGTGTACTTATTCAGCGTGTACTTATTCAGCGCCTACTTATTCAGCACATATTCAGCGTGTACTTATTCGGCGCGTACTTATTCAGAGCGTACTTATTCAGCACATATTCAGCGCGTACTTATTCGGCACGTACTTATTCAGAGCGTACTTATTCAGAGCGTACTTATTCGGCGCGTACTTATTCAGAGCGTACTTATTCGGCACGTACTTATTCAGCGCGTACTTATTCGGCGCGTACTTATTCGGCGCGTACTTATTCGGCACGTACTTATTCAGAGCGTACTTATTCGGCGCGTACTTATTCGGCACGTACTTATTCGGCGCGTACTTATTCGGCACGTACTTATTCGGCGCGTACTTATTCGGCGCGTACTTATTCGGCGCGTACTTATTCGGCGCGTACTTATTCGGCGCGTACTTATTCGGCGCGTTTCACCGTTTGATGCTCGTTTTGGTGATTGCTGAATTGGGAGAAAATGTGGTTGTGATTAGAAAAAAAAGAAAAAAAGTACTTGCACATATTTGTGAGAGTAATTTAAGGATAAGTAATGAGTGATTCCAGACTTCTATCTGATTAAACTCATGTGAATACCACGTAATGTTCCTCCTCACAGTCTGTTGATTGCTTGGGTGTAGACACGTTTTTAAAAAGTGTTGCGTAATGTAAAAAGAGGTCCAACTATTTCGATATGTGATTTTGCATTTGCATTTGCATTTGTGAGCAAGCAGCCTACTGCTGCATATTAGCCCCTGGATGAGACTTAAGGATGATCTAAATATAGAACATATAGAATTCAAACCAAATTATTTATGTATACTGGTTCATAACAATGCTGCAGTCCTAGTGTCTCCTCGTCACATGCATTTTTGATTACTGAATGTTTTCAAATGCCTGTTTCCAATTTATGTCTCTGGAACATTTTTATTTCTGGGTGACACAGAGCAGTTTGTTCAGTTTAACATTATCATCATAAAGTAAGAACAACAATGTGTGTCTTCACTATAAGCCTGATGAAGAAATTCAGGAGCTCAAATGTGTTTGGAGGATTAGAGTTATTTTGGCAGAAAGCGGTTTTCTAAAAGCACACAGACGCACCCATGTGCACAGCCACACACACACACACCTACACACACACACACACACACACACACACACACACACACACACACACACACACACACACACACACACACACACACACACACACACACACACACACACACACACACACACACACACACACACACACACACACCTCTTCATCTCCATCTGGCTACAGACCGCTTTGCTGCTCAAGGCAAGGGTGAAGTGTGTGAAACGTGGATTAGAAGAGGCTGCTGTAGGGTTTATAATTGGAGCACTTTTTTACAACCTGAGACAAAACACTGTGTGACATCATATCTACATTTGTTCTAAAGCAGACAGACTATTATCACTATACCAAAGAAATGTGCATAAAGGACCTGTATAATATGGCTCTTCTGTAGGGATCTGCCTTGTGTGGATCTGAACATCACCTGTGCAAGGAAACCAAAACAAATAGGAATTTAGAAAACCTCCATACCCCCCACCCACGGCGGACAATCAAAATGGTTTTAATGCTGATTTAAATATGGCTGTAATATGCAAACCCTCAAAATCACTTAATAGCTTAATGGCTGTTTAAAACTTTAAAAGCTGTAGCTGCCATTACGTTGCATTGTTTTCCATTATTAATATTATATAGCATAGGCCCCACTCTTATCCAGAATGGCATTTGCATTTTAATTTTTCACCCGTTGCACATTCGTTCCGCTGGTTATGCATCGATTCAATGATTAAGCTCAGGTTAAACTCCTGAGAAACGGAGTCTGCAGGTGGTCATAAATGAATATCACCTTCCCTTTAAGAATCCACCGTCCCTTTAAAGGGGAATACCACCGAAAAATGATGTTTGATTTGTTGAAAAGTAGCTCTCCTGATTAAAACGAGCTCTCAGCCAACTCTGTAATGAGAACAGTGCTATAACCCCAAACTACTGTGCATGTACCAGGTACCTGCGTTACTGTGAACTACAACGGCAGAGCACTTTCGGTTTATGGGCGGTGTCAGACAACACCAGTCACAGGTTGCCACTCCCACTGAATACAACCAGAGGGGCTGGGCAGTGGGCATTTTATTACTAATCCGGAAGCGGTTCTTCAAGAGAAGTTATGTTACTCGCTGGCAAGTTAACCACTAACGTTACAGTTCTATTGAAAAAAATATCACCACCATTTCTGGAGTCTCCAGAAAAACGGGGGAAATACAGCCATTCATTTAGGAAAAGGCAGCCTTTCATTTATATACTTTTGGTATTAGCTAGCCTAGCCAGAATTCTGCAACACTTACTAATTTCTCCTCCCAGTCCTCTAACGTTAACTTAGGTCTGTGTGTCTTGTGCCAGTTCCTGTTTGGGGATCCAGAAGAATGTGTCCAAAACACCCGGCCTTCTGCATGTGGTGCTCAAAATCAGGGTGTGTAACATTAGTCAGACAGACTCTTCCCTCTTCATTGGTTTCTTGCTCTACAGATGACAAATGAAACTGCGCCCGGTCCCACTCATTGCAGCAAACGTTTCTATTTCAGTTGGCATTGCGGTAGAGTTACCACACGTAGGCTACACCACTCGTTTACCCAGCTGAACCAGCCATGTATTCGGCCTCAAAAGATGTAGGAAGGTCGTCATCCAGTGTATAGTCCCCAAAATCGTTGGAAGCCATTGTCCTGGAATAATTGGCCACTTGACACCACTGTCGTGTTTCAAAAATGAGGAAGGGTGTATAATGACGTACACCACTACCAAAGTTTCAACTTTATCTGCGGATATCTGTCCAGAAATGTTTTCGGCCAGCCACAAAGAGAGACTTAATTAGTTGCACCATGATCTGTTAAGTAAGGTAATGTTGTTTTTGGTGGAATTACCCTTTAAGAACCGACCGTCCCTTTAGGAATCCCGCGGGTGTCATTGTGGCGTTGTGTTGCTGGCTACTCCTGCGTGGCCAACATCCAAAGACTGTCTGGGTGCAGTGTTGCCAACTTAGCAACTTTATTGCGAGATCTAGCTACTTTTCCGGTCACCTTTTCATTAAAAAGCTGCATCAGTTTGACCTGAAACCCATTGAACCCTTAATTAGTGTTATTAACCTTGAAGTTGACGGGACTAATTTATAATTTTAATTTTCACTGCAGTGTAAAAACTGCACTGAAGACTTCTCAAAAAATCCTTTTTAAAATTACACCTCAGTGGTTCTATCTAAAAAATATATATATAAATAAATATAAAATAACCTTTTCTCATAATAATAACCCTTTGTCTCACAGGGCTTGAGGCAGAACCGTGAGAGGGGCACTAATATCACTCTATTTGTACCCATATCTAGCTCCTATGGTGCTGTTTGCCCTGTGTAAAGGGCAGCAGTGTAATGGTTAAGGAACTGGGCTTGTAGCCAAATGGTAGCAGGTTCGAATCCCAGGTAGGACACTGTCGTTGTACCCTTCAAAGGTACTTAGCCTGAATCGCTGTATGTATCCAGTTATATAAATGCAAATGGGAAATGCAAAAAGCTGTGTGAGTCGCTCTGGATAAGAGTTTCTGCTAAATCCTTGTAATGTAATGAAAAGCACTTTTATAAGTCGCTTTGTCTAAAGGTCTGCTAATCCAAAGTTGGAGGTGGCTGTAACCCTATTGACTGTAACTTTGTTTAAAGCCTGACTTGTGTTGTAGTTATGGCTATTATGTCATTTTCACTAAGACGGTTTTGCATAAAATGCACTGTTGCTGTTTTCAAACTAGTTCTTGGTTGTGGCTAATTGGGTTACAGGCCACACAGTGGTTGTGCAAAGGACCGTATCATTTTATAGTTCTTGTCAAATGACATGACCGACCCTTGCAATCACAACAAAGGACTGTGTTGTGTGAGATTTTGTGAAAGTCATTTAAGTTCAGAAAAGAAACGTAGGTAAATCCCCACACTGTTTTTTTATTTTTTTAAACAAGCTGCACATGGTGAAAACGTGACGTGCAAGACCCCCACCCCGCCGCTACCCCCCCCCCCCCCCCCCCACCACATTCCTTAAGATCTGTGAGTGTGTGTTTATTCCCTGTGCCAACAGAGCCAGAAATGTGTGTCGAACACCGCAAGATATCACTACCCCCACAGGACTTTTATTATGAAACGTGTTTTTAAAAATCATTCCATTGCCAAATCAGTGGAAATGCATAAGACGCCCAACCGTTATCACATGGCATCTGTAGCACGTTAGCTTGAATGCAAGTGTTTCTCAACTTATTCTTACCGAGATGTTTGTTTTCTCTTCGTAAGAAGTGATTAAACATTCTCGTATCTGGGCCATATAGGAAAAGAAAAGTGTTTTTGTGCTTTGTAGTGATTCCACATGATGCACACCCTGTACTAGTCACAAGTGACTCTTTTCATGGCACACTACAACCAAAACATGTTTTTTATATCTGCTGCTTGACTATACACTATTGCTTCAAAAGAGGAAATTGTCCAGCTGTGATATTAATGTCAACATTATTGAATGTGTAATCAATTAGATGCTATTTACAGCCCAAATTTGGAACGATTATGGCGGGTGGGGGGGATTTATCTTCACTTTGAGTTCTTCCACGAGTCATACTGCCAAGACCTCTTCACCCTACCACCCCAAAAAAATGATATCTTCATATCTGTCACGTATTATCCAACTTCCTAACACACTGTTTACCCTGCATCTGCCCAGGACAGGATGTGAAGCGTACCGCTAGAACTGAAATCCTCTACAGTGCTTCCTTTCCAGCCCAATGACATCTAGGCCTGGCTGTAATTTAGAATCATTAATACAAACCAGCCTTGCCTCTCCTTCCTGGAGATTTGGTTTAAAAAGGCTTTTAGAAGCAGTTCAGCAGGTTAATTGATTTGTCGTCTTCTGGGAAACCACACGAAGAAGAAAACGTTAATGTAGCTACACAACAGCTTCGATTCAATGGTCCTGTTCCCTCATTGGCTCACGACCAATGGTCCAGCTCCCTCATTGGCTCACGACCAATGGTCCTGTTCCTTCATTGGCTCACGACCAATGGTCCTGGTACCTCATTGGCTCATGACGAGACTCAAAGGTTTATTTATTTTTTTATTTTTTTACCATTTTAGGCATGTCTAGCAGACAGTCACATGCAGAGCACACAGTCCATTTATAAGGCTGGATGTTTACGGAAACCAGTCAGGCCAAGTTCCTCTCCTAAGGGTATAACAGCAGAGGAATCAAACCTGCAATCTGGGTGTTAAAAGAGCAGTTCCCATTAGCATTGCGCTTCACCGTTAGCATTGTGCTACACTGCCGCTATGTTGGCGCTTTTCTCAACTGCGTTTGTTGCTCATGCTATCATGCTGTTGATGTTCAGGCCTAACTGCATGACATAAACCAGCCTCTTGTTCAAATGCTATCATGCTGTTGATGTGTTTAGCAACATGCTATATTAATATATAATATATATATGACATTGGACATCTCGGGACAGTGGGGGCTATTTTTAATCATGACGTTTGGCTGTATTTTATATGTTTGTGTGTTGTGGGTCTGCCCCACTGTCTGTCTTTTTTTGTTGTTGCTGGTGGCTACAACTGAAGTTCTATTCTAAATCAACATTTACTAATATTATTATAATGTGCTTAGGTGTCTATCTACTTGGAAGCGAATGGTGCATATAATACCTAACAAATAATACAGTATAAAGTAGTGCAATAATGCAGTATAAAGTAGTGTAATAATACAGTATAAAGTAGTGCAATAATACAGTATAATCCTAAATGTAAATACATTACATCTCATTACATTACAAGGAATCTTGATGAAAAATGGCGGAAAGCATCCCTTGTAACTTCTGAATCCTAAACACAGTAAATTGGGTGGATTTTACAACTGTGCCACATTGGAATGTGCACTTATCAGCGCTAAGCTTCGCCAGGCATGTGGGAACCACACTTGTTAGCACATTTTTCTGCATGATGTTTCTACCCCGAAGGGTCCAGTGGAAAAGTCCTCCATCGTGGAAAACTACGAGATTTGCAGTCTGAAAACACAGCCCTGACATTTATGGGAGATGCAGCTGGGGTCTGTTTCAAAACACAAAAAAATAAATGAGGCAGAGTTGAGAATTGCGTAACTTCATGGTTTTGTATTTTGACAATATCAGATGTTGCAGTGCAACATATTTACTGACGAAAAAAACCAAGAGGAAATATTTAAGATCAAAATGATTTACTCTGTGTTTAACTATCTGGGTATTTAGTTTCCCATTAATGACTCTAATGGCTAAACGGATGAAAGTACATGAGAAGAAATGATACATTTTCTTTCTAAGCCACAATCTAAATAAACACCAAAAAGTAATTTACCAAGGTGGCACATTATTTGCATAACCAACTGCTTTAATTGATCCATTAAGAGATAAATAACAGCAAAGCAAGCGGACATTGTGGCTGTCTCGGACCAGGGCTCCACTTCGGTGTTGACTTACGAGACGCAGGTCAACACTGAGCATATTATCATATCCCAGAGTAAAAATACTGGCAGTGCATGAATGAAAATATATTTTATATTTTATATTATATATATATATATATATATCATATATATTTTTAAAATATTATATATTTTTGTCATTACTGTCACCGTCGATTGGAATGGTGACTTGTTCAATCATAAGCACACAGCCAATCACCTTCTGACTGCAGTTAGTCAGAATTAGCCTCAGGCTTGTTCCCATGACCACCGCTGTTGCTACAGGCCACTGTCGCCCATTCGGGGCCATAGTGGGAGTAAGTAAATGGACTATTAATTGATATCGCCAGAACCTCTCGTTAGCATACACAGAACTCTTACTGCTTGCTACCCTGCACAGCATTATGGGAAATCATGTCTTTGTGTCAGTCAGTGATTGTGCTGCCGTATGATGTGAGGAAACGGAATTTACTTAATTGGCATCAAATTTCCCAAGTTTCCAAGCACACTCGTTTCTCCGCGGACACGTGTGCCTGTCGTCATCTTCTCAAATGACTGGCAGATGAAGCAGAGATGTGACGATTGATAATATCTCATAACTGGGAGAAAATGTGAAATGGGTATGCAACATTCCGTTTTATCATTTGCAAATGTATTTATTTGCAGCATATATTATTATACAATAAGTAACTGAGTTCATCTTTTCTGGAAAAAAGGAGGGGGTATTGAATGTAATTCATACAGGGACAGCCGTCACAGGATGGCGGAAGGACATGATAGATGCATTGTGGGAGACGCTTGGAGATGCATTGTGGGGGATGCTTGGAGATGCATTGTGGGGGACGCTTGGAGATGCATTGTGGGGGACGTTTGGAGATTATTTGTGGGGGACGCTTGGAGATGCATTGTGGGGGACGTTTAGAGATTATTTGTGGGGGACGTTTGGAGATGCATTGTGGGGGATGTTTGGAGATTATTTGTGGGGGATGCTTGGAGATGCATTGTGGGTGATGTTTGACTAACAGTTTAATTACTGTGCAGCCAATTATCATTGCAATGTTCAAAGGACATGATTTACTATTTTGTATAACGGTAAGACAATGGCAGATTAAAATGTGCTCATTTGCATGATGGCGACTCGCTAAAGAATCATTAACATGACGGCGACACGCCAAAGACGGGTTGCAGTTTGCTTCTGTGCTCATACATGGGTAGAATTTAAACAGGTCGAGCGAATTTCTGAAACAAGTGTCTATAGAAGAATATAATTTGCACTCTTAGTGGTGTTTCATTTAAAAATGGACTTGACACACGTGACACTGAAAGAGATTTGGACACATATTCACTGGCAGATCCAGGGGGGGGTTCACAGGGTTTGGGAACACCCCCCTCCCCCCCACCCCTTTCCCTCCCCCCCACCCCTTTCCCTCCCCCAACAGAGTGATTTAGTGGATTCATGCTGGGTTTGGTCTTGTAGCAAGTTGGACGACAAGTTCAGTACAGGCAGATTCAAAATCGAAAGAGCAAATACCCCCCCCCACCCCTGCATGTGGACAGCTCCCCCCCCCTCCCTGCATGTGGACAGCTCCCCCCGCCCCCCCCCCCCCCCTGCATGTGGACAGCTCCCCCCCCCCCCCCCCCCTGCATGTGGACAGCCCCCCCCCTGCATGTGGACAGCTCCCCCCCTCCCTGCATGTGGACAGCTCCCTCCCCTGGTGACCGCTTATTGGGAGTTCCCCTTTAAATTCAAAACACCCCCACCCCCCCCAAAAAAAAAAAACTGGATATTGCTTTAGTTTTTTGCCTTTGTTTTCATTTATGTTACCCTGGCCGACAATTTAAAAATAAAGTCATAAATAAATAAAAAACCTACGTTCATTGGACGTTAAACCGATGTTTCTCTGTCCCACTGATTTGTTTGTTGTGCCAGATATCATGAGCTCTCGAATCAATCACCCCCTTTTGTTCTAATGAGCCCCACTTATACACTTTCTCCAAATAAATGATCCCAGGGAAAGATAAATCAATTGAGGACAAAGAGACAGCCGTTCTCCTTTAATCCTTGGGGCCTTCTAAAAGCCAAACAGGTTGTTGTTTCTTTAAAGTGATTTGTTGTTGGGTCGGGTCAATATAAGACACAGTTCTCAGCTTGCCCACTCTCCCCAGGTTCAAAATGTCACACTATATTTTAGAGTACTGGGTGAGGGGGGGTTGGGGTTTGTGGGCGGCTGGCGTTTGCACGTATCATATTAGCGGTCAGCTTCCTGTAACACAAGATTCAAGAATCTTCCACAGATGTCTTCAATTTGCATTATCTTCCAAACTCTTAAAATTTTTTTATAAATGAAAACAAATTAAATAAAACTGTACCTGATTTCCCTCTGGAGGGGGGCGGGGGCACAGAGAGATTCTGTTTGGGACGTTTGAAAAGAAAAGCGAGGGACAGTACAATAATGGTCACAGAGTCACACGTGCTGTTACCCTGCCGATGTACAGTTGTGCTGTTACCCTGCCGATGTACAGTTGTGCTGTTACCCTGCCGATGTACAGTTGTGCTGTTACCCTGCCGATGTACAGTTGTGCTGTTACCCTGCCGATGTACAGTTGTGCTGTTACCCTGCTGATGTACAGTTGTGCTGTTACCCTGCCGATGTACAGTTGTGCTGTTACCCTGCCGATGTACAGTTGTGCTGTTACCCTGCCGATGTACAGTTGTGCTGTTACCCTGCCGATGTACAGTTGTGCTGTTACCCTGCCGATGTACAGTTGTTTATGGCAGGCAGGTTATAGGTCTAACATGGCTTTGGTTTTGCGTTCCTTGTGGTTGCCTGTAAAAATGATGACGTTGCTGGAAGGCATTGAGCACAATTCTCTTAATGATGATTCATGGATGACTAATGTTTAGTTAGAAACACTACAAACGTCCCCTCTTATTATTCACCCAGAGAGTATGCGATAGACTTGCCAACCGCACTCCACACCTAAAACAACTTAACCCTGGATTCAATCAAAACCATCAAGTCACCCTAATAAGCATTCCAAAATGATATCTGGCACCATGTTTTAGCTAAATGACTGGACTTTTCCCTTAAAATGGCTTGGCAGTGTTGTTTCATCTGACGAATCTGGGAAGAGCTTTTATCGTTATTGAACAAATGGCCTTTACGCTAGGATGAGTCTGCACTTCTCATTTCAGGAGTTTGTGCTTGAATGGCATATTACATGTAAGTCTTTAGATTTACCTTACACTGTATATTATGCGCAGTTGGCGAGTTTGGCGGCTGCAGTAATGAGCAGGGAGACGTTGGCGAGTTTGGCGGCTGCAGTCATGAGCAGGGATAAGATGCTTCACGTGTGGCTAAACAGGCAGACCGGCAGGCACGCCGTCCACCAGTAGGGGTCACTCATGTGCGAAGAGATGCTGTTATCAGCTGACTGAACCGAATGACCACAGAGCCCCACAGAGCCCCACAGAGCCCCACAGAGCCCCACAGAGCCCCACAGAGCCCCACAGAGCCCCACAGAGCCCCACAGAGCCCCACAGAGCCCCACAGAGCCCCACAGAGCCCCAGTCAACACTGACACAGTTTAGGGGCCACGGGGCCCATACTGGAACAGACGGGATGAGCCATCCGGCAGCCTCCATGTTTCCATACATGTTAAATACTGTACAAGATGGAAACCATCTTCCGTACATGTTAAATACTGTACAAGATGGAAACCATCTTCCGTACATGTTAAATACTGTACATGATGGAAACCATCTTCCGTACATGTTAAATACTGCACATGATGGAAACTATCTTCTGTACATGCTACTGTACATGAACAGGCTAAGTGCTGAACCTGATGTAACGGATATAATCCACCAGACGTATGTTGGAGTTTATTACTATTTGTTACTTTTTTCTTGGATCATTAATATTCATAAGAGAAAAGAGACACGATTGCCTTCGCTCCTGTATGATGGAGGATTCTTCCTGTTTTTAGCTTATTGCACATTATAAAACGTGCTACTTTTTACTTTGGTCTGTTTATACACTCAGTCTATATTGTTCCTACATGTTTCTCCTACAGTAAAGAATGTCATTCATAACTGAGCTCTTTTCAGTGGAATGTCCTATGAAACTATCTTTCTGATCATCTGTGGAGGAAGAGTCTGTGTCCGAATCAACACCATTCTATACTATTGAGTAATGCTAGTTGAGTACACTGGATGAGAGAAAGCTGTTAAGTAGGTGAAATGTTCTCGAAATGTAGTGTACTTAAAATCCCTGGATGATATACATACTTCTGGGTTTTTGCTGATAATAGTATGGAGGATATTTTTTGCATACTGCAAGTCACTAAACAGTCTACAGTAAGCAGCATACAGTATGCTAGCACAGGACGCAGTGATTCGGACACAGCCCAGGTGTATCTGAAGGTCCACAAGTCACTAAACAGTGTACAGTAAGCAGCATACAGTATGCTAGCACACAGGACGCAGTGATTCGGACGCAGCCCAGGAGTATCTGAAGGTCCACACCTCACACAAGGTGGGAATCTGCTTTTGCACACCCTCTTATTCACACTTGCTTTACTCCCTCAATCACTACTATATTTACCTCTGATTGGAGCAATTTGCATTAATTGTCATTAAATAAGGAATGTTTATGAGGTGCATCTGCTTGGAGATGCATTTCCCAATGGGCACAGATCTCTCAAGCATTTATAATCAAGGCTATATTCATGAATTCTATAGATACGCACTGAAAGTACTGCACAATGCTTCATTAAATTACTTAATTCATATTTTGGTGTTGCGTGA
Organism: Synaphobranchus kaupii; assembly: GCA_029718625.1. Lineage (NCBI taxonomy): Eukaryota > Metazoa > Chordata > Actinopteri > Anguilliformes > Synaphobranchidae > Synaphobranchus > Synaphobranchus kaupii. Next base: position 2,941,583 of record JAINUF010000025.1, read on the forward strand.
CATTAAATTACAAACATTTATGTAAACGGTTAATACCATAAGATCAACTATTAAAAAAATAACTAAATAAAGAGAGTAACAGATGTTGGATGTTGCGTTTCATCAAATGCAAAACATGGCTGGTCTTGAGAAGATGCACACAACAGCTTGGGTTATTACTTGAATCCGCTAGGCTTACAGCAGTGATGCTCTTATGGCCTGATTTACTGAGACCTTAAGTGTCTATCACAACTATCACAACCAATGATTGGCGCAAAATAAATACCATGACCGATCATTTTATGTTTGCTAAATGGTTAATTCTTAGTACATCAGGCCCTTACAGTACATAGACAGAGTTGGGAAGGAGGTCCAACAAATGGACTTTATAAATGAACACTCAGAACGCGGTAAATTCCACCGTCAACTGACTTTATTGATTCACCAGCCATGTGGGACGACTTGTGATTTGTCAAATCTGGGCTCAAGAGCCTATTATCAGAGGGACATTCTCACAGGCAGCGTAGCATAGCGTAGCACGTGGAGGCAGTGTTGCGATGATGTCCGCTACGTTTTGGTCTAAAGCTGATTTATTTGGCGGCCTGGACACGGACAATTGATGTGACAGTCTCGTTAATGATAATCGAGCAGGCCGCCAGTCTACCTCTGTTTCTCTGCTATTGTTCATTTGCATTAAATTACCTCTTATCTGCATTTGTGAGGCTATTCTTCACTTTTAGCATGTTTGGGAGATGGCTGTTCTATGGAGTAGTATGATCTAATAGCTGTTCTATGGAGTAGTATGCTCTAATGGCTGTTCTATGGAGTAGTATGCTCTAATGGCTGTTCTATGGAGTAGTATACTCTAATGGCTGTTCTATGGAGTAGTATGCTCTAATGGCTGTTCTATGGAGTAGTATGCTCTAATGGCTGTTCTATGGAGTAGTATACTCTAATGGCTGTTCTATGGAGTAGTATGCTCTAATGGCTGTTCTATGGAGTAGTATGCTCTAATGGCTGTTCTATGGAGTAGTATACTCTAATGGCTGTTCTATGGAGTAGTATGCTCTAATGGCTGTTCTATGGAGTAGTATGCTCTAATGGCTGTTCTATGGAGTAGTATGCTCTAATGGCTGTTCTATGGAGTAGTATGCTCTAATGGCTGTTCTATGGAGTAGTATGCTCTAATGGCTGTTCTATGGAGTAGTATGCTATAATGGCTGTTCTATGGAGTAGTATGCTATAATGGCTGTTCTAAGGTGTAGTATGCTCTAATGGCTGTTCTAAGGTGTAGTATGCTCTAATGGCTGTTCTAAGGTGTAGTATGCTCTAATGGCTGTTCTAAGGTGTAGTATGCTCTAATGGCTGTTCTATGGAGTAGTATGCTCTAATGGCTGTTCTATGGAGTAGTATGATCTAATGGCTGTTCTATGGAGTAGTATGCTCTAATGGCTGTTCTAAGGTGTAGTATGCTCTAATGGCTGTTCTAAGGTGTAGTATGCTCTAATGGCTGTTCTAAGGTGTAGTATGCTCTAATGGCTGTTCTAAGGTGTAGTATGCTCTAATGGCTGTTCTATGGAGTAGTATGCTCTAATGGCTGTTCTATGGAGTAGTATGCTCTAATGGCTGTTCTCAGGTGTAGTATGCTCTAATGGCTGTTCTAAGGTGTAGTATGCTCTATGCACAATCAAGACCAATGGCAGCTTAAAAGCAGGTTTTTTTTGTTTTTTTGGTTAAATTTATCGGCTCAAAAATAATTGGTCCAATGGGGAAAAGTGAAGCACGTGATAAAGAGTTTATATTTGTGGCTCTAGATGTGAGGGGGCTAATAGATCACCCTGCCAAACAGACTGCATTCCTCAGACTGCATGAGTCTGTGTGGTTTATATCTTTAATATACTGTATGCACTAAATATTGTACAGTACCCATCCTACACATAATGCATATATCATTTCCATAGAGATTTTAAAGCGGGATTTGAAATGAAGGGTTGTAGGGAGGGGTGGTGCATCATCTGCTGGTTTTGAGTGTTTCAGCATTAAAAGGGCTTAATTTAAGCCATTGATTGAGTAAAGATTCCACAGACCTTTTTCCCAAGACTGCTCTTATCAGGAAGTGAAATGAACAGGACTTTTATTTCCACACCATACCTGCTGAACTCACTGTTAATTCACACACACTCACTCAATCAGGAGATTACTGTGCTTGTGTTAGACATGCTGGGAGGGCTGTGCTGTGCTGTGCTTGTGTTAGACATGCTGGGAGGACTGTGCTGTGCTGTGCTTGTGTTAGACATGCTGGGAGGGCTGTGCTGTGCTGTGCTTGTGTTAGACATGCTGGGAGGACTGTGCTGTGCTGTGCTTGTGTTAGACATGCTGAGAGGGCTGTGCTGTGCTGTGCTGTGCTTGTGTTAGACATGCTGAGAGGGCTGTGCTGTGCTGTGCTGTGCTTGTGTTAGACATGCTGGGAGGGCTGTGCTGTGCTGTGCTTGTGTTAGACATGCTGAGAGGGCTGTGCTGTGCTGTGCTGTGCTGTGCTTGTGTTAGACATGCTGGGAGGGCTGTGCTGTGCTTGTGTTAGACATGCTGGGAGGGCTGTGCTGTGCTTGTGTTAGACATGCTGAGAGGGCTGTGCTGTGCTGTGCTTGTGTTAGACATGCTGAGAGGGCTGTGCTGAGCTGTGCTTGTGTTAGACATGCTGGGAGGGCTGTGCTGAGCTGTGCTTGTGTTAGACATGCTGGGAGGGCTGTGCTGTGCTGTGCTGTGCTTGTGTTAGACATGCTGAGAGGGCTGTGCTGTGCTTGTGTTAGACATGCTGAGAGGGCTGTGCTGTGCTGTGCTGTGCTTGTGTTAGACATGCTGAGAGGGCTGTGCTGTGCTTGTGTTAGACATGCTGGGAGGGCTGTGCTGTGCTGTGCTTGTGTTAGACATGCTGAGAGGGCTGTGCTGTGCTTGTGTTAGACATGCTGAGAGGGCTGTGCTGTGCTGTGCTGTGCTTGTGTTAGACATGCTGAGAGGGCTGTGCTGTGCTGTGCTTGTGTTAGACATGCTGGGAGGGCTGTGCTGTGCTTGTGTTAGACATGCTGGGAGGGCTGTGCTGTGCTGTGCTTGTGTTAGACATGCTGAGAGGGCTGTGCTGTGCTTGTGTTAGACATGCTGGGAGGACTGTGCTGTGCTGTGCTTGTGTTAGACATGCTGAGAGGGCTGTGCTGTGCTGTGCTGTGCTTGTGTTAGACATGCTGAGAGGGCTGTGCTGTGCTGTGCTTGTGTTAGACATGCTGAGAGGGCTGTGCTGTGCTGTGCTGTGCTTGTGTTAGACATGCTGAGAGGGCTGTGCTGTGCTGTGCTGTGCTTGTGTTAGACATGCTGAGAGGGCTGTGCTGTGCTGTGCTTGTGTTAGACATGCTGAGAGGGCTGTGCTGTGCTTGTGTTAGACATGCTGGGAGGGCTGTGCTGTGCTGTGCTTGTGTTAGACATGCTGAGAGGGCTGTGCTGTGCTGTGCTTGTGTTAGACATGCTGAGAGGGCTGTGCTGTGCTGTGCTTGTGTTAGACATGCTGGGAGGACTGTGCTGTGCTGTGCTTGTGTTAGACATGCTGAGAGGGCTGTGCTGTGCTGTGCTTGTGTTAGACATGCTGAGAGGGCTGTGCTGTGCTGTGCTTGTGTTAGACATGCTGGGAGGGCTGTGCTGTGCTGTGCTTGTGTTAGACATGCTGGGAGGACTGTGCTGTGCTGTGCTTGTGTTAGACATGCTGAGAGGACTGTGCTGAGCTGTGCTTGTGTTAGACATGCTGAGAGGGCTGTGCTGTGCTGTGCTTGTGTTAGACATGCTGGGAGGGCTGTGCTGTGCTTGTGTTAGACATGCTGAGAGGGCTGTGCTGTGCTTGTGTTAGACATGCTGAGAGGGCTGTGCTGTGCTTGTGTTAGACATGCTGGGAGGGCTGTGCTGTGCTTGTGTTAGACATGCTGGGAGGGCTGTGCTGTGCTGTGCTTGTGTTAGACATGCTGAGAGGGGTGCTGTGCTGTGCTTGTGTTAGACATGCTGAGAGGGCTGTGCTGTGCTTGTGTTAGATATGCTGAGAGGACTGTGCTGAGCTGTGCTTGTGTTAGACATGCTGGGAGGACTGTGCTGAGCTGTGCTTGTGTTAGACATGCTGAGAGGGCTGTGCTGTGCTGTGCTTTGCTGTGCTTGTGTTAGACATGCTGAGAGGGCTGTGCTGTGCTTGTGTTAGATATGCTGAGAGGACTGTGCTGAGCTGTGCTTGTGTTAGACATGCTGGGAGGACTGTGCTGTGCTGTGCTTGTGTTAGACATGCTGAGAGGGCTGTGCTGAGCTGTGCTTGTGTTAGACATGCTGCGTGGAGGGCTGTGCTGTGCTTGTGTTAGACATGCTGAGAGGGCTGTGCTGTGCTGTGCTTGTGTTAGACATGCTGGGAGGAGCTGTGCTGCTGTGCTGTGCTTGTGTTAGACATGCTGAGGAGGGCTGTGCTGTGCTTGTGTTAGACCTGCTGAGAGGCTGTGCTGTGCTGTGCTTGTGTTAGACATGCTGAGAGGGCTGTGCTGTGCTTGTGTTAGACATGCTGGGAGGGCTGTGCTGTGCTGTGCTTGTGTTAGACATGCTGAGAGGGCTGTGCTGTGCTTGTGTTAGACATGCTGAGAGGGCTGTGCTGTGCTGTGCTGTGCTTGTGTTAGACATGCTGAGAGGGCTGTGCTGTGCTGTGCTTGTGTTAGACATGCTGGGAGGGCTGTGCTGTGCTGTGCTTGTGTTAGACATGCTGAGAGGGCTGTGCTGTGCTTGTGTTAGACATGCTGGGAGGGACTGTGCTGTGCTGTGCTTGTGTTAGACATGCTGAGAGGCTTGCTGTGCTGTGCTGTGCTTGTGTTAGACATGCTGAGAGGGCTGTGCTGTGCTGTGCTTGTGTTAGACATGCTGAGAGGGCTGTGCTGTGCTGTGCTGTGCTTGTGTTAGACATGCTGAGAGGGCTGTGCTGTGCTGTGCTTGTGTTAGACATGCTGGGAGGGCTGTGCTGTGCTGTGCTTGTGTTAGACATGCTGGGAGGGCTGTGCTGTGCTTGTGTTAGACATGCTGAGAGGGCTGTGCTGTGCTGTGCTGTGCTTGTGTTAGACATGCTGAGAGGGCTGTGCTGTGCTGTGCTGTGCTTGTGTTAGACATGCTGAGAGGGCTGTGCTGTGCTGTGCTTGTGTTAGACATGCTGAGAGGGCTGTGCTGTGCTTGTGTTAGACATGCTGGGAGGGCTGTGCTGTGCTGTGCTTGTGTTAGACATGCTGAGAGGGCTGTGCTGTGCTTGTGTTAGACATGCTGAGAGGGCTGTGCTGTGCTGTGCTTGTGTTAGACATGCTGAGAGGGCTGTGCTGTGCTTGTGTTAGACATGCTGGGAGGGCTGTGCTGTGCTGTGCTTGTGTTAGACATGCTGAGAGGGCTGTGCTGTGCTTGTGTTAGACATGCTGAGAGGGCTGTGCTGTGCTGTGCTGTGCTTGTGTTAGACATGCTGAGAGGGCTGTGCTGTGCTGTGCTTGTGTTAGACATGCTGAGAGGGCTGTGCTGTGCTGTGCTTGTGTTAGACATGCTGAGAGGGCTGTGCTGTGCTGTGCTTGTGTTAGACATGCTGGGAGGGCTGTGCTGTGCTTGTGTTAGACATGCTGGGAGGGCTGTGCTGTGCTGTGCTTGTGTTAGACATGCTGAGAGGGCTGTGCTGTGCTTGTGTTGGACATGCTGGGAGGACTGTGCTGTGCTGTGCTTGTGTTAGACATGCTGAGAGGGCTGTGCTGTGCTGTGCTTGTGTTAGACATGCTGAGAGGGCTGTGCTGTGCTGTGCTTGTGTTAGACATGCTGAGAGGGCTGTGCTGTGCTTGTGTTAGACATGCTGGGAGGGCTGTGCTGTGCTGTGCTTGTGTTAGACATGCTGAGAGGGCTGTGCTGAGATGTGCTTGTGTTAGATATGCTGAGAGGGCTGTGCTGTGCTGTGCTGTGCTTGTGTTAGACATGCTGAGAGGGCTGTGCTGTGCTGTGCTGTGCTTGTGTTAGACATGCTGAGAGGGCTGTGCTGTGCTGTGCTTGTGTTAGACATGCTGAGAGGGCTGTGCTGTGCTGTGCTTGTGTTAGACATGCTGAGAGGGCTGTGCTGTGCTGTGCTTGTGTTAGACATGCTGGGAGGGCTGTGCTGTGCTGTGCTTGTGTTAGACATGCTGGGAGGGCTGTGCTGTGCTTGTGTTAGACATGCTGAGAGGGCTGTGCTGTGCTGTGCTTGTGTTAGACATGCTGAGAGGGCTGTGCTGTGCTTGTGTTAGACATGCTGGGAGGGCTGTGCTGTGCTGTGCTTGTGTTAGACATGCTGGGAGGACTGTGCTGTGCTGTGCTTGTGTTAGACATGCTGAGAGGACTGTGCTGAGCTGTGCTTGTGTTAGACATGCTGAGAGGGCTGTGCTGTGCTGTGCTTGTGTTAGACATGCTGGGAGGGCTGTGCTGTGCTTGTGTTAGACATGCTGAGAGGGCTGTGCTGTGCTTGTGTTAGACATGCTGAGAGGGCTGTGCTGTGCTGTGCTTGTGTTAGACATGCTGAGAGGGCTGTGCTGTGCTTGTGTTAGATATGCTGAGAGGACTGTGCTGAGCTGTGCTGGTGTTAGACATGCTGGGAGGACTGTGCTGAGCTGTGCTTGTGTTAGACATGCTGAGAGGGCTGTGCTGTGCTTGTGTTAGATATGCTGAGAGGACTGTGCTGAGCTCTGCTTGTGTTAGACATGCTGGGAGGACTGTGCTGTGCTGTGCTTGTGTTAGACATGCTGAGAGGGCTGTGCTGTGCTGTGCTTGTGTTAGACATGCTGGGAGGGCTGTGCTGTGCTTGTGTTAGACATGCTGAGAGGGCTGTGCTGTGCTGTGCTTGTGTTAGACATGCTGAGAGGGCTGTGCTGTGCTTGTGTTAGACATGCTGAGAGGGCTGTGCTGTGCTTGTGTTAGACATGCTGAGAGGGCTGTGCTGTGCTGTGCTTGTGTTAGACATGCTGGGAGGACTGTGCTGTGCTTGTGTTAGACATGCTGAGAGGGCTGTGCTGTGCTGTGCTTGTGTTAGACATGCTGGGAGGGCTGTGCTGTGCTTGTGTTAGACATGCTGAGAGGGCTGTGCTGTGCTGTGCTTGTGTTAGACATGCTGGGAGGGCTGTGCTGTGCTTGTGTTAGACATGCTGAGAGGGCTGTGCTGTGCTGTGCTTGTGTTAGATATGCTGAGAGGGCTGTGCTGTGCTTGTGTTAGACATGCTGGGAGGACTGTGCTGTGCTGTGCTTGTGTTAGACATGCTGAGAGGACTGTGCTGTGCTGTGCTTGTGTTAGACATGCTGAGAGGGCTGTGCTGTGCTGTGCTTGTGTTAGACATGCTGAGAGGGCTGTGCTGTGCTTGTGTTAGATATGCTGAGAGGACTGTGCTGAGCTGTGCTTGTGTTAGACATGCTGAGAGGGCTGTGCTGTGCTGTGCTTGTGTTAGACATGCTGAGAGGGCTGTGCTGAGCTGTGCTTGTGTTAGACATGCTGGGAGGACTGTGCTGTGCTGTGCTTGTGTTAGACATGCTGAGAGGGCTGTGCTGAGCTGTGCTTGTGTTAGACATGCTGAGAGGGCTGTGCTGTGCTTGTGTTAGACATGCTGAGAGGGCTGTGCTGTGCTGTGCTTGTGTTAGACATGCTGGGAGGACTGTGCTGTGCTGTGCTTGTGTTAGACATGCTGAGAGGGCTGTGCTGAGATGTGCTTGTGTTAGACATGCTGAGAGGGCTGTGCTGTGCTGTGCTGTGCTTGTGTTAGACATGCTGAGAGGGCTGTGCTGAGCTGTGCTTGTGTTAGACATGCTGAGAGGGCTGTGCTGAGCTGTGCTTGTGTTAGACATGCTGAGAGGGCTGTGCTGTGCTGTGCTTGTGTTAGACATGCTGAGAGGGCTGTGCTGTGCTTGTGTTAGACATGCTGAGAGGGCTGTGCTGTGCTGTGCTTGTGTTAGACATGCTGGGAGGACTGTGCTGTGCTTGTGTTAGACATGCTGGGAGGGCTGTGCTGTGCTGTGCTTGTGTTAGACATGCTGGGAGGGCTGTGCTGTGCTTGTGTTAGACATGCTGAGAGGGCTGTGCTGTGCTGTGCTTGTGTTAGACATGCTGAGAGGGCTGTGCTGTGCTGTGCTTGTGTTAGATATGCTGGGAGGGCTGTGCTGTGCTGTGCTTGTGTTAGACATGCTGAGAGGGCTGAGCTGTGCTTGTGTTAGACATGCTGAGAGGGCTGTGCTGTGCTTGTGTTAGACATGCTGAGAGGGCTGTGCTGTGCTGTGCTTGTGTTAGACATGCTGGGAGGGCTGTGCTGTGCTGTGCTTGTGTTAGACATGCTGGGAGGGCTGTGCTGTGCTTGTGTTAGACATGCTGGGAGGGCAGTGCTGTGCTTGTGTTAGACATGCTGGGAGGACTGTGCTGTGCTGTGCTTGTGTTAGACATGCTGGGAGGGCTGTGCTGTGCTTGTGTTAGACATGCTGAGAGGGCTGTGCTGAGCTGTGCTGTGCTTGTGTTAGACATGCTGGGAGGACTGTGCTGTGCTGTGCTTGTGTTAGACATGCTGAGAGGACTGTGCTGTGCTTGTGTTAGACATGCTGGGAGGACTGTGCTGTGCTGTGCTGTGCTTGTGTTAGACATGCTGAGAGGGCTGTGCTGTGCTTGTGTTAGACATGCTGAGAGGACTGTGCTGAGCTGTGCTTGTGTTAGACATGCTGAGAGGGCTGTGCTGTGCTGTGCTTGTGTTAGACATGCTGAGAGGGCTGTGCTGTGCTGTGCTTGTGTTAGACATGCTGAGAGGGCTGTGCTGAGCTGTGCTTGTGTTAGACATGCTGGGAGGGCTGTGCTGTGCTGTGCTTGTGTTAGACATGCTGAGAGGGCTGTGCTGAGCTGTGCTTGTGTTAGACATGCTGAGAGGGCTGTGCTGTGCTGTGCTTGTGTTAGACATGCTGAGAGGGCTGTGCTGAGCTGTGCTTGTGTTAGACATGCTGAGAGGGCTGTGCTGTGCTTGTGTTAGACATGCTGGGAGGGCTGTGCTGTGCTTGTGTTAGACATGCTGGGAGGGCTGTGCTGTGCTGTGCTTGTGTTAGACATGCTGAGAGGGCTGTGCTGTGCTGTGCTTGTGTTAGACATGCTGAGAGGGCTGTGCTGAGCTGTGCTTGTGTTAGACATGCTGAGAGGGCTGTGCTGTGCTTGTGTTAGACATGCTGGGAGGGCTGTGCTGTGCTTGTGTTAGACATGCTGGGAGGGCTGTGCTGTGCTGTGCTTGTGTTAGACATGCTGAGAGGGCTGTGCTGTGCTGTGCTTGTGTTAGACATGCTGGGAGGGCTGTGCTGTGCTGTGCTTGTGTTAGACATGCTGGGAGGGCTGTGCTGTGCTGTGCTTGTGTTAGACATGCTGAGAGGGCTGTGCTGTGCTTGTGTTAGACATGCTGAGAGGACTGTGCTGAGCTGTGCTTGTGTTAGACATGCTGAGAGGACTGTGCTGTGCTTGTGTTAGACATGCTGAGAGGGCTGTGCTGTGCTGTGCTTGTGTTAGACATGCTGAGAGGACTGTGCTGTGCTTGTGTTAGACATGCTGGGAGGGCTGTGCTGTGCTGTGCTTGTGTTAGACATGCTGGGAGGGCTGTGCTGTGCTGTGCTTGTGTTAGACATGCTGGGAGGGCTGTGCTGTGCTGTGCTTGTGTTAGACATGCTGGGAGGACTGTGCTGTGCTGTGCTTGTGTTAGACATGCTGAGAGGACTGTGCTGTGTTTGTGTTAGACATGCTGGGAGGGCTGTGCTGTGCTGTGCTTGTGTTAGACATGCTGGGAGGACTGTGCTGTGCTGTGCTTGTGTTAGACATGCTGAGAGGACTGTGCTGTGCTGTGCTTGTGTTAGACATGCTGGGAGGACTGTGCTGTGCTGTGCTTGTGTTAGACATGCTGGGAGGGCTGTGCTGTGCTGTGCTTGTGTTAGACATGCTGGGAGGGCTGTGCTGTGCTGTGCTTGTGTTAGACATGCTGGGAGGGCTGTGCTGTGCTGTGCTTGTGTTAGACATGCTGGGAGGACTGTGCTGTGCTGTGCTTGTGTTAGACATGCTGGGAGGGCTGTGCTGTGCTTGTGTTAGACATGCTGGGAGGACTGTGCTGTGCTGTGCTGTGCTTGTGTTAGACATGCTGGGAGGACTGTGCTGTGCTGTGCTTGTGTTAGACATGCTGAGAGGGCTGTGCTGTGCTGTGCTTGTGTTAGACATGCTGGGAGGGCTGTGCTGTGCTGTGCTTGTGTTAGACATGCTGGGAGGACTGTGCTGTGCTGTGCTTGTGTTAGACATGCTGAGAGGACTGTGCTGTGCTGTGCTGTGCTTGTGCTCGACGCGCTGGGATGACTGTGCTGTGCTGTTGGCCATGCTCAGGGGCACGTGAGGACGTGCGGTAAGAGGACGTACAGTTCTTTATTAGCTCAAACGCTGAAGCACGTCCTGACTTAATGAAAACAAGGCCTCTGATGTCTCGGCTGTGTTTTCATTCAGAAACCCTTTCCTGAACTCAAGACGGCTCACGAGGCCTCGGCTGCTGGAGATTAATGATGAAATGCGCTGATGGAAATGAGCGGCTTTCAGATGTTGTATTCACAGCTTTGTCGTGAGCTTGGAGAGAAAGTTGGATGAGATTTCGGCACGCATTTCACCTGCCTCTGCCTGCCAGTGCTCTAGAACCTCAGAATACCTGAGACACGCTGTTCTGCCAAATATTATAAAACAGGGAGACAGGCAATGGAGCACAGATGAGCCTTTTCTTGGGTGAAATATTGTCAAGAAAATATTTGAATTATACAACAATTGATCAACAAAAATCTGACACTTTTCTCTGCTAGGAGCGCAATGACCCCCCTCTTCCCTGCTAGGAGCAGCAATGACCCCCCTCTTCCCTGCTAGGAGCGGCAATGACCCCCCCTCTTCCCTGCTAGGAGCAGCAATGACCCCCCTCTTCCATGCTGGGAGCAGCAATGACCCCCCTCTTCCCTGCTAGGAGCAGCAATGACCCCCCTCTTCCCTGCTAGGAGCAGCAATGACCCCCCTCTTCCCTGCTAGGAGCAGCAATGACCCCCCTCTTCCCTGCTAGGAGCAGCAATGACCCCCCTCTTCCATGCTGGGAGCAGCAATGACCCCCCTCTTCCCTGCTAGGAGCAGCAATGACCCCACTCTTCCCTGCTAGGAGCGGCAATGACCCCCCTCTTCCATGCTGGGAGCAGCAATGACCCCCCTCTTCCCTGCTAGGAGCAGCAATGGCCCCCCTCTTCCCTGCTGGGAGCAGCAATGACCCCCCTCTTCCCTGCTAGGAGCAGCAATGACCCCCCTCTTCCCTGCTAGGAGCGCAATGACCCCCCTCTTCCCTGCTAGGAGCAGCAATGACCCCCCTCTTCCCTGCTAGGAGCAGCAATGACCCCCCTCTTCCCTGCTAGGAGCAGCAATGACCCCCCTCTTCCCTGCTAGGAGCAGCAATGACCCCCCTCTTCCCTGCTGGGAGCAGCAATGACCCCCCTCTTCCCTGCTGGGAGCAGCAATGACCCCCCCTCTTCCCTGCTAGGAGCAGCAATGACCCCCCTCTTCCCTGCTGGGAGCAGCAATGACCCCCCTCTTCCCTGCTGGGAGCAGCAATGACCCCCCTCTTCCCTGCTAGGAGCAGCAATGGCCCCCCTCTTCCCTGCTGGGAGCAGCAATGGCCCCCCTCTTCCCTGCTGGGAGCAGCAATGACCCCCCTCTTCCCTGCTGGGAGCAGCAATGACCCCCCTCTTCCCTGCTGGGAGCAGCAATGACCCCCCTCTTCCCTGCTAGGAGCAGCAATGGCCCCCCTCTTCCCTGCTGGGAGCAGCAATGGCCCCCCTCTTCCCTGCTAGGAGCGGCAATGGCCCCCCTCTTCCCTGCTAGGAGCAGCAATGACCCCCCTCTTCCCTGCTAGGAGCAGCAATGACCCCCCTCTTCCCTGCTAGGAGCAGCAATGACCCCCCTCTTCCCTGCTAGGAGCAGCAATGACCCCCCTCTTCCCTGCTAGGAGCAGCAATGACCCCCCTCTTCCCTGCTAGGAGCAGCAATGACCCCACTCTTCCCTGCTAGGAGCAGCAATGACCCCCCTCTTCTCTGCTAGGAGCAGCAATGGCCCCCCTCTTCCCTGCTAGGAGCAGCAATGACCCCACTCTTCTCTGCTAGGAGCAGCAATGACCCCACTCTTCCCTGCTAGGAGCAGCAATGACCCCCCTCTTCCCTGCTAGGAGCAGCAATGACCCCCCTCTTCCCTGCTAGGAGCAGCAATGACCCCCCTCTTCCCTGCTAGGAGCGGCAATGACCCCCCTCTTCCCTGCTAGGAGCAGCAATGACCCCCCTCTTCCCTGCTAGGAGCAGCAATGACCCCCCTCTTCCCTGCTAGGAGCAGCAATGGCCCCACTCTTCCCTGCTAGGAGCGGCAATGACCCCCCTCTTCCCTGCTAGGAGCAGCAATGACCCCCCTCTTCCCTGCTAGGAGCAGCAATGACCCCCCTCTTCCCTGCTAGGAGCGGCAATGACCCCACTCGTCCACCAGGGGTGCCCTCATCCCATGCCAATCCTGGGGTTTAGGGCCGGCTGTGTTTGTTTTACATTGGCTTTAAGGCTGTGGAGCGTATTCTTATAAAAATAAAAAAAGCAAAAACGCATTTGGATTCGCTGATGCACCCTGAATATATGCTGGCTGCAATTATCTCAGAAACGGTCAGTAAAAAAAAAAAAATAATAATAATTTTGGTTACATTTTGCAAAACTCCTTTGCCACAAACTAGCATGAAGAAATGAAATGCTTTTAGCTGCACCCCCTCCCCATTCCAATGCCCCTCGGGAAGAGGTCACACAGAGAGAGAGATCGCTGTCAGCTGCTGGTCAGGGCTACGTGAAAGCCTCAGAGGACATGTAGCCCGTTTCCCATGCACCACCGACCAATCAAAACTGTGGAAAAAATGGCACTTTCCCGTCTGTGATCCGAGGAGCCACACTGCAGCCCCAACAAGGCCTGGGTGCATGCCAGTGGAGAAGCCCCGCCTCTATGGGACGGAGTTAGTGTTACCCATCTCCTGTGGAATGTTCACAGAGATTATTTTAAAGTGGGTGTATTACAACCACACCTGTACGTACTTAACCGCTTAAGGGCCTGATTAGCTTCTGAAGACGCCGTGTTGTCATGTTCAAGGCCCTCGAGTATGAATACGTGCTGCATATCAGGTTACATATTACATTCATAATTTATTCAGCCTCTTAACTGTCCCATAACCGCAGTGTAAACCTGTCACAACCTGTTGATTGTGTGTGTGTTTGTGTGTGTGTGTGTGCGTGTGTGTGTGTGTGTGTGTCAAGACCAGGGCATGGGAGCAAAAAGACATGGTTTAGTTTTCTTGATAAACAGTGCCACTTAAATCACCCTTAAATCATATATACGAGAATATATACGTTTATTTAATATATACGTTTGCACCAATTTATCTGCACTAAAGGAAGGAAGTGAGCTGGCACTGCTAAGTCTGGTGCTGTGGTTTGCCGATAAAAATGTCTCTAAATAGAAAATAACACACCTCCATTACATTGCTCCTGTTAGGACTTCATCCATGTGCATGCTGGGAAACCTTTGCATTTCATATCTGTACGTATATCAGCTAGCTTCTTTATATCTGTACGTATATCAGCTAGCTTCTTTAAAGAAGAGGTGGGTCAGATTACTTGCTCATAAAGTGTTGTTGTTTTGCTAAATTTGAGAATTGTTAGTATACACCTGGCACATGGACAGGTAGTATAGCTTATTGTGTGATTATTACTATGAAGAGTTGAGAGTGATTGCAGGAACCAGTGGACGTGTGGAGTGAAATTGGCAAAGCACAAACGCGTGCTGAGACAAGCTGAAAGGAATGAGCCAGGCATTGGCCCTGTTCATTGATATCCACAGTGTCAGATGCATGCTGGGTCATGTACAGTATGCATGACCTAATGCGCATTGCAAATCAATCATGTTAAAGTTAAAAGCTCCAGGATTGTATAACTGGATAGTGTACTCTATCCTCAAGCCCGGGCAGAAGGAAAAATAACCACGTGTTTTCAATTCAGCAACCTGCCAGAGCCTAGTAAGAGAGTAAAAAAAAAAGAATACTGGTTTATGTAACAGTGAGGGTAGAGAGGAAGACTATGTTACAGTGAGGGTACAGAGGAAGACTATGTTACAGTGAGGGTAGAGAGGAAGACTATGTAACAGTATGTGTAGAGAGGAAGACTGTAACAGTGCGGGTAGAGAGGAAGACTATGTAACAGTGAGGATAGAGAGGAAGACTATGTTACAGTGAGGGTAGAGAGGAAGACTATGTTACAGTGAGGGTAGAGAGGAAGACTATGTTACAGTGAGGGTAGAGAGGAAGACTGTTACAGTGAGGGTAGAGAGGATGACTATGTAACAGTGAGGGTAGAGAGGACGACTATGTTACAGTGAGGGTAGAGAGGAAGACTATGTAACAGTGAGGGTAGAGAGGAAGACTATGTTACAGTGAGGGTAGAGAGGAAGACTATGTTACAGTGAGGGTAGAGAGGAAGACTATGTTACAGTGAGGGTAGAGAGGAAGACTATGTTACAGTGAGGGTAGAGAGGAAGACTATGTTACAGTGAGTGTAGAGAGGAAGACTATGTAACAGTGAGTGTAGAGAGGAAGACTATGTAACAGTAAGTGTAGAGAGGAAGACTATGTTACAGTGAGGGTAGAAAGGAAGACTATGTTACAGTGAGGGTAGAGAGGAAGACTATGTAACAGTGAGGGTAGAGAGGAAGACTATGTAACAGTGAGGGTAGAGAGGAAGACTATGTAACAGTGAGGGTAGAGAGGAAGACTATGTAACAGTTCGGGTGGAGAGGAAGACTATGTAACAGTGAGGGTGGAGAGGAAGACTGTTACAGTGAGGGTAGAGAGGAAGACTATGTTACAGTGAGGGTAGAGAGGAAGACTATGTAACAGTAAGTGTAGAGAGGAAGACTATGTTACAGTGAGGGTAGAGAGGAAGACTGTAACAGTAAGTGTAGAGAGGAAGACTATGTTACAGTGAGGGTAGAGAGGAAGACTATGTTACAGTGAGGGTAGAGGAAGACTATGTAACAGTGAGTGTAGAGAGGAAGACTATGTAACAGTGAGTGTAGAGAGGAAGACTATGTAACAGTGAGGGTAGAGAGGAAGACTATGTAACAGTGAGGGTAGAGAGGAAGACTATGTAAAAGGCAGGTTGAATAAGTGAGGGTAGAATTGTGTGCCGTTAGCCTTACCTCTACAGCTAGCAGTGTGGGGAGATGCTGTGTGCCATTAGCCTCACCTCTACAGCTAGCAGTGTGGAGAGATGCTGTGTGCTGTTAGCCTTACCTCTACAGCTAGCAGTGTGGGGAGATGCTGTGTGCCGTTAGCCTTACCTCTACAGCTAGCAGTGTGGAGAGATACTGTGCCATTAGCCTTACCTCTACAGCTAGCAGTGTGGGGAGATGCTGTGTGCCGTTAGCCTTACCTCTACAGCTAGCAGTGTGGGGAGATGTTGTGTGCCGTTAGCCTTACCTCTACAGCTAGCAGTGTGGAGCGATGCTGTGTGCCATTAGCCTCACCTCTACAGCTAGCAGTGTGGGGAGATGCTGTGTGCCGTTAGCATTACCTCTACAGCTAGCAGTGTGGGGAGATGCTGTGTGCCGTTAGCCTCACCTCTACAGCTAGCAGTGTGGGGAGATGCTGTGTGCCATTAGCCTCACCTCTACAGCTAGCAGTGTGGGGAGATGCTGTGTGCCGTTAGCATTACCTCTACAGCTAGCAGTGTGGGGAGATGCTGTGTGCCGTTAGCCTCACCTCTACAGCTAGCAGTGTGGGGAGATGCTGTGTGCTGTTAGCCTTACCTCTACAGCTAGCTGTGTGGGGAGATGCTGTGTGCCGTTAGCCTTACCTCTACAGCTAGCAGTGTGGGGAGATGCTGTGTGCCGTTAGCCTTACCTCTACAGCTAGCATTGTGGGGAGATGCTGTGTGCCATTAGCCTCACCTTTACAGCTAGCAGTGTGGGGAGATGCTGTGTGCCGTTAGCATTACCTCTACAGCTAGCAGTGTGGGGAGATGCTGTGTGCCGTTAGCATTACCTCTACAGCTAGCAGTGTGGGGAGATGCTGTGTGCCGTTAGCCTCACCTCTACAGCTAGCAGTGTGGGGAGATGCTGTGTGCTGTTAGCCTCACCTCTACAGCTAGCAGTGTGGGGAGATGCTGTGTGCTGTTAGCCTTACCTCTACAGCTAGCAGTGTGGGGAGATGCTGTGTGCCGTTAGCCTCACCTCTACAGCTAGCTGTGTGGAGAGATGCTGTGTGCCGTTAGCCTTACCTCTACAGCTAGCAGTGTGGGGAGATGCTGTGTGCCATTAGCCTCACCTCTACAGCTAGCAGTGTGGGGAGATGCTGTGTGCCGTTAGCATTACCTCTACAGCTAGCATTGTGGGGAGATGCTGTGTGCCGTTAGCCTCACCTCTACAGCTAGCAGTGTGGGGAGATGCTGTGTGCTGTTAGCCTTACCTCTACAGCTAGCTGTGTGGGGAGATGCTGTGTGCCGTTAGCCTTACCTCTACAGCTAGCAGTGTGGGGAGATGCTGTGTGCCGTTAGCCTTACCTCTAACAGGGCATTACAGGGCCCACCTGCCAGGTATTTTTTCTCAAGTTTCTCTGGCTGCATCATCCCCTCTTCCTTTTCTTCTCTCCTTCTCACACTCCCCCTGTCTCTCCGTTCATACAGCCTGATACACAGCCTCCCCGCATTTGTGATGAATCACCACAGCTCAGTTGTGCTCTGCTATTCATTTAAGTGCTTTTTAAAAATTGTTATTGCTTTTTTATCTGGATGGGAAATGATCTGAATGCATTTTTATTCCTGACTTTTCCATGGAACAGGAATAATAATAACCCAAATGGATGAGCTGTTTGCGTTATGCCTTCCTACTCGCCAGGGAAAAGGTATTTTTCTTGGGGGGGGGAGGTGGGAAGGCTGAGATGGCAGGTCAGGTATTCTCCCTCTGTGACATCGTAATGGAGTTCTCTCTGGCCGTGACCCTTCACCCCTTGGAGGGCGCATATTTGAGTCCACTTCGTCAAAAAGCTTTTGAGTCGTTGACTTTTTCTCGCAAATGGGGGCACTTAAAATCCCAGGATGAAACCCTTATTTACGGGGTTTTGTTGAGGGGATTCAGGAACACACTCATCTGACAATTTCAGGAAGTAAACCGGAAGTAAAAACTACAACTTGTAGTACAAGAGTGGGACTTATTACGAACTACTTTTTTTAAAAATTTTTGTCTTTTGTATTTAATTTTATCTTCATTCATAATCTACACTTTGTAACCGTCGTCATATGTAAACTGATTGATATTCTCAATAAAAATAAAAATATTTACTTCACAAGTTTGGAAAGAGTTTTGCAGGATTTCTTTCGCACACTGGTTGCAAAGTGAGGGGAGAGGGCACATAGTAGACAGGGGACACTGGGCAGGGCACATAGTAGACAGGGGTCTGAGTGGATAGGGGATACAGAACAGGGCACATAGTGGACAGGGGCCAGGGGGCAGGGCACATAGTGGACAGGGGCCAGGGGCCAGGGGGCAGGGCACATAGTGGACAGGGGCCAGGGGGCAGGGCACATAGTGGACAGGGGCCAGGGGGCAGGGCACATAGTGGACAGGGGTCTGAGGGGCCAGGGCACATAGTGGACAGGGGCCAGGGGGCAGGGCACATAGTGGACAGGGGGCAGGGGGCAGGGCACATAGTGGACAGGGGTCTGAGGGGGCAGGGCACATAGTGGACAGGGGCCAGGGGGCAGGGCACATAGTGGACAGGGGTCTGAGGGGGCAGGGCACATAGTGGACAGGGGCCAGGGGGCAGGGCACATAGTGGACAGGGGGCAGGGAACAGGGATTGCTTTCGGTCACAGCCTCAATCAGTCTGACCACTGAGTGCGCTGTGCTGCGGAAGGAAACCGGGGTACTGTGTTTCTGTACAAACAGCTCCTCCCACTGCTTTGTGACCTCACAGAGTCAAGGGCACACCCACTCACAGGAAATGCCCACTCCTCCGTCTCCATGGAGATTAATGGAAGACTGTAGCCTAGAGTGGAAGCCTGGTGCGGGAGGCCATTTCTCTCTCTCCAGTGCAGTGTGCCGGGTGTATTCAGTATTTTACTTTCATGGGCATTTGGATGCAGGTCCTGGTCCACATTTAAATGAAGATAAACATGTGATTGAAGAATGAGTCGAAGCATTATTGTGTGACTCAATAAATAAGATAATTAGATACAGAAGGATTGACAGCTTATTTGAGCACAATCACATGCAAGGAGAAAAAAGAATGGACAATTTTTATCTACAAAATGCTAATCCTTCAAGTACCATTTATTACTTCTGAAGCTTAACAGAAGGAAGGTTAAACGATCTCAGAAGTGCAGTATGTCTGTCACTGCGCCTCTCTGTTTGTGAACAGTGTTACTGAATTAAATATTATGGGACAGTTTTTGAGGCACTTATGGAACAACGAACAAAGCGTTACATTTTTTTTCACTGAAGCTTGAAAAAAAGTTTTTAAAGGTGCTGCAGTAAATGTCACTGGTGAGGTAATAAAATAAAAATAAAACTTAAGTTATAGTTCATGAAATATTCTACACTTTCTCTTTCAAAAAAAAAAAAAAAAGGTTGAATTTATTTGCTCCTGGATATTTTGTTGTAAATTTTTCCTCAGCGACGGTTGCATGTAGAGACCGCACATGCAGAGTGCTCAGCGACGGTTGCATGTAGAGACCGCTCATGCAGAATGCTCAGCGACAGTTGCATGTAGAGACCGCACATGCAGAGTGCTCAGTGATGGTTGCATGTAGAGACCGCTCGTGCAGAGTGCTCAGTGACGGTTGCATGTAGAGACCGCTCGTGCAGAGTGCCCAGTGACGGTGCATGTAGAGACCGCTCATGCAGAGTGCTCAGTGACGGTTGCATGTAGAGACCTCTCGTGCAGAGTGCTCAGTGACGGTTGCATGTAGAGACCGCTCATGCAGAATGCTCAGCGACAGTTGCATGTAGAGACCGCACATGCAGAGTGCTCAGCGACGGTTGCATGTAGAGACCGCTCGTGCAGAGTGCTCAGCGACGGTTGCATGTAGAGACCGCTCGTGCAGAGTGCTCAGCGACGGTTGCATGTAGAGACCGCTCGTGCAGAGTGCTCAGTGACGGTTGCATGTAGAGACCGCTCGTGCAGAGTGCTCAGTGACGGTTGCATGTAGAGACCGCTCGTGCAGAGTGCTCAGCGGCGGTTGCATGTAGAGACCGCTCGTGCAGAGTACCCAGCGACAGTTGCATGTAGAGACCGCTCATGCAGAGTGCCCAGCGACAGTTGCATGTAGAGACCGCTCGTGCAGAGTGCCCAGCGACAGTTGCATGTAGAGACCGCTCATGCAGAGTGCCCAGCGACAGTTGCATGTAGAGACCGCTCGTGCAGAGTGCTCAGTGACGGTGCATGTAGAGACCGCTCGTGCAGAGTGCCCAGCGACAGTTGCATGTAGAGACCGCTCGTGCAGAGTGCTCAGCGACGGTTGCATGTAGAGACCGCTCGTGCAGAGTGCTCAGCGACGGTTGCATGTAGAGACCGCTCATGCAGAGTGCTCAGCGACGGTTGCATGTAGAGACCGCTCATGCAGAGTGCTCAGTGACGGTTGCATGTAGAGACCGCTCGTGCAGAGTGCTCAGCGACAGTTGCATGTAGAGACCGCTCGTGCAGAGTGCCCAGTGACGGTTGCATGTAGAGTCCGCTCGTGCAGAGTGCTCAGTGACGGTTGCATGTAGAGACCGCTCGTGCAGAGTGCCCAGTGACGGTGCATGTAGAGACCGCTCATGCAGAGTGCTCAGTGACGGTTGCATGTAGAGACCTCTCGTGCAGAGTGCTCAGTGACGGTTGCATGTAGAGACCGCTCGTGCAGAGTGCTCAGTGACGGTTGCATGTAGAGACCGCTCGTGCAGAGTGCTCAGTGACGGTTGCATGTAGAGACCGCTCGTGCAGAGTGCCCAGTGACGGTGCATGTAGAGACCGCACGTGCAGAGTGCTCAGCGACGGTTGCATGTAGAGACCGCTCATGCAGAGTGCTCAGCGACGGTTGCATGTAGAGACCGCTCGTGCAGAGTGCTCAGTGACGGTTGCATGTAGAGACCGCTCGTGCAGAGTGCTCAGTGACGGTTGCATGTAGAGACCGCACATGCAGAGTGCCCAGTGACGGTTGCATGTAGAGACCGCTCATGCAGAGTGCCCAGCGTCTCAGAAGACCAGCACAAGGCATGACCTCAGGGGTCATTCATAGTTTGTAGCTCGTGCTGTTGAAAGACGGTCGAATGTTTCCTAACCCTGTGATTAGACGCTTCGCTTCGATAGCGGACCGCGGAGATCGCCGTCGCCGTCTCCAGAATTAGGTCCGTCTGCGTGGGAGTTGCAGCCTGTCTTTGTGTTTCTCTCTTCAACAAGCTTTAGCGATAATTATCATCCAGAAATATTACAAGCCAGGGCCACTCAACTGACAACCCTACATAGACTTGCTGTATTCTTGGCCCGTTAATGGCTGAGCAGGAAAAGTATTACTTGGACGTGTGAATAATCATGACTGTGTCCAGGTCTGCTGCATCTGAACCGCTTCAGAATATCTCCCGCTAGAGAGAGAATATGAAGTAATACTTTTGCTGTGTACTGTACATTTAATCTATTTTCATTACACACATATACAAAACATGTAGTATAATATGCAGAAAGTGTTTGACCATTTTAAACCATTTAAAAATATATATATATATAAAATCTGGCCCCCAAGGAAGAAGTAGTTAAGCACAACAACAAAATGCAATTCACAGTGCTTCACAGAATAATGGAAAAAAAATAAAATAAATAGTACATAATAAAAAAATAAAAAAACCTTTAGCCAAAACCACAAAACTGCATAAGCTTTAGCGAAAACTGCCATAACTGGAAAAACTGCTGTCACCTTTACCCAAAACGACCAAAACATGCGTTGCCCCCCCCACTAAAGGGACTATTCCTCCAGTAGGAGATGCTCGCCCCTCCCCCACTAAAAGACTAGTGCAGATCGAATCACCATGCCACCCCCCCACCCCCACCACACACACATTCTTGCGAAGTGAAAATAGTTTTTGGAAGTGAGGAAGTTGCAGTGTGTCCATCACTGATATGTGTTGTGTAACATGAGGAAGAGATTTTGCTGTAGGTGGGGAAAAAATTAATTATGCTCATTTTATTTCCCTTTTAAACGGACAATATACAAACGTACATGACCTTTATGCACAAATATAATGCGACAAAAGAAACGCATGCTTTCTGTGCCGGCCGGTAAAGGCCGAGAGACAATATTTCATCGTTGTCAGAGGTGAAGTCTCAGTGCTGCTTCACAAGGGTGCGATTAATAACCTGGAGATCATCAGATTTAAACAAAATGGCTCCTGCTTGATGAATGGCCCAAAAACGCTTTCATTAAGAGCAAAGCAGAAGTGTCGTTAGGGCCCGTAGAATCCAGGGCGTGATTTGCGGTCGCATCACTCACCTAAAGCTCATAGCATCCCAGAATAAGCCTTTCCTGCATGTAAAAATCAATAACGTTAAACGCTGTGTCAACAATAATAATTTAATATATCACATTTCTCGCACACAAGAATAAAATAAAATATTCCAGCTTCTCATAAATAAATTCAAGTATCAAATGTAGGTACAAACGGCACGCAGCGAAATCCCCAGTGTTAAATCAAGTGTAGCAGAGTTTATATAGAGTCCAATGGGGACCTGAAAGCACTCTATCATTGTTGATTTTGCATTGAAAATTTACTGTTCAGGAAACAAGCACAAATATAACCCACAGAGAGCTGAATCATCTCCTCCTTTCCCATCACGTCACGAGGAAACGCACAAGGGAACGAGATGAAGAACGAGGAAAGGATGAGATTTTCCATAAGAATTCCGACATGCGGGACCATTTTGTGGTGCCATAGTTCAGGATTGACGTTGAAATCCTCCCCCAGCATGTGATCCATATTTTGACTTGACGTCAATCATAAATACTGTTTTGTAATAATTCCATGATGTATCCAGTATAACATTGAATGATTTGTTCTTATTTAGCTTCTTATTTTCTATTAACTTTCTATATGTATCAACTTTTCTGTCATCCTTTCAATTACTTATTAGAAGCAAAGCATTATGGGACTTGCGGTCACACATGGCTCATTTGTAAAAAAACAAATGCATTTCCCATCATCCCTCATTGTTCAGTTGCCAGAGAGTCTGGGTTTTGAACCAACAACCCTGTGCTTATGCTGCCAGTGATCTAATACAGCTCACGCATGTCCGTCCTAATAGCGTCCGAGTCAATGAAGTCAGAAGTTATAAAGTACCATGTGACCTATGAGTGTTACACTTTCTGCAAGGAAACATTGCTATAGCTGCATAAAGCAGATTTTACTCATTTTTATCCAGTGCTCTTCTATCCAATTACCTGTCAGTACCCCTATGAATAAAACTGCTCAGAAGCAATGCTGTTGCACACACGCACTCACACGCACACGCACTCACTCACGCACTCACGCACACACACACCCCCCCATGTTTTAAAAATATTAGAGGAAGAGTACCCTGAAGGATCATGCGTGCCAAAATTCATGTTGATTTGTGGTTTAATGGGAACATTTTTGCACAAGCCATAGGCGGGGGAGGGGGGGGTTGGGAAGTTATGAAATTAGGCATTTCATATTTTTTGCTGTCTACAGCAGAAAAGTGAACCTTATAGAAAGTGCCTGAGGAGTCGGGGGTAATGTGCTGTGGAGTGTATGCACACATTCCTCAGGTCTGCACTGTGTGTCATCTGCTATGAACCCACCAATCAACACGAGGCTCCGCTCCCACTACTCACTCACAGAGAGGTATGCATGTATTTATGCACACTGTATTCTACTCACTCACAGAGAGGTATGCATGTATTTATGCACACTGTATTCTACTCGCTCACAGAGAGGTATGCATGTATTTATGCACACTGTATTCTACTCACTCACAGAGAGGTATGCATGTATTTATGCACACTGTATTCTACTCACTCACAGAGAGGTATGCATGTATTTATGCACACTGTATTCTACTCACTCACAGAGAGGTATGCATGTATTTATGCACACTGTATTCTATTCACTCACAGAGAGGTATGCATGTATTTATGCACACTGTATTCTATTCACTCACAGAGAGGTATGCATGTATTTATGCACACTGTATTCTACTCACTCACAGAGAGGTATGCATGTATTTATGCACACTGTATTCTACTCACTCACAGAGAGGTATGCATGTATTTATGCACACTGTATTCTACTCGCTCACAGAGAGGTATGCATGTATTTATGCACACTGTATTCTACTCACTCACAGAGAGGTATGCATGTATTTATGCACATTGTATTCTACACTCACAGAGAGGTATGCATGTATTTATGCACACTGTATTCTACACTCACAGAGAGGTATGCATGTATTTATGCACACTGTATTCTACACTCACAGAGAGGTATGCATGTATTTATGCACACTGTATTCTACTCACTCACAGAGAGGTATGCATGTATTTATGCACACTGTATTCTACTCACTCACAGAGAGGTATGCATGTATTTATGCACACTGTATTCTACTCGCTCACAGAGAGGTATGCATGTATTTATGCACACTGTATTCTACACACTCACAGAGAGGTATGCATGTATTTATGCACACTGTATTCTACTCACTCACAGAGGTATGCATGTATTTATGCACACTGTATTCTACTCACTCACAGAGAGGTATGCATGTATTTATGCACACTGTATTCTACTCACTCACAGAGAGGTATGCATGTATTTATGCACACTGTATTCTATTCACTCACAGAGAGGTATGCATGTATTTATGCACACTGTATTCTATTCACTCACAGAGAGGTATGCATGTATTTATGCACACTGTATTCTACTCGCTCACAGAGAGGTATGCATGTATTTATGCACACTGTATTCTACTCACTCACAGAGAGGTATGCATGTATTTATGCACACTGTATTCTACTCACTCACAGAGAGGTATGCATGTATTTATGCACACTGTATTCTACACTCACAGAGAGGTATGCATGTATTTATGCACACTGTATTCTACACTCACAGAGAGGTATGCATGTATTTATGCACACTGGATTCTACTCACTCACAGAGAGGTATGCATGTATGTATGCACACTGTATTCTACTCACTCACAGAGAGGTATGCATGTATTTATGCACACTGTATTCTACTCACTCACAGAGAGGTATGCATGTATGTATGCACACTATTCTACTCACTCACAGAGAGGTTTGCATGTATTTATGCACACTGTATTCTACTCACTCACAGAGAGGTATGCATGTATTTATGCACACTGTATTCTATTCACTCACAGAGAGGTATGCATGTATTTATGCACACTGTATTCTACTCACTCACAGAGAGGTATGCATGTATTTATGCACACTGTATTCTACTCACTCACAGAGAGGTATGCATGTATTTATGCACACTATTCTATTCACTCACAGAGAGGTATGCATGTATTTATGCACACTGGATTCTACTCACTCACAGAGAGGTATGCATGTATTTATGCACACTGTATTCTACTCGCTCACAGAGAGGTATGCATGTATTTATGCACACTGTATTCTACTCACTCACAGAGAGGTATGCATGTATTTATGCACACTGTATTCTACTCACTCACAGAGAGGTATGCATGTATTTATGCACACTGTATTCTACTCACTCACAGAGAGGTATGCATGTATTTATGCACACTGTATTCTACTCACTCACAGAGAGGTATGCATGTATTTATGCACACTGTATTCTACACTCACAGAGAGGTATGCATGTATTTATGCACACTGTATTCTACTCACTCACAGAGAGGTATGCATGTATTTATGCACACTGGATTCTACTCACTCACAGAGAGGTATGCATGTATTTATGCACACTGGATTCTACTCACTCACAGAGAGGTATGCATGTATTTATGCACACTGTATTCTACTCACTCACAGAGAGGTATGCATGTATTTATGCACACTATTCTACTCACTCACAGAGAGGTATGCATGTATTTATGCACACTGTATTCTACTCACTCACAGAGAGGTATGCATGTATTTATGCACACTGTATTCTACTCACTCACAGAGAGGTATGCATGTATTTATGCACACTGGATTCTACTCACTCACAGAGAGGTATGCATGTATTTATGCACACTGTATTCTACTCACTCACAGAGAGGTATGCATGTATTTATGCACACTGGATTCTACTCACTCACAGAGAGGTATGCATGTATTTATGCACACTGGATTCTAAACATATTCAAACCAGATGTTTTTCTTTACAGTAATGACCGTGGGTTAGCACAGCATTTATGAACCCCCTCCCGTCGATCCCAGAAGAGCCAAACACTCCAAGAGTCCCGCCCATTGTGTTCTCGCTGCCAAACCCTCCCTGACAGTCCCGCCCATTGTGTTCTCGCTGCCAAACACGCAGGATTTTTTCTTTCATTACCATTCAGCTAAAAAAACAAAAACACTGTTACACACGGCAAGCACTGACATGTCTGCACAACGGCGTGAAATCCATCACACACTGAAAGCGTTTGTTATGCTTTTGTTATGTTATCATACGCTGCTGCTGCTATGAATGTTCATGTTTCTGGATACCAATCTGTCAGGGCAGGACCGGTCCCCACAAGTTATCTGTGTGTGAACTTACCACTGACACGCCCCCACCGAAGCACATAAACACAGACACACTCTCACACACATACACCCAAGCACGTAAACACGCACACACACACTCTCACACACATACACCCAAGCACGTAAACACACACACACACTCTCACACACATACACCCAAACACATAAACACACACACTCTCTCACACACATACACCCAAGCACGTAAACACACACACACACACACACACTCACACACATACACCCAAACACATAAACACACACATACACCCAAGCACGTAAACACACACACACACACACACACACACACACACACACACACACATACACCCAAACACATAAACACACACACTCTCACACACTCTCACTCACACACACACACACACACACCCTGCCTAAGCATACATACACACACATGTGCGCAAACACACAAGGCTTTTACCAAGAGGAAAATTATGCTTGTTGTGTCCCCGCTGCTGTGTCGAGCGCCTCGGCTCATTTCCAGTGAGATGATTTATTCCAGCGCAAAACCCGCTCTTGTGTCTGCATTTTGTAATACTGGACCTTTTAAGTACAGTTTTTAAGGGTTCAGTAATGAGTCAATGTGCATGTATGTAACTAAACTCCTTAAAATAGAGCAGCTCACCCTTTAAAAATCCTCAATGTTAAAAAATCATCGCTATGGTGTATTTAAGGAATCCTGGGACTTTTTCTCCTTGGTTTTTCACCCTTTAAAAAACACATAATTGGCTAAATAACGTGAAACGGACTCAACGGTTTGGTAACCTATCAGTGTTTATGCCTCTATGTTTATAATCCAGTGGTCAGGCTATCCCAGAGCATCACTGTTGGGCAAGAGAATGCGTACTTGTGCGTACATGGGGGTTTCATGCATGCCTTGATTACCTCTCTACTAAACACTATGCCCTGCACAGCATAACTGCCTGACACTGTGTATAACCACCTTATAGTAGCTCTGCCTAAACACTATGCCCTGCACAGCTTAACTGCCTGACACTGTGTATAACCACCTTATAGTAGCTCTGTCTAAACACTGCCCTGCACAGCATAACTGCCTGACACTGTGTATAACCACCTTATAGTAGCTCTGCCTAAACACTATGCCCTGCACAGCATAACTGCCTGACACTGTGTATAACCACCTTATAGTAGCTCTGCCTAAACACTATGCCCTGCACAGCATAACTGCCTGACACTGTGTATAACCACCTTATAGTAGCTCTGCCTAAACACTATGCCCTGCACAGCATAACTGCCTGACACTGTGTATAACCACCTTATAGTAGCTCTGCCTAAACACTATGCCCTGCACAGCATAACTGCCTGACACTGTGTATAACCACCTTATAGTAGCTCTGCCTAAACACTATGCCCTGCACAGCATAACTGCCTGACACTGTGTATAACCACCTTATAGTAGCTCTGCCTAAACACTATGCCCTGCACAGCATAACTGCCTGACACTGTGTATAACCACCTTATAGTACCTCTGTCTGGTTACCCGCCTCCGGCCTTCCCCTCTGCCCTCCAGATGAACTCTGGAGTGACCGCCTGTATTACTACTCGCTTCAAAATGCATATTACAACAAAAAAACTCTGCGCTTGTTTCAACAGTCGACTGGGATTTGTCATAGAAGCTCCTGAGCTCACAAGCTGCTTACAGTTTTTCTCAATTGTTTTCTGAAATTAAAACTAATTTCTCAAAATTATAAACACAAAACCCACACAGTCTTTTCTGCAAAACTTCATATATCTCTTGTCAAAATCAAGCACTATTTTTAAAACCATACACATCGCAAAATGACATTTTTCCTTCAAATAATAAACACTAGTCAAAAAATGAATACAAATTATAAATGCCAATTACACAATGATCTAAAAAAAAAAAGAAAGACTATTACCATTATATTACTTAGGCATCAGTATTGTTTGAGTGTACTGGCCAACTCAAATATACAAAAAAAAAAAAAAAACTGAGATGGTTTTTGTTATTTATTTTGAAAAAACAACTACTGTACTGGGAGTAAACAAAAAATGTAAAAATAAAACAAAAAATAAATTATTCTGCTCTGCTTTTGATCAGGCCACATATTCTCATGTACATCACACATTATATTTTCTCTGGCCAAGCAGTGGGAGAAGTCTTTTGGAATGACACAGCCACCCTTCGCATGACTGAGATTTGAAAAAGCAATGGTTTCATTGAACCAATTTCGAAACAGAGCATCACGGTGGAAACTCACATATGCCAACATGTCAGCTGCTCTGGTCTATCGTGTGTGTGTGTGTGTGTGTGTATGTGTGTGTGCGCACATGTGAGTGTGTGTGTGTGTGTGTGTGTGTGTCTGAGTGTGTGGAGCTAATTTCTGCAGCACTGTGAAAGGCATATTTCCCCCGTGTTTCAGGTCCTCTTTAAGGCTGGTAAGATAAGCTACTCTAGGCTGCAGAGGGGACAGGCTCTCCCGTATTTACTCCATGTAGGGGTGGCTTCAGTATGCAAACAAGGGATACTGCCAGCTTAGCTTGTGCACACTATTATGTCCATACTGTGGTGGTCCCCTTGTAGTAGTATATATTAGGTACTATGCAGTACAGGAATCAATGAGTATTGATATGTTAGTTTCCCCTTTTATTTGTGCTAAAGCTCCAATTGCTGATTGAATAATTAAATCAACTAGTGTTTTACTTGTGAAGAATGTGTGTTAATTGATAAGTGAGTTGATTAACTTAAATGTCTTATTAGTAGGGTCATAACACCAATTTTAGTGTGTAAACACTGCTGTTTTCTGTGGCCTTCTCCTTATTAACGTGCAGCCTAAATTCAAATATGGAATGACAATGTTTTTATTTTATTTTACTTATTTCCAAGAACACCTGTGTTTTAGCAGTGATTTCTACAGTTATGTCCTGTAAGAGTTGCACTGTCAAGTTGGATATGTGTGAATGTCAGCTGACGAGGTTTTAATATAGCGCCTTTTTTAAAAGTCTTTTCCCCGTGTTCCCTCGTGTCTCCCATCGTCATCCCACTTGATGGTTTTCTCCGCTTATCGCTGCTCATTAGATGCACATTCCTAAGTGGCTCTGTATAAAAGCACCGGCTAGAGGCCTAAATATAAATGTAATTGATAGAGAAAATAGGGTCTGGTGCACAGCCTGCATGCAGGGCAAACTGCAGGGGTTAGGGACCTGGGCTGGTTACTCAACGCTTGCAGGTTCGATTACCAGGTGGGGGCACAGCTGCAGTACTCTTGAGGTACTTAACCTGCAACCTTCAGTACTAATGCAGCTGTATAAATTGATAGTATGTAAGTAGTGTAAGTATTAACCTGCACTGTTTCAGTATAAATTGATAGTATGTAAGTAGTGTAAGTATTAACCTGCACTGTTTCAGTATAAATGGATAGTATGTAAGTAGTGTAAGTATTAACCTGGACTGTTTCAGTATAAATGGATAGTATGTAAGTAGTGTAAGTATTAACCTGGACTGTTTCAGTATAAATGGATAGTATGTAAGTAGTGTAAGTATTAACCTGCACTGTTTCAGTATAAATTGATAGTATGTAAGTAGTGTAAGTATTAACCTGCACTGTTTCAGTATAAATTGATAGTATGTAAGTAGTGTAAGTATTAACCTGCACTGTTTCAGTATAAATTGATAGTATGTAAGTAGTGTAAGTATTAACCTGCACTGTTTCAGTATAAATTGATAGTATGTAAGTAGTGTAAGTATTAACCTGCACTGTTTCAGTATAAATTGATAGTATGTAAGTAGTGTAAGTATTAACCTGCACTGTTTCAGTATAAATGGATAGTATGTAAGTAGTGTAAGTATTAACCTGGACTGTTTCAGTATAAATGGATAGTATGTAAGTAGTGTAAGTATTAACCTGCACTGTTTCAGTATAAATTGATAGTATGTAAGTAGTGTAAGTATTAACCTGCACTGTTTCAGTATAAATTGATAGTATGTAAGTAGTGTAAGTATTAACCTGCACTGTTTCAGTATAAATTGATAGTATGTAAGTAGTGTAAGTATTAACCTGCACTGTTTCAGTATAAATGGATAGTATGTAAGTAGTGTAAGTATTAACCTGCACTGTTTCAGTATAAATTGATAGTATGTAAGTAGTGTAAGTGGCTGTGCTTAAGAGCGTCTGATAGATGGAAGTGCTGTAAATGCATGTGGAGACGGGATGAGCCAAAGGAGGTCCACCTGTGGCAGAGAATCCAGGGCCGTCCTAACCTGTCGGGTTGTTACATAACCTGTGTCTTTCACCTGGATTATCTCTCTCTCTGTAATTTTCCACCTTTTATATGCGTCCATATGAGCTTTAGCTAAGAACTCGCTCTCGCTCGCTCTCACACACACACACACACACACACACACACACACACACACACACACACACACACACACACACACACACACACACACACACACACACACACACACGCACGCACACACAGCTGGCACATGTTTAAGTTATTCGTCGCACTGACGGCCTGCTTGGAATTTTGTTTCTGATACATGTGTTTTTCCCTTTGTAGAATTATATAATCATTCTTGTCAAATTGATTGTATCATCTACATTGGACATTATTGATTGCCTACTTCTGCTTTAGAAAATCAAAAAAAAAAATACAAACAAATAATAAATATTTGGTCACAAAAATAGAATTGTCCATTCTACCTCTCCGTCATTGGCTTTACCCAGAGTGAGTAAGAGAATAAACCTTCAGAATGGCTTTACCCAGAGTGAGTAAGAGAATAAACCTTTAGAATGGCTTTACCCAGAGTGAGTAAGAGAATAAACCTTTAGAATGGCTTTAGTTCCTCTGTGTCGGGTTTGGCAATCCTACAAACACATTTCATTCAGAATGTCAGAATGGCCTCAAGGTTTAAACAATGTTCTCTTTTAACCTCCTTCAATCTAACTGCAACAACGTGCTAATCTAACTGCAACAGCGTGCTAATCTAACAGCAACAGCGTGCTAATCTAACAGCAACAGCGTGCTAATCTAACTGCAACAGCGTGCTAATCTAACTGCAACAGCGTGCTAATCTAACTGCAACAGCGTGCTAATCTAACTGCAACAGCGTGCTCATCTAACTGCAACAGCGTGCTAATCAAACAGCAACAGCGTGCTAATCTAACTGCAACAGCGTGCTAATCTAACTGCAACAGCGTGCTAATCTAACTGCAACAGCGTGCTAATCTAACAGCAACAGCGTGCTAATCTAACTGCAACAGCGTGCTAATCTAACAGCAACAGCGTGCTAATCTAACAGCAACAGCGTGCTAATCTAACTGCAACAGCGTGCTAATCAAACAGCAACAGCGTGCTAATCTAACAGCAACAGCGTGCTAATCTAACTGCAACAGCGTGCTAATCTAACAGCAACAGCGTGCTAATCTAACAGCAACAGCGTGCTAATCAAACAGCAACAGCGTGCTTTGTCCTTGACTTTGAGCAACACATTTATGTGTAACTAGGAGTTTGTTAAGAGTTACTGATTTACTTCACTAGGATAGGATCACCTACACGCTCCATATGTGCTGTTACCGTTTAATGCGCTGTTACCGTTTAATGTTTAATCTTGGGTTATTGGGGGAAGATGTTCGCGGCATATGGGCGATGAGTTTACGCACCATAGAGTTGGGAGAAAGCAAATGGAGATGTTTTTCTATGCAGATGTATTACAGATTTTTGACTGCAAAGCCAGGCCTCACAAGGCTCTATCTTATCATACATGACTCATGGTTCTATCCTATCCTACATGACACAAGACTCTATCCTATCACATGTGACTCATTGTTCTATCCTATCCTACATGACACAAGACTCTATCCTATCACATGTGACTCATGGTTCTATCCGATCATACATGACTGGAACAGAGAACATGGTACACACCACCAGCCAAAGCCACTACACTACCAACATAGTTGGGTACTACCAACCAACCAATGGCCCCCGCACCCCCCCCCCCCCCCACTCAGTCACGTAGATAAGAGTGGGGTTTGAACCCCGCCCCGTAATTGTTTATTTATGTGTGTGCATGTGCGTGTATGTATTGCACATAATCTAAATGGATTGCTTAATGACTATCTTCAGCATGAGTACCCTTGAGCGACTGAATGTAATGCCGTTTTGTGGCTCTTAGGTTGAAATGGGGCTGCATAAGTTTATTATAGAAGATGCCAGGTGGAAAATTGCAGGCACTATGCATTAACATGGGTGGACATTTCCAAAGAAACGAAATAATGTAATTAGAATCAAGATGATATCAATAGCCAAAGCTTCCTCAAAGGCAATAATAAGCCATGTTATCTTTCTCTCCACATTTAGTCAAATTAATAAAAACATACCCTCAGAAATGATCTGGATAATATTGTGCGTTGGGCGATACTCTGGTTTCACTAAGATAAATCAGCAAGGTAATCGGACTGCCAGATACAGATACTGAACCTATAATATTACAGTTTCCGTTTGGAGACTCAGAAATCCTGCATTAAAACTGCTGTGTTCATACACCAGGGAGCCGGAATGGACGCACAAACGCAGGGAGCCGGAATGGACGCACAATCACATGATGCTGACTAAGAGCTCCATATTACAGTATCCTTAAATATGTAACAATATTAAAATCTTACGAAATTCCCCCTTCCAATGTTAATGCTGTGGAAATAAATGCCTCATTCACCTTCATGCAGTGCTATTTTTAATGTACTCTGAGATATTAAAATGTGCCCAGGCTGTTGCCTCGTGAGACTATACTGAAGGTACATATGTTGATCTGCACCCCTGGTGCTAGAGATCCACAGGGCCAGCTCATTTCTCTCACTACTCGGTACCTAATTGTTGGGTTTCAGCAGGTAACTCACCTCCCCTGTGTTCCTGGGCCAAAACTGGCTGCCAAAAACTACAATATACATATAATATATTAATTTCAGTCTTTTCTTTCCATTTAATATTTCTGTTCTGTATGGAAAGCAGACACTTTATTTGGACAGAATGACTTTAATTATTGAAATTCTCTAAAACAGAAATATTCCCAGTTCTACTAAATGTAGAAGGAAAACGTATTAACACAGAAAGGTGGACTATCGTCAAAACAATAAAAATGTTCCTCTTCCATAATTCTGAGCTGTGAATCATGGGCAGCAGCACGATTAAGCAGAGTTTCATTAAATAGAAATTA
>JAINUF010000025.1:2979692-2992153 GCA_029718625.1 Synaphobranchus kaupii
ACACAGCCCATGTTTGATGTGACTCCTGGATGCAGGGTGTTTGACTCTGCTAAGAGAGCTGTTAAAGCTCAGGGTGTTTGACTCTGCTAAGAGAGCTGTTTAAGCTCAGGGCCTGGACTCTGCTAAGAGAGCTGTTTAAGCTCAGGGTGTTTGACTCTGCTAAGAGAGCTGTTTAAGCTCAGGGCCTGGACTCTGCTAAGAGAGCTGTTTAAGCTCAGGGTGTTTGACTCTGCTAAGAGAGCAGTTAAAGCTCAGGGTGTTTGACTCTGCTAAGAGAGCTGTTTAAGCTCAGGGTGTTTGACTCTGCTAAGAGAGCTGTTTAAGCTCAGGGCCTGGACTCTGCTAAGAGAGCTGTTTAAGCTCAGGGTGTTTTGACTCTGCTAAGAGAGCTGTTTAAGCTCAGGGTGTTTGACTCTGCTAAGAGAGCTGTTTAAGCTCAGGGTGTTTGACTCTGCTAAGAGAGCTGTTTAAGCTCAGGGTGTTTGACTCTGCTAAGAGAGCTGTTTAAGCTCAGGGTGTTTGACTCTGCTAAGAGAGCAGTTTAAGCTCAGGGTGTTTGACTCTGCTAAGAGAGCTGTTTAAGCTCAGGGTGTTTGACTCTGCTAAGAGAGCTGTTTAAGCTCAGGGTGTTTGACTCTGCTAAGAGAGCTGTTTAAGCTCAGGGTGTTTGACTCTGCTAAGAGAGCTGTTTAAGCTCAGGGCCTGGACTCTGCTAAGAGAGCTGTTTAAGCTCAGGGTGTTTGACTCTGCTAAGAGAGCTGTTTAAGCTCAGGGTGTTTGACTCTGCTAAGAGAGCTGTTTAAGCTCAGGGTGTTTGACTCTGCTAATTGAGCTGTTTAAGCTCAGGGTGTTTGACTCTGCTAAGAGAGCTGTTTAAGATCAGGGTGTTTGACTCTGCTAAGAGAGCTGTTTAAGTTCAGGGTGTTTGACTCTGCTAAGAGAGCTGTTTAAGCTCAGGATGTTTGACTCTGCTAAGAGAGCTGTTTAAGCTCAGGGCCTGGACTCTGCTAAGAGAGCAGTTTAAGCTCAGGGTGTTTGACTCTGCTAAGAGAGCTGTTTAAGCTCAGGGTGTTTGACTCTGCTAAGAGCTGTTTAAGCTCAGGGCCTGGCAGGCTGCTTCTGATATATGAGCAGTTTGTCCATATGCTGGAGATAAAAATAAATAGTGCTGTTCTGTAATATCTGCAACTGTACAAACTTGCCTTTTATAAATGGTCTTCTTACTTAACATAAATCTCATTCGGCCCCGCTGTGCACAGTTTAAGTTCAGCGCGGCACAGTTTCAACAAAAGATATATAGCCAAGCACTGTATTTACCATCTAAATGGCTTCTCTACAAAGCCTGGATGATGACAGTGATGAATTCACTAAAGGACCGTTCCTCCCGTCTCTCAGACACCTCCACATTCTGCACCGCGCATTTCCTGCTTAAAAACTAACATTTGTATTCCCAGCATGCAACGCTGTCTTTTATTATATCACCTCCAAAGCGGTTAAGCTCGTCTCTGCGGTGCTGCCGGCCTTACGGTCTCGGACTCGAGTGTCAGCTATTTCCTTCCATCTTTTTTTTATTGTTAGACAATCTAATAAATGTGGCGTGTTTGTTGTGACGTGGGTCGTACTTCAAGGTGGTCTGGTCACCCAGGACAAAACAATATGACACGTGAGGTGTGGGCCTGTCTGGTCCTGCTCCGATCGCATGCGCAGACTTAGATTAGCAGCCTTCTTTTGATTTGTGGGTGCATCCTTATGCATCTTTACTGATAAAGAAAAAGTTATGAATATTGGGGAGCGAGCATCGATCTGCTTCAGTCAGGATGGGGCAGTTGTCACAGCGCTTCTCGTTCGAGTGAACATGTGTCCTGTCTGTGATGAGGGTTTGCTGTTGTAATGGATTGAATTTTGTGACTGATTTTCAAGGCCCTGACGGACAATAGGCTCAAGTGAACTGACCAACAGCGCATTTTTACTGGTCACATTTATAAACATATTTTAAAACAAATCAAACCTTAAATTCTGCAGAATCGGATCTACTGCTGCTGAATCTATTAATATGTATGTATGTGTGTCTGTATTGTGTGTGCGTGCGCATGTGCGTGTGTTTGAGTATGAGTGCGTGTGCAGTGTGTAGTGTGTAGTGTATGAGTGTGTGTGTGTGTGTGTGTGTGTGTGTGTGTGTGTGTGTGTGTGTGCGCGTGTGTATGAGTGTGTGTGTGTGCGTGTGTGTGTGTGTGTGAGTGTGTGAGTATGAGTATGAGTGTGTGTGTGAGTGTGTGAGTATGAGTGTGTGTATGCGTGTGCGTGTGTAGTGTGTATGAGTGTGTGTGTGTGTGCGTGTGTGATTATCTGTGTGTGTGTGTGCGCGTGTGATTATCTGTGTGTGTGTGTGCGCGTGTGATTATCTGCGTATGTGTGTGTGTGCATTTTACTCATTATCTGTGTTTGTGTGTGTGTATAGTATGTGTGAGTATGAGTGTGTGTGTGTGTGTGTGTGTATAGTGTGAGTGCGTGAGTATGAGTGTGTGTGTGTGTGTGTATAGTGTGAGTGCGTGAGTATGAGTGTTCGTGTGTGTGTGTGTGTGTGTGTGCGTGTGTATAGTGTGAGTGCGTGAGTATGAGTGTGCGTGCGTGTGTGTGTGTGTGTGTGTGTGTGCGTGTGTAATGATCTGCGCTCTCAGAGCTGCCCCATCTGGAGTCTGAGGGAGAGAGAGCCTGTGATGCGGCAGCATGCCAGAATGTTCCAGCAGAGCGCCGTTCTGCTCCTGGAATTGCACTCAGAAAAAGGGGACTGGACTAATTGTGCCGGGGATCGGAGTGGGCAGCGCTGACTCTTTACAGGCCCCCAGCCTCTTACCAATCAGTCAGAAACCACTGCCTAGTGTCTATGAACCTCCAGATTGTCCCTGTATTCACCACTGCACTCGTGTCTATGAACGTGCAGATTGTCCCTGTAAAAGGGTATTTAGGGCAGGGCGAAGCTTCATATTGTCAGAGCTCTCAGATCCTCAGATTCCTTCCTATTGTCCGTCCCACGCTCTAGGACTAAAGCTTATGGAGAGGCTGCCTTAGGTCATCTGCCCCCAGGCTGTGGAACAAGCTTCCATTGGATCTGAGGGAATCTGAATCTGTGGATATTTTTAAGAGGAATCTGAAAACATACCTCTATGAACGTGCTTTTTCCCAGGAACTATTTTACTCATTTTCATTTTACTCATCTTAAACTTTTTAACATGTATTTCTTTATTATTTTTCCTGTCATTTTATTGTTCTTAGTATTTGTTTTTATTAATTAATTTTTATTCCCATTATGTGTGTGTTTGTGTGTATATGCATGCATGTGTATATGTATATACTGTATATACACCGATCAGCCACAACATTAAAACCACTGACAGGTGAAGTGAATAACATTGTTTATCTTGTTGTTAATTTGGGTCTGTACTAATGAGGATACAATGAGTACAAGTTGAAGTGCAGACTGTCAGCTTTAATTTGAGGGTATTTTCATCCATATCGGATGAACCGTTTAGAAATTATAGAACCTTTTGTACATAGTCCCCCCCCATTTTTTGGCATCAACAAATATCGGACAGTTTAACATAATGTAGAATAAAGTAATCATATTTAATATTTGGTGGCATATCCTTTGCATGCCATGACTTCCTGATGTCTGTGACCCAACAACATGAAAAGACTCTTGATATCTTATTTTCTGGTACTCTTACAAGCGATACTATAACGTCTCTGCATTTGAATGGGTCTCGATGGGAATTGGGGGGTGGGACTAGATTTAGCTGTAAATTATGCTGAACAGTATGGAATACATGGTTGGCAAAATGGCTGTAAGTCACCAAGGGTCCTGAGGTATCAAACGAGACTCAAACCATCACTCTGCTGCCAGATATGCACTAGATATGGATGGATCACTTTAAGGGTTGTTTCTCCTGACAAATTTTCCGATTGAACTCTATGGAAAAATAAGTCAGGAGAAAAAAAATCATTCAAGTTATCCATCCATATCTACTGTATTTCTGGCAGCAGAGTGATGCTTTAAGGCTTGTTTGATACGTCAGACCCTTGATGACTTAGAGCCATTTAGCCAACCATGTGTTCCATACTGTTCCAGTGTAATTTACAGCTAAATCTAGTCCCACCTCCCAATTCCCATAGAGATCAAATGCACAGACATTATAGTATCGCTTGAGTACGAGTACCAGAAAATAAGATATCAAGAGTCTTTTGATGTTGTTGGGTCACAGACATCAGGAAGTCATGGCATGCAAAGGATATGCAACCTTTTCAAACTCAGTGCTAGAGTACAGAACCAAAATAAAAACGAGATAATCAATGTTATTCACTTCACCTGTCCATGGTTTTAATGTTGTGGCTGATCGGTGTGGTGTATATATATATATATATATATATATATATATATATATATATATATATATATTATACTGCCTTTTTCTTCTTATTTGTTTTTTATGTCTTTCTGTAAAGCACATTGAATGGCACGATGTGTTTGAAATGTACTATATAAATAGTTTATTATTATTATTATATGTGTATAGAGGCAAAAAGCACAATTGCACCACCGTCTCTGAAATATTCAAGATTGTTTTTAGGCGGGAAGAGAGATGTATTATATGATGTATTATATGAGTTATTAGATGAGTTATGAGATGTCTCCACGCTTCTCCTCGCTTTGAGTTATGAAGCAAAAACCCGCGCCTCTTTTTTAAAAATATTTATTTTGTCTGCCAGTGACTTCTCAATGATGAGGGAAAATAAAAAATAAAAGAGGAAGCAGTGTCCCTGTGGAGAAGGACTCCAATACGCTGAAATCATAAAGCACTGTCCCTGTGGAGAAGGACTCCAATGCGCTGAAATCATAAAGCAGTGTCCCTGTGGAGAAGGGACTCCAATGCGCTGAAATCATAAAGCACTGTCCCTGTGGAGAAGGACTCCAATGCGCTGAAATCATAAAGCACTGTCCCCTGTGGAGAAGGACTCCAATGCGCTGAAATCATAAAGCAGTGTCCCTGTGGAGAAGTACTCCAATGCGCTGAAATCATAAAGCACTGTCCCTGTGGAGAAGGACCCCAATGCGCTGAAATCATAAAGCACTGTCCCTGTGGAGAAGGACCCCAATGCGCTGAAATCATAAAGCAGTGTCCCTGTGGAGAAGGACTCCAATGCGCTGAAATCATAAAGCACTGTCCCTGTGGAGAAGGACTCCAATGCGCTGAAATCATAAAGCACTGTCCCTGTGGAGAAGGACTCCAATGCGCTGAAATCATAAAGCACTGTCCCTGTGGAGAAGGACTCCAATGCGCTGAAATCATAAAGCAGTGTCCCTGTGGAGAAGGACTCCAATGCGCTGAAATCATAAAGCAGTGTCCCTGTGGAGAAGGACTCCAATGCGCTGAAATCATAAAGCACTGTCCCCTGTGGAGAAGGACCCCAATGCGCTGAAATCATAAAGCACTGTCCCTGTGGAGAAGGACCCCAATGCGCTGAAATCATAAAGCACTGTCCCTGTGGAAAAGGACTCCAATGCGCTGAAATCATAAAGCACTGTCCCTGTGGAGAAGGACTCCAATGCGCTGAAATCATAAAGCACTGTCCCTGTGGAGAAGGACCCCAATGCGCTGAAATCATAAAGCACTGTCCCTGTGGAGAAGGACTCCAATGTGCTGAAATCATAAAGCACTGTCCCTGTGGAGAAGGACTCCAATGCGCTGAAATCATAAAGCACTGTCCCTGTGGAGAAGGACTCCAATGCGCTGAAATCATAAAGCACTGTCCCTGTGGAGTAGGACTCCAATGCGCTGAAATCATAAAGCACTGTCCCTGTGGAGAAGGACTCCAATGCGCTGAAATCATAAAGCACTGTCCCTGTGGAGAAGGACTCCAATGCGCTGAAATCATAAAGCACTGTCCCTGTGGAGAAGGACTCGTGCGCTGAAATCATAAAGCAGTGTCCCTGTGGAGAAGGACTCCAATGCGCTGAAATCATAAAGCAGTGTCCCTGTGGAGAAGGACTCCAATGCGCTGAAATCATAAAGCACTGTCCCTGTGGAGAAGGACCCCAATGTGCTGAAATCATAAAGCACTGTCCCTGTGGAGAAGGACTCCAATGCGCTGAAATCATAAAGCACTGTCCCTGTGGAGAAGGACTCCAATGCGCTGAAAATCATAAAGCACTGTCCCTGTGGAGAAGGACTCCAATGCGCTGAAATCATAAAGCACTGTCCCTGTGGAGAAGGACTCCAATGCGCTGAAATCATAAAGCACTGTCCCTGTGGAGAAGGACTCCAATGCGCTGAAATCATAAAGCACTGTCCCTGTGGAGAAGGACGCCAGTGCGCTACACCTTAATAAATAGTTTCCGCTTGTACTTTAAATCGCTTGTACAGAATGGCATAGTAGA
Organism: Synaphobranchus kaupii; assembly: GCA_029718625.1. Taxonomy (NCBI): domain Eukaryota; kingdom Metazoa; phylum Chordata; class Actinopteri; order Anguilliformes; family Synaphobranchidae; genus Synaphobranchus; species Synaphobranchus kaupii. The sequence continues at coordinate 2,986,126 of JAINUF010000025.1, forward strand.
AAATATGCAGATATTACAGAAAGGAAAACAGGAAAAGATTACAGATCACTTCAATTAAATTGAGTAAATCAAAAGTTAATGAGCATTAATGTGTGCCTTAAACTATATTTAATAATGGGCCAGTCATTAGGGAGAGGAATCAAGCAGTTCCGGCGTTGTGTAATTATCCATACCCAGCCATGTGTACTTCAGTCTACAGCCTTACTTAACTCCGAGGTTAACTATACCACAGCTCAGCCCTGAATCCCACACGTAATCCTCTCCCTTCAACACAAACACACATTTATGTGGATTTATGTGGAAAGTTATCTACCAAAGTTTCTCACCCCCCCCCCCCCCCCCCCCCCCCCATACTTCATAATTTATTTTTTCTAACTGTCTGGAACACCAAAACACTCCCAACAACCCCCCACCCAAAAAAACAAAACAAATCAAAAACAAGCTAACAAATTGTGTCCGGTCAACGTATCCTAAATGAACTTGACTGTTGCATGCCATGAATAAGGTCATTGTTGACTGTCTACTATAGCTCTGAATGCTACTGATGGAATTCCAATCTGGGTGAGTCATTCCCGATCTCTGGATCTCCTACAAACCCCCAAACCCTCAGCACCCACTGCTCTGGTTCTCCTTGTGTGTGGAGCTCTGTCATGTTGCTCTGAGATAACAATACAATCCACCATGCTCATGCTTAATGGCCCGATGACACAAACAAAGTTCTTACTGTGCTATTTCAGGTGAGTGAATGAATAACAGAATTGTAACAGAAACATAATCCAAATATAGTCACGCAAATATGCATAAAGTGACGCAGTGAACTGTTCCTGACTTTGTACTGTACCCTAAATATACTGTACTGTACCCTAAATATAGGCTATGTGTACCATGGAAAATTCACGGTACAGCTAATTCAGCTTCAGAGAATGGATAAATTCCCCACTTTGCCTTTTTAATAACACCTTTATTTCATGGTACGCACAGTTTGTGTGGTCGCATGGCCAGGGGGGCGCCACTGGTATAGGGTAGAATGGGAGCATGGCCAGGGGGCGCCACTGGTATAGGGTAAAATGGGAGCATGGCCAGGGGGCGCCACTGGTATAGGGTAGAATGGGAGCATGGCCAGGGGGCGCCACTGGTATAGGGTAGAATGGGAGCATGGCCAGGGGGCGCCACTGGTATAGGGTAGAATGGGAGCATGGCCAGGGGGCGCCACTGGTATAGGGTAGAATGGGAGCATGGCCAGGGGGCGCCACTGGTATAGGGTAGAATGGGAGCATGGCCAGGGTGCGCCACTGGTATAGGGTAGAATGGGAGCATGGCCAGGGTGCGCCACTGGTATAGGGTAGAATGGGAGCATGGCAGTGCACTGGACATCTATGTATTTAAATTCTATGGATGTATTTTTAGAGGGACCTTAATTTAACTCGCACTGTACCATGTGACCATTTCCTTACCCATGGTTTGCAGGCTTGTTAGTGGGTCTGCAGCACTGCACTGCACTGCACTGCACTGCATTGTTAGTGGGTCTGCAGCACTGCACTGCACTGCATTGTTAGTGGGTCTGCAGCACTGCACTGCACTGCACTGCATTGTTAGTGGGTCTGCAGCACTGCACTGCATTGTTAGTGGGTCTGCAGCACTGCACTGCACTGCATTGTTGGTGGGTCTGCAGCACTGCACTGCACTGCATTGTTAGTGGGTCTGCAGCACTGCACTGCACTGCATTGTTAGTAGGTCTGCAGCACTGCACTGCACTGCATTGCACTGCATTGTTAGTGGGTCTGCAGCACTGCACTGCACTGCACTGCATTGTTAGTGGGTCCTGCAGCACTGCACTGCACTGCATTGTTGGTGGGTCTGCAGCACTGCACTGCATTGTTAGTGGGTCTGCAGCACTGCACTGCACTGCATTGTTGGTGGGTCTGCAGCACTGCACTGCACTGCATTGTTAGTGGGTCTGCAGCACTGCACTGCATTGGAGTGGCTCTGATTCATTTGGGATTTAAATTCTGGCGGTACTGTATGTTCTGGCGGTACTGTATGTTCTGGCGGTGGCGGTACTGTATGTTCTGGCGGTGGCGGTACTGTATGTTCTGGCGGTACTGTATGTTCTGGCGGTGGCGGTACTGTATGTTCTGGCGGTACTGTATGTGCCAAAGCCAGGTCCACCCCGAAGCCTCTTCAAACTCGCTAGTTTTTTTTACTGCTGTTGCTGCCTCTGGCTTTCTCTCTGGGGAGATGTGAGGATATCATGTTTAGACAGCTCTCTATGCGTGCCGTATGGCTTCAAATGTGGAGCAGTGTGCATTCATCAGTTCAAATGTACGCACCGGCTGGGTTAATGTGAAATTAAAGTAAGCGATATAACACAATGGCGCTCCATTGTGATGAGAAGAGAGTGCGATGAACAGAAATTAGTTTATATCTCTCACCAGTGATCTGTGAGTCATGTGATTAGTCATGTGATCTTCTCATGAGGCTTTGACCCTGGGTTCCAGTCCAGCCATTGTGACATCATGACATCCTGGTTTATCAAAAAAAAAGAAGATTTTTCAGCCCTCTCCCTCTGATTGTGATGTTTGGGGTCTGTAATCAGTATTTCTTGATTAATCAAGAAAAATACCAACCCCTCACAATTTTATTTCTGTTAGCAGGAAGGTAGAAATCAAATAAAAGCCCAAGCAATTCGAAAGTTTTACACTGCACAGACCATCTCGGACCAGTTTTAAGTGACAGCAGGACACTGTTCAATGTTCTGTGGAAAAAAATGTCTGAAATAAATGAGTAACTAGTAACTAGATCATAATGTGCTATAATAACATTGTAGAATCCACAAAGAGGAACAGCAGAGGAGATGATGCGTTCCATGAGGATTAGCTACTCCTGAAACACGTTACAAACCACTAAAGCACTTTCCAGTGACGTCTGTTCTTCACTAATTAAAATGCAAATGAAGACTTATAATCAATATAGATACCGACCTCTTTATGGCGAAATATAAGTGTGATAGAGCTGGTCAATGCCCTTATAACACAACGGGTTTAAAAACATGCATTATGATGCTATTTGTGCTATAAGCAGGAGTGTTTTCCATTTATTTTAAAATGCTGTCAAAATGGTCCCTGCTGACGTTAAAAAATAGAGAAACTGGCGTCACAGTTAGGGTTAGGGTTATGCTAATCTCTCCCCATGCTAATCTCAACATCTGCTTTTTCAGTTTACCATTGTTACCGTGACAATTGCCCACATACTGGTGAGGAAACTGAGCGGAGATGAGCGCTTTTTTAAATAAAATGTTTTGTGTGCAAATGAGACCACCCCCCCCCCCCCCTCTCTCCGAAGTAAACAAGGCAGACACGATACGAACTGAGGAGACCACACATTACATTTAAATGTCTATACGGAAACCACACATCACATTTAAATGTCTATACGGAAACCACACATCACATTTAAATGTCTATACGGAAACCACACATCACATTTAAATGTCTATACGGAAACCACACATCACATTTAAATGTCTACAGAAACCACACATCACATTTAAATGTCTTTACGGAAACCACACATCACAATGTCTATACGGAAACCACACATCACATTTCAGTGTTTCCCCTAGATTTTTTTTTCAGGCCGGGCAGTGAAAGTGCGCCATTTTGCGTAGAGGCGGAAACTATAATTACACCCTCATAATATCAGCGCTGCCATTGAAAATTTTAATTAGGCCTAACGGGAAACCGAAGCTGTTTTGGCAAGGGTTTTTCCAGATGCTATTTTGATCATTCCCGCATTCTGCAGTAAGGGAAATATTGCAGCTACATAAAAAAAAAAAAAAAAAAGATTATATAAAAAAAAAGAAGAATAATATAAATTATTTTTTTTTTTTCATTAAAATTATTTATTTTCCCTCTTGTCCAAGCCGGGCTGCATGTGAGTTTGGCCAGGCGGGCCGCCCGGCCAAGATAATGGTAGGGGAAACACTGCATTTAAATGTCTATACGGAAACCACACATCACATTTAAATGTCTATACGGAAACCACACATCACATTTAAATGTCTATACGGAAACCACACATCACATTTAAATGTCTATACGGAAACCACACATCACATTTAAATGTTTATACAGAAACCACACATCACATTTAAATGTTTATACAGAAACCACACATCACATTTAAATGTCTATATGGAAACCACACATCACATTTAAATGTCTATACGGAAACCACACATCACATTTAAATGTTTATACGGAAACCACACATCACATTTAAATGTCTATACGGAAACCACACCACATTTAAATGACTATACGGAAACCACACATCACATTTAAATGTTTATACGGAAACCACACATCACATTTAAATGTCTATACGGAAACCACACATCACATTTAAATGTCTATACGGAAACCAAACATCACATTTAAATGTCTATACGGAAACCACACATCACATTTAAATGTCTATACGGAAACCACACATCACAATGTCTATACGGAAACCACACATCACATTTAAATGTCTATACGGAAACCACACATCACATTTAAATGTTTATACGGAAACCACACATCACATTTAAATGTCTATACGGAAACCACACATCACATTTAAATGTCTATACGGAAACCACACATCACATTTAAATGTCTATACGGAAACCACACATCACATTTAAATGTTTATACAGAAACCACACATCACATTTAAATGTCTATACGGAAACCACACATCACATTTAAATGTCTATACAGAAACCACACATCACATTTAAATGTTTATACGGAAACCACACATCACATTTAAATGTCTATACGGAAACCACACATCACATTTAAATGTCTATACGGAAACCACACATCACATTTAAATGTCTATACGGAAACCACACATCACATTTAAATGTCTATACGGAAACCACACATCACATTTAAATGTCTATACGGAAACCACACATCACATTTAAATGTCTATACGGAAACCACACATCACATTTAAATGTTTATACGGAAACCACACATCACATTTAAATGTTTATACGGAAACCACACATCACATTTAAATGTCTATACGGAAACCACACATCACATTTAAATGTTTATAAGGAAAGGAAGCATTGCGTTTAAATGTTTAGGGAGATGTTATCCTTTAAGAAGCAGTTTGTGGAATCATGCACATCAAACACTCCATCCCAGCATGCAGTGCCTCACACACACACACACACACACTGTCTCTTTCTCTCTCTGTTCTGACGCTTTCCAGCACAAGATGTTCATTCTTTATGTTTGAGTGTTAAATGGCTTCTTTGTTTTCCTTCTCCTTCTTATTTGTATCTTTCACAATGAATGGAGGAGACTGGGGTGGAAGGGGGGTGGCGGCAGGAGGAGACTGGGGTGGAAGGGGGGTGGCGGCAGGAGGAGGAGACTGGGGTGGTGGGGTTAGCGGCAGGAGGAGACTGGGGTGGAGGGGGGTGGGGGGCAGGAGGAGACTGGGGGTGGAGGGGGGTGGAGGGGGGGTGGGGGCAGGAGGAGACTGGGGTGGAGGGGGGGAGGGGGGAGGGGCAGGAGGAGACGGGTGGAGGGGGGGGCAGGAGGAGACGGGTGGAGGGGGGGGCAGGAGGAGACTGGGGGTGGAGGGAGGTGGGGGCAGGAGGAGACTGGGGTGGAGGGGGGTGGGGGGCAGGAGGAGACGGGTGGAGGGGGGGCAGGAGGAGACTGGGGTGGAGGGAGGTGGGGGGCAGGAGGAGACTGGGGTGGAGGGGGGGTGGGGGGCAGGAGGAGACGGGTGGAGGGGGGGTGGGGGCAGGAGACGGGTGGAGGGGGGGGCAGGAGGAGACTGGGGTGGAGGGAGGTGGGGGCAGGAGGAGACTGGGGTGGAGGGAGGTGGGGGCAGGAGGAGACTGGGGTGGAGGGGGGGTGGGGGGCAGGAGGAGACTGGGGTGGAGGGAGGTGGGGGCAGGAGGAGACTGGGGTGGAGGGAGGTGGGGGGCAGGAGGAGACTGGGGTGGAGGGGGTGG
>JAINUF010000025.1:2992653-3027786 GCA_029718625.1 Synaphobranchus kaupii
ATAGTTTCATCTTCTGTATATTTAGTAGTTTTTTGTATTTTATCCTTTTAAATACAGATACCACCACCTACTAACCACACCCTACTAATGTTTTGGCTACATGCCTTCAAAATGATAATTGAAAATTTAAAGTTTATTTAAGATGTGTAAGTATACCCACTACCCATGTTGCTTTGCTCTTGCAAAGGCATGCAGCTGAAATGTGGGCGGTGCTTTGTGGCTATTGGCAGCTGTATTTAAAATGATCCGACACCGTTCAACTCGTTGAAACTGTTACTCTCATTCTGCTGTAAAGAAATGCTCAAGAGGCTCTCGGATGTAGAAATCCAAGTCTGTTCCCTCTGCTTCAGGGGCTAAGAATATGCTAATGAGCAGATTATGGGCGTATCAGGGCATCCATGGGGTCACCTGTGGTGCCGTTAACCGTTGACGTCTTACTCTCTACCCTTTTCTCCTGTCCTCTATCTGTTTGGACGCTTTCTTCTGTGGATCTTTCCTGTTTCTGGTGAGTCTTGGCAGTCCTGTTGTCCATGTGTTCTCAAGTATTTTTTATTTTTTTTTTGTTTAGTTTTTTTTTTTTGAGTGCATTATCGGCCCGAGCAACAGCACTGCTCCTTTTGTCGACATTGACAAAGTGACCGTAGACTCAGTGTCAATAACGCTTTAGATTCTCGAGGGTTTGACTTCAGATTATTTAAATACCTATTGATTGTGGTGTTTTACAGCTACAGTGGTCACAACACTGTGACGTGATGAGCTAAATTAAGCTCATCATTCTTGTGAATAATTAAGATTAATTTATGTTTTGTTATTACAGTACAGTGAGCGCACATTTGCTATTTTTCTCTTGATAGAGTGAGGTGTCTTATTTCAGGTATTTGTATTGTGTCATGACCGTGAGGTGAGTGTGTTTGACTTAAGGTGTTTTTATCCTGACAGAGCGGTGAGAGTTGGATGCGTGATGTTTTTATTGTGACAGAGCAGTGAGAGTTGGATGCGTGATGTTTTTATTGTGACAGAGCAGTGAGAGTTGGATGCGTGATGTTTTTATTGTGACAGAGCAGTGAGAGTTGGATGCGTGATGTTTTTATTGTGACAGAGCGGTGAGAGTTGGATGCGTGATGTTTTTATTCTGAAAGCACTGAGTGCTTGTTGGATTTGACGTTTTTATCCTGACAGAGTGGTGAGTGTTTTCTGGCAGCCATGACTGGGTATGATTTGAGTTTTTTTTTTTTTAACTGGCAGAGCAGTGAGCATGTTTGAGATTTTATCATGACCACATCATGTATCGTGACATGGTGAATGCGTTTGATTTCAGGTGTTTTTATTGTGCCAGAGCAGTTTGATTTCACATGTTTTTTTATTGTGTAGTGCATTTGGTTAATTTGATTTTTTTGTCGTGACATAAGTTTTTGATTCACAATGTTTCATTATCTTGACAGAGCGGTGACTTGGCCATTTTATGTTTTATCACAGAACAGTGATGTTTGTATCGTGACTGAGCGGCGAGTTCGAATTGAGATATTTTTTATTGTGACAGAACGGTGGGTGTTTGTGATTCCAGGTGTGTTCGTCGTGACAGTGACAGTGAAGGTGTTTCATTGGTTGACTCCCATTTGCCTGCGTTTCAGACCCAGACCGCGGGCGTACTGCCTGGCCGACAGCGATGAAGAGTCGTCCAGCGCGGGGGTCATCCGATGAAGAGGAGCCGCCTGAAATTCCCACTGATAAGACCTCGCTGCTCGCTGCGGAAGGGTGAGACCTCACATTCACAGTCATTTTCATAAACGCCTCGAGAACGACTCACTCTAGTCATAAAGATGCCTTAAATAACAAGATCCCAAACTAAGACGTAAGAGTCACTGTCTTCATAACATATAGCATAGCATAGCAATGATGAGAAAAGGCCATTCAGCCTAGCAATGTTTGCCATTTACATTACATTACATTACATTACAGGCATTTAGCAGACGCTCTTATCCAGAGCGACTTACACAACTTTTTTTTTTTAGCATTTTTTACATATTATCCATTTATACAGCTGGATATATACTGAAGCGATTCAGGTTAAGTACCTTGCTCAAGGGTACAACGGCAGTGTCCTACCTGGGAATCGAACCCGCAACCTTTCGGTTACAAGGCCAGTTCCTTAACCGTTATACTACACTGCCACCCAGTGCTCACCGTTTACCTACAAACTAGATAGTATCCAGCACCGTATCAAGCCTGGTCTTGAAAACACCCAGAGTTTCTGCCTCTACTACATGACCTGGTAAGCTATTCTACACAGAGGCTACTCTCTGTGTGAAGAACTACTTCCTGATGTCTGTGTGGAATTGACCTTTTTGCTAATTTCCATCTGAGGCCCCCTCGTTCTACTGACAGAACTCAGGTATAGCACAGGTGGCAGGTATAGCACAGGTGGCAGGTATAGCACAGGTGGCAGGTATAGCAGCTTTGGCACGAACCGTGATGAGGAAATAATAATGGTGGTGCACAGTGTTACGTCCCCAGCTGTCTTTTTTTATTTAGTGCGGCTTTAGGGGGGACGTTCGTGTTGCTGCAGCGGGCTTTGCCAGGTACTGACTCACTGTGTGTGTGTGTGTGTGTGTCTGTCTGTCTGTCTCAGCTATGTTGGGGGACACAGGCCCAGCAAGATCATGCGCTTTGTGGACAAGATCGCCAAGTCCAAGTACTTCCAGAAGGCCACGGAGACAGAGTTCATCAAGAAGAAGATGGAGGAGGTGTCCAACACCCCGCTGCTACTGACCGTGGAGGTGCAGGAATGCCGCGGGAAGCTGGCGGTCAACATACCCCCACCCCCGACAGACAGGATTTGGTACGTTCCATTTCAGGGCTGTGGCCATTAAAACAGAGTGGGCCCGTCTCTCTCCCCAAACACCCCCTTCCCCTGCCGAGAGGTCATACTGTACCCCTTTTCTCCTTATATTTACTTTCAAAGTGACTTAGAAATTTAAGCTTATGATTCAGCTCTATTTTTTAAAATAGTAATATAAATTCACTCTTCAGTTCGAGATGAACTCAGAATTTGATATGCTGCCATCTAGTGGTCATAAGTAGAAATTGCCACTGGGGGGACTGGACCATTGTCATCATGCAGTCTTACAGGAGGGGTTCCAGCCCTTTTCTCACTTTGAGCACCTGTCCCCAAAAAGGTCTCTACACGGCCCATGTACAGGGGTACATAATCTGTGCGGCAAATGCACAGGTATTTACAGGAGGCCGTTGCATCTCTGCTCGTAGAGACATGTGGGTACCGTAGACATGGATCTGGGATGATGAATTGCGTTTGAACCCCACCCCCCTCAGGTACGGCTTTAGAAGCCCCCCACACCTGGAGCTGAAGGCCCGCCCTAAACTGGGGGAGAGGGAGGTGACGCTGGCGCACGTGACCGACTGGATTGAGAAGAAGCTGGACCAGGAGTTTCAGGTACAGTGACGGGAGAAGCCAGAGAGTCATCTGTTCTTTTCCTTTTATCAATTCCCATAACTCACTGTAGGATGGACTGGAACTTAAACCAGAACAAGCAGGTGGGCCTCAGAATCGAGATCAACGGAAACTGATTTTGGGCAAAAAATATTGATACTTTACTGATTATATTATTATTGGGGTTTGACTGAAGGCTGCAGCACTTGCTCAGAACTAAATGGGGTATGTTTATTATCAGTATTATGATTAATATGATTTAAACCCTGGAGCTGCCCTGGCCTTTATGAGCCCAGGGTGACAAAACATGTTTTTAATAGTAATGTTTCCTTAAAGGTGCGTTGCACGTTTAATGACATTTTTAACGTAGCACCCACGGCTCGGTTGCTTCAGCGTAAACTTTCCCACACATTACAGCGATATTGTAGTTGAGTATATATATGATTATGTCTTCGGTAAAAGACCCTTATCCCAGGCTTATTGTGTTCACTGCTACGCTGCATCTGTGGGCTGATGTGCTCTTTTGTGCCGTTTTCCACGCCGTCCCACAGAAAGTATTTGTCATGCCAAACATGGACGATGTTTGGCTTCCTGTCATGCACTCAGCCATGGACACGCGTTCCAACGCTGCCGCGAAGGAGCTGAGCCCAACGGACAGCGAGGGTTCGGGCCCTGGCGAAATGTGAAAGACCTGCAGTTTACAGTATTATAGGAGGGAGATGTGAGGAGGAGGAGGAGGGGGGGCAGAGGTCGTGACCCCGCCCCCCCCTCACAAACAAAACCAAACAGTGCCACATTCCTACCACTGACAACGGCCTGCTGGGCCATGGGGCTGTGGGTGGGGCCTTTGGTGTTCAGTTCTGAACACCTGCCCGCCATGAAGTTAAAAAGAAGAAATAAAGCCATTTGCTGCTGTCCGTAGCCTTTGTGTTTGACAAAACGGACTTTGGGACGTATCTCTGGTTGTTCTTTTGGTTAATGAAGGGGAACAAAATGGAAGCACTACTGCGGGACGGTGCCTGTGGAACTCCTCCCTAATGTATTACCCGGCCACCTGAGCTGCTGAGGTTAGCGCACAGGTAACCCGCAATGCTCATTCCTACAGAAAAGAGGGGAGGACATGGTGGGGGGGGGGTGTGGCTGTGATTGAGGTGTATTGACTGTCGCCGTGGTGACGTACCCTCCCAGGCTGGTTTTCAGCACAGCTTTTTTGAAATCGTGCTGAACGCCTCAGGACAACAAATTTTGTGAAAGTTACGTGCCATCCGTGACGTCCTCTTGTCTGCCCACATCGGTACTGCAGGAACAATCGGCAACCCGCGCGACCGCTTGGGCTGAGAGACCGCACTACCAAGGAGGTGCCGGAACTTTGAATCTGCTTGTGCCGTCTATGTGCGTTGTGTGTGTGTGTGTGTTTGTATGTGTATGTCTGAGAAAGACGTCTTGTTTGTTTTAGGGTCTAATGCACATTTGCCTGTCATTGCCCCCCCCCCCCCCCCCCACACACACTGTGCTGCCTGTGCCACTACAGACCCCCCAAGAGAGACGGGAGCCAATAGCAGAGTGCGCAGTAATCTCAGCACCAGGCCTGTACTTTAGGAAAGACTCAAACTTTAATCTTTAAATCAAGATGCACACGACAAGCGTACCAAGGAGACGAGTCCTGTGCATCGATCGTAAAGCTTTGTATGGTGAAATGATGTATATTATGGGGCCTTGTTTAAAAAAATGAATGTATGAATATTCTTTGGCAGTTTAAAAATGTTTAATTTCTCTGAAGGACAACGTTAATCAGCAGTATGATGAATTACAGAGGGGGAAATTGTCCGTTTGTCTTTGAGATTAAGATTGTTTTTTTTGTAAAATGGTTTATATAGATGTGAAGTGGCTACAGCCTTCCCACACTGAGGTTCATTTAAGTTTAGCCTTTTTCAGGCTGATATCAGGCTCTATCAGAGATTGAGCACCTGAAATAAAAGCCAATCTTCTGAAGAATCCCCCCCCTCCCCTTCAATAGTATGTTAATGTGTTCATATGGATTAAATACATTATAAATATTTCAGAAGCTTGAGACTTTAAGAGCCATAAACCATGAGATTGTTAGCCATATTATGCAGCAGCCTCTGTAGAGGCCTTTAGTACTGGCAATACTGTTTATGCTTTTGTGATATTAGTTTTTAAACTACGCCAAGTCATTCCAGTCACTCAAAACGACAAACTGTGAGAAAAAACAAACATACACACTAGTGCAAAGTCTCTGGCAAACTGAAACTGTATTTATGTTTTATACTGGATAAGGGTGAAAATAATTTATTTTACGAAGTTAAATTCACGTGTATGCACTGTTATCCTTCTTGTTTACAGGCGTTTAGAGTGTGATGTGTTTCTCGTTACCATGTATTTCTTTTGTAATGGCAAAAAATATATAAATAAAAATCAAAGAAACAGCTCTGTGCTTTAGGCACAAGTGCCTTTAAAACAAACACTAACTCCGCCCCCTTGGAAATAACGGATTCCACACGTTAATTTCAAGTGACTTTATATAAATCTGTCTTTTTGAATGAGTTTGAAGGAGAAAAATTAGAATTAATACTATGTTAATCTAACTTTTTGGGATTTTTCTGGGTGTTTTTTTTTAAATTTATAATTATTTGTTTTTGCCATGTTATCATCTGTGTTCTTCAATGGACAGTCCAGGGGGGTACGTCACCAAGCAGGATTACTGAGTTAGCTGGATAACTGCATTGAGTAAAACCCGGAACAGCCCTTTACTTTAGTCCGTGTTCCAGATTTGGGAGGGTTCCGGGTTTTACTCGGTGCAGTTATCCAGCTAACTCAGTAATCGTCCTTTGTGAAATACCCCCCTGATGTAGTGACTCTCCCTGGCCAGTACTGAAAATACACTTCCCCATTAAGTCACATTTTCATACAAGCACCTGTTCTTTGTTCTAAAAAAGCCACTTTTATAGCAAGCCTGTGAAAATGATTGAAGGTGATTTAGTTTTTGCGAGTGGAGGGAGGACATGTACCAAGCTTCAAAACACGTTACGTGAAGGGCCTTGTACACTGTCCTGCACGTTTAGATCTTATGTGACGGGCCTTGTACACTGTCCTGCACGTTTAGATCTTATGTGATGGGCCTTGTACAGTCCTGCACGTTTAGATCTTATGTGATGGGCCTTGTACACCATCCTGCACGTTTAGATCTTATGTGATGGGCCTTGTACACCGTCCTGCACGTTTAGATCTTATGTGATGGGCCTTGTACACCGTCCTGCACGTTTAGATCTTATGTGATGGACCTTGTACAGTCCTGCACGTTTAGATCTTATGTGATGGGCCTTGTACACCGTCCTGCACGTTTAGATCTTATGTGATGGGCCTTGTACACCGTCCTGCACGTTTAGATCTTATGTGATGGGCCTTGTACACAGTCCTGCACGTTTAGATCTTATGTGATGGGCCTTGTACAGTCCTGCACGTTGACTGCTATAGCACTGCAATACTAATGAAGAAAAGGCACATAAGATTTTTATTGAAGAACAGTAATTATGGCCAGGAACTGAAACTACAGCACAGGCATATGTGAGGCTTTAGATGAGGGGTGTCCATTCTTATCCTAAAAGGGCCGGTGTGGGTGCAGGTTTTACCCTAAAAGGGCCGGTGTGGGTGCAGGTTTTTGTTTTAGCCCAGCACTAAGACAACCTGATTCTATGAATTAACTAATCATGATCTTCAATGAAGACCTTGATGAGTAGAATCAGGCGTCTTGGTGCTGGGCTAAAACAAAAACCTGCACCCACACCGGCCCTTTCCGGATAAGATTCCCTTCCCCTGCTTTAGATGAATCATCAGTGAGTTTAATTGGAGGTCCATCTGATCTCACACACACACACACACGCGCACACACACGCAGGCCTGTGTGGAAACCCATAGACCCTGCTCACATTTCTGATGTCTTGATTTTACTGGAATTGTGTTAGCATGTGTATTATTGCAATATTGTTGTTGAATTATCTGTTCACCATACAAGCCTTGTTAAGATTTTTGTCTAATTATTTCCCCCCAGTTATGGTACAGAGTAATACTCATAAATGATAAAATGGTGAGAATCCTGATTTGATATTTAGTCATGTCCACATAATACCTGTGTGCAATAAGATGATGAAACGCAGTATGTTCAGCAGTATAGGGAATATATCATATGAAGGTTGACTTATGAATAAAAGTTTGCGGTTTTAAATAAATCTTCCCCTTATGACTAGTGTTCCCATTTCAATCATTATACACGTCTACCTCACGCATGCCAGGGCAGCACGGACAGCTTCAATCATTATACACGTCTACCTCACACATGCCAGGGCAGCACGGACAGCTTCAATCATTATACACGTCTACCTCACACATGCCAGGGCAGCACGGACAGCTTCAATCATTATACACGTCTACCTCACACATGCCAGGGCAGCACGGACAGCTTCAATCATTATACACGTCTACCTCACACATGCCAGGGCAGCACGGACAGCTTCAATCATTATACACGTCTACCTCACACATGCCAGGGCAGCATGGACAGCTTCAATCATTATACACGTCTACCTCACACATGCCAGGGCAGCACGGACAGCTTCAATCATTATACACGTCTACCTCACACATGCCAGGGCAGCATGGACAGCTTCAATCATTATACACGTCTACCTCACACATGCCAGGGCAGCATGGACAGCTTCAATCATTATACACGTCTACCTCACACATGCCAGGGCAGCACGGACAGCTTCAATCATTATACACGTCTACCTCACACATGCCAGGGCAGCACGGACAGCTTCAATCATTATACACGTCTACCTCTCACATGCCAGGGCAGCACGGACAGCTTCAATCATTATACACGTCTACCTCACACATGCCAGGGCAGCACGGACAGCTTCAATCATTATACACGTCTACCTCACACATGTCAGGGCAGCACGGACAGCTTCAATCATTATACACGTCTACCTCGCACATGCCAGGGCAGCACGGACAGCTTCAATCATTATACACGTCTACCTCACACATGCCAGGGCAGCACGGACAGCTTCAATCATTATACACGTCTACCTCACACATGCCAGGGCAGCATGGACAGCTTCAATCATTATACACGTCTACCTCACACATGCCAGGGCAGCACGGACAGCTTCAATCATTATACACGTCTACCTCACACATGCCAGGGCAGCACGGACAGCTTCAATCATTATACACGTCTACCTCACACATGCCAGGGCAGCACGGACAGCTTCAATCATTATACACGTCTACCTCACACATGCCAGGGCAGCACGGACAGCTTCAATCATTATACACGTCTACCTCACACATGCCAGGGCAGCACGGACAGCTTCAATCATTATACACGTCTACCTCACACATGCCAGGGCAGCACGGACAGCTTCAATCATTATACACGTCTACCTCACACATGCCAGGGCAGCACGGACAGCTTCAATCATTATACACGTCTACCTCACACATGCCAGGGCAGCATGGACAGCTTCAATCATTATACACGTCTACCTCACACATGCCAGGGCAGCATGGACAGCTTCAATCATTATACACGTCTACCTCACACATGCCAGGGCAGCATGGACAGCTTCAATCATTATACACGTCTACCTCACACATGCCAGGGCAGCATGGACAGCTTCAATCATTATACACGTCTACCTCACATGCCAGGGCAGCACGGACAGCTTCAATCATTATACACGTCTACCTCACACATGCCAGAGCAGCACGGACAGCTTCAATCATTATACACGTCTACCTCACACATGCCAGAGCAGCATGGACAGCTTCAATCATTATACACGTCTACCTCACACATGCCAGGGCAGCATGGACAGCAAAATATGGCCCTTTTTCTTTTCTCCCTGGTAATTAACTGAAGTTAGTGCTACCGATTGGCCAGACTGTCTTCACACCTGACTCCCAGGTAAAAGGAGGGTGGACAACCAGAAGATCTCAGCCCACAGTTTGACTGACCGGGTGCTAGGGCATGGATATTCAAATGTCAAGTTTTTTTTCTCCCAGGTAATTAACCGAACATAGTGGTACCTTTTGGCCAGACTCTTTCCTCCCAGGTAAAAAAAGGTGTGTGTGTGTGAGTAACTGGAAAAGACCTTGAGGACTCATTTGATCATCAGGGGGTATAGTATAGGGGGTATAGTATAGGGGGTATAGTACAGGCGGTATAGTATAGGGGGTATAGTACAGGGGTTGGGATGGCAGCTGTAGCACCTCATCTGAAAACTGCATTTTTGGCTCAACTGCAAGAACTGGGGAAAGATAATTATCATTCTAGCTGCAGTCCATTTCCCCCCCCCCAACCAAATTCTGCTTTGTTAGACTGCAAAAATGCCACTCAGTGGTCAATTTGTCTAAAAGATTTTTTTGAGGGATTGTAGGGTCGATCTCAGAAAACCACGAATGGACAAGTACCATCCCCTTTTTTTTATTTTTTATAAACGGGATGGCATTCCCCTTCAAATCAACCCCTGCTTATATTAGTTTACCAACAAGATGGAAAATTGACTGAGTTACAAGGGCAGCAGGGGAGTTTCATACAACTGCAAAATTATTGAAATGTGACTTGCTTTTAAAAGAGCAACTTGGGAGAGATACCAAGACGCCCCAGTTATAACAAGCATTTCTCTCGCACTGTAGCTTGGCCTGAAAAGCCACAAGCAAGGCTCCACAGGTTCAAAGACAGTGCAGACAGGTTAGTCACTGGTGCGCTAAGGAGGACATGACTATTATATATATTTTTAATCATTTTATTTTCATTGGAACACTTGTCTTCTCCCAGGTAGCGCTGGCACCAGCTGCGTCATGATGTCTTCACCCTTTGTTCAAAGGCAACCTAAAACAAACGGACAGTTACTGCAAAATGTGCAATGGAGATGCATGTGGCAAGTAACGTTAGCCGCATCCGTTATGTCAGTAACAAAGGTTGACTTCATTTTTTCAATCAGAAGTCTAACGCGTTAATAGCATCATTCATAACATTTATGTAGCAATAAATGAAAGGTTATCGTCATCGTCACGTTACCTCTGCGCCCCGAAACCGGCCTTCTGCTCGATAAGCACATGGCGTAGACGGAGAACACGTGCGCTCCGCTGCTGCTGGTAGTCTGAACGTTCAAAATGCCCTGCGGGATAATCAATGTGAAATTGACGTTAGTTTGACGAGGAAACGTAAACGTTTCTTCAGTTAAAATTTTGTGCACATTTATACCAAAAAGGGAAGAATTCTGCTTACCTCATACCGTTTAGCTAACTAATCTGTAAATGCTCTGCCTCTAGGTAGGACTCCAAATCCGCATTGTCCGCCGAATTAACACTAGCTGTCCGACGAAATTGATCATACTGGGACGTCTTGTGTAATTCCCCATAATTAGTTATACAAATTTTTTTTTCGTTGTAGTGCGAACCTTCTTAGACTACCGCAGCTCTACCTCCTTTTCCCAAATGCTAGAATGCGCTCCGCCAACTTGTATTTATATGGAAGACGTTCTGCGTGCTACGTACTTCCTGTTAGTCGCTCGAGAGTAATTCGTCACTTCCTTATATCGGCCTGTAGAAGAGTCCCAAACGTGCGCAGCTTTCCGAGCATTACATTACAATCATTTAGCAGACGCTTTTATCCAAGGGAACATATATGCAACAAATAACATCTCACAGAATAGGGACCTGTTTCAGGAAATATATATAAACTTATATTAGGTGGAGATTTTAATTCAACATACTCTAACCGTTTCCCACCTCGGGTTACTGCTACTAATATCCCTCCTGAATTTTGTAATTTATGCTTGGGTTTGGATGTAATTGATATTTGGAGACATATAAATCCTGGAAAGAAAGAATTTACATGGTGTAATAAAACTTTGACCAAACAATCTAGAATTGATTTATGGTTGATATCTAGAGAACTAAGAAAAAGTAACTAATGTAGTCTATCTATTGAACCTTCTATCCTTACTGATCACAAAGCTGTGTGTTTATCAATAGACCTATCGAGGCCAGATAGAATTAGAAGGCATACCCTATGGAAATTTAATAAAACGTTATTGGAGGATGGCCAATTTAGAAATGAAACAAAAGTGATTATTAATGAATGCTGGAAAAATGCAAATGCCTCTAAATCATATGGTACCAATTGGGAATTTATGAAATACAGGATTAGAAGGTTAGCTATTGAGCGAGGCAAAGAAATTGTGAGAGTTAAAAAGTTTAAAGAGGAACATTTAATCAAAGATATTGTTCATATTTCAGGAAAAGAAGACCTCACTCATCAAGAAAAAAAACAATTAATCCAATTGCAATTAGAACTAGATACAATATATGAAGAAAAAGCCAAAGGTGCATTTATAAGATCAAGAAGCAAATGGCTGGAAAAAGGAGAAAAGAACACAAAAAAAATTTTCAACTTGGAGAAAAGGAATATTGAACATACCTCAATTACAAAATTGAATATTGATGGACAAATATCAGGAATATCAGAAAGATATTTCTAGATATGTAACTAGATTTTATGAGAAATTATACACCAGTAAAGACAACATTAATGATATATCTGGTCTTTTGAATTCTCTTAAAGAATATGCAACATGTATACATAAAGACAGTATGGAAATGTGTGACCAAGATATCTGTATAAATCAACTAAAAAAATGCATTAACAAATTAAAAGATAGCCCATCATTCCCTGGAGATTTATTAACTAGTGAATTTTTTATGAAGTATACTGTATAAACTAAAACAGTAAATATAAATTTCTCTTGGTTTAGCAAGTTCTCAGTTGGTATGGGGAAATTATTTTTGAAGGATTCTGAAACATAAATTTTTCAGTTATCCCAAACACAACACAAGACCAATATAGCCTTTTTTTCTTTAATGTACATTAGTCTGTAAAATAAAGTTTTTACCACAGTCATTATCGCCTACATTCCTTCCATGTAGATACCATAGCTATGCTTGCTATAATATTGTCATAATTATAGTCACACTGGCTGACATTTCATATACCGCTAGATTCACTAAACGTGACCTAGAAAATCAGTTTGCTGATTATACCTCTTAATGTCACAATATTGGCCTTTATGATAACATGAAAAGTGTGAGGTAGCCTAATAATTTTTGCAAACGTAGAAACCAGTATAATATTCCTGCAAACTTGTACAACGTAAACCAACTGGAAGCCAATATGTAATTACACGATTAATTTGACAGATGGCACTGGTGCCCACTATTTAAATTTTATTATCAGTTGATCTTAAGAAAGCTTGTTCAATAAGAGCAATCAATTACCAATTGATGTTTAGTATTGACCGGGAAAGAATGTACTTTCAAACTTACAAACTGCTTTAATTTGTTTTAGTGTTTTGAAATAAATGGCCAAAAGCTACAATTAATACCTCCCCAATCTTTATACGTTTGATTACCAATCGCCTCCTAGACAACTGTAAATGACTACTATGCTACTTGCGCTTTGGCCTACATGTCTAGCCTACTTGTAGATGAAGTCCATCCTTCTCTCCTTCTGGATGGAGATGGCGGTGACATTATTGTAGAACAGGGCCCAGATCCTCGTACTTGGCTAACTGCTGAGTAAAACCTGGAAACCCCATAAGCACTCTTCCGGGTTTTACTGAATGCCGTTAGGAATAGGATCCTGTTTTTTTATTTGCCTGAGATTTTAAAAGTCTCTTCATGGAAATAAGCGCTTATGAGCACTCTACCCTTGATTAGGAAGAAGTCCGATTGCAGGTTTTTTAAAATCCATTTAAAAGCATAACGCCTCATTTCAGATATTGCTGTTGTGACTGTTGTGGTCTACTAAGGGACAAATCACACAGCCAGCTCCTTCATTTTCTGCTACAGAATGCAGCAGATAGGGACAGCTGCTTCCGCTTTGTAAGTCATTCTGGAGCAGAAAACGAAGGAGTTGTCTGGGTGATTTGTCCCTTAGCAGGTGAGAACTGTACAATCCGACAAGATCAGCTTCAAGTTAAAGAAAGTCCAAGGATTTAGAATATTTAGACAGGTTCTGCAATTTATTGTCATTAAACTGCTTTAACATATCCTCAAATCTTTCACAGTCCAGCAAGCCCAGGAAATTCAACTCACCCAAAGTTGTCAAACCAAGCTTTCATTTGGGCATTAAAATATGTTTAGGAATGCATTGAGTGAATGGAGGTCATATTCTTTTTGTTTTTAATGTATTCTTAATGTCTGAAAACACATTGTATTCAATTTATTTCTTCATATTCATGAAATGTATCGCCCTTTCTTCATCCATTCAAATTTGAAAAACGCATTTGTATTAAATACATCTAATTTTCCATCGATAGAAATGATAAAAACACACAAATAGGATTTTTGCATTTTTTAACTTTTGTATTTTGCAGATTGTCCGGAAAAAAGTTTTTTTTCTTGTCTTGAATGCATAAGAAATTTGCAATCAATATGTTTGCATATTTATTAAATGCATCTCATTTTCCCATCCATGAAAATGATAAAATTGCACGTTTAGGATTGTTGTATTTTTTCACTTTTTAGTCACAGGACTACAGTCTTATGTATTTTGCTGATTTTATGGAAAAATGTTTGTCAGTCATAAATGTCTGAAAACACATTGTATTCAATATATTTTTTCATATTAATGAAATGTATCTCCTTCTTCAATCATCCAAATTCGAAAAACATATTTAGGATTTTTGCTGTTTTTTTTCCACTTTTTGGTCATAGGTGCCTAAACACTCTTTGCAATCAATATATGCATAGAATAGAATAACTTTTATTTTCCAAAAGTGTTTCAAAGTACTGTGATGGTCATATTGTAACGTTCTTCTGTGACCAAGGTAGGACCAAACGAGAACGTTTTTCTAAGTACTGTGACGGTCATGTTTGTAACGTCATTCCATGACCAAGGTAGGACCAAAAGAGAACGTTTTTCAAAGTACTGTGACGGTCATGTTTGTAACGTTATTCCATGAGCAAGGTAGGACCAAATGAGAACGTTTTTCAAAGTACTGTAACGGTCATGTTTGTAACGTTACTCCGTCACCATGGTAGGACCGAAAGACAATGTTACAAAAGGTCATATGAAGGTCTTCCTTTAAACGTTATGATACGACCCTCAGGAGACCTATTTATAACATTTGAACGTCCAGAACACGTTGTCAGGACGTTTTCAATATAACGTCAGACTTTGACCTAAAGAGAACGTTACGTAACGTCCTCAGGACGTCATTTGTTTGCTGGGTAATAGGCTAGCTATATTACAAACTATTTCCGCTTATTGTATTCCTATTACTTATTTGCCGTTTTCTCTTATCAGCAATATTTGCGTAGGCATGGTTACTGATATTTACTGCTGCGGTTGTAAGGCCTACGTAACGTAAGTCACTTTTAGAATAGGCTATTAAAGAAAAGTAGCCTAACTGAGATGTAGCCTAACTAGACTACTACGCATAGGCTACAAGTACATATCTTGAGATACACCATTCGACTGGATACTAATTTCCACTGTGATTCTCTTTACCAGCAGCCAAACTTTCGTTTTCAAGAAAACGAAACTTTCACTTTCATGAAAGGTTCTGCGCACACCCTCCAGTGCTGTATGCAGGTAGCTCATTTGCTTTTTTTCAGATGTGGGTGAAAGGCTTCATTTTGCCTATCTAAAAAACATCCCGTTGGCAAGGAAACGAGCGCGCACTAGGCTACATTTGATGTAAAGCGATTCAGGAATTTCCGGTAGCTTTGAGTTCGCTCGCAATTATTTTCTTCACATTGGCGTAGAAATGAACAAGAGCATCTGGACGTGCCTAACTAACTATGGTAAGTCAATACTTTAATATGACATCTCTTAATATTTTCTATTAAATTAATGGTTTACCGTCAAGATGAAAGAGGCAAGGAATTAACTGTAAAGCTGATGATACACGGGCAATATTTTCAGGCAATATTGCCAGGCAATGATTGCTGGAAATTTTCCTATTGACAAATCAATATCTGAACAAGTTTGATCGAGGCAAGCAATATTTTGCTACCATCCAATCACAGATGAGATTTTGGGTCACATGACACCTGAGTCTTCCAAAAATAAATTTCAACAATGGCTGCCAAGTGGTGCGAGGAAACCGAAGGGATGCTGATCTCTTATAACTTTATTTATTTATTACTCAGGTAAGTTATATTGATGTATTAGTGTAATATTGAAATAAAGACCAACTTTTCCTAAGTTATGGTATTCTTGACTTTTGATTGTAAATAATTGGTATTATTACTCACTCACCGCCGTACTGACGAACCGAGTGACTTTTAACTAGCTAGCTAGCTAGCTAACTTTACTCTGCAGACGTAATCAGACCACCTGCTTTACTGGTGAATACATCCATGAATGCTTCCGTAACATTTAGAGATACGGTCGATTGAATTACATTGGCGGAAAGCTGTGGTTCTTGCCGTTCCGGGCACATATATACCTTTGTGGTGAGATGACGGTAAAGGTTTGAAACAGAGGTTAAAAACAGGATCCGCAAAAATTCTTTTTTCAGTTATTTTTCAGTTATTGCCCCATTGCCCATTGCTCCAGTGTCTCATACCCATTACCCGTTGCTGGCAATATTGTACAATATTGCCGGCAATATTGCCTGAAAATATTGCCCGTGTATCATCAGCTTTATACTTTGGTAACGTTAGCCTAGGCTACCGGACCTATAGCCTACCTAGCTAACTTGTGAAAATCACTTTGCTCAGACATTTAACGTATATAACAGAATAATGTAGCTTTGATAGCTTACACTGAAAATATATTTAAACAAATAGCCTACAACTCACTAGTACCATTTATAATAGATTCCGATCGGAATTGATTTTAGCCTTTAAACTATTGATTGCGTAACTTAGCTATTCTATCAATGCTCAAATGACAAGGAGGGCTTTATTGTTCGGTGAGGTTATAGTCTACAACCTGCAGTAACTTACCAAGTATGCTAACATAGTAGGCTAAGCCTGTTTAGCCATGCCTCATTTACGGTCGTTAAAATTTACAGTAGTTGACAATGTCTGCACTTAGTCATATTGCTTCGTTTTCATCGTTTCTTGAAAATTGTGTTTTATAAAAGGCACATTAAAAAAAATTATAATTTTGTTTATATTGCTTTTACACACGGCTTCAATATCTTATCGTGCAAAAGGCTAAGCGAAGTGATGGGTGGTAACCTCAGGTTTTAAATTGCTTATTATGTAGACATTAATTAGTAGCCTATTCTTTCGCTGTATTGGTAGGCTACACGAATCTCACATTCTGAAGTCGTGCCATTTAAACTTACACATAGCTAACAACTTGGCACACAGCTGCCATTTCAAATACGAAATAGGATGCTTGATTGCGCTCTGCCTGTCAATATCGCTTATATTCGGACTAGTCCATGCTTGGTTACCATGGTATCATGGCATCATGCACGGTACTGATATGATCATATTTTTGCCGGCCTGCCTAGAACAGATTGTAGGCCTATTGTTATTGTTTTGCCCCCCAACCGGTTTCATAACCAGTCTGGTGAAAGTTTTTTTATTTAAAGATATCTTTTGTCTTTCCCTGCACGCGCACGCAAATTGTCTCCTCCCATTTCCCGGCATTAAGCCTGCACAATTTTGTTTACATTACACACAGTATTACTATTTATGAAAGGTGTGCTTGTATTTACAGTTTCCAACATAAATGTCAGCGTAGGCTAATAGGCATAGCTAGTAGGCTAGTAGGCATAGCTAGTAGGCTAGTAGGCATAGCTAGTAGGCTAGTAGGCATAGCTAGTAGGCTAGTAGGCAAGCCTCTAGATTTGCAATCAACTGATTTAATACTTTTCATTCAAACCAGTCAAATAAATGAGTAACAGCTTTAGTCGTTTTGACATGGTAAAAAAACATATGAATCACATAAGTCAACCTCAAACTCTACCACAAAGAGGAGGGAGGGATTGGGAGTTATCAGGATAGGTTCAGAGCAGAACCTCCTCTTTAGCTCAGTGAAAGCTGCCTCCGCCCTAGGATTCCACTGAAAACTAATAGGCGATGTCTTCTTAGTAAGGGCTGTGATGGGAGCGGCTACGATGCTAAAATTCTGGATAAACCTACGATAAAAATTGGCGAAGCCCAAGAAGCAATGTACTTGCTTCACCGAATTGGGCGTAGGCCAGTTCTTCACCGGCTAAATTTTCTCTGGGTCCATACGTACCTTACCGTTCGCCACAATGAACCCCAAAAAAGAGACAGAGCTGGTGTGGAAAGCACACTTCTCGGCCTTAACAAATAGCTGGGCCTTAAGAATTGCCTCCAGAACCTGCCTAACGTGGACGATGTGGGATAAGAGATCCGGAGAAAATATTTAAATATCGTCTAAGTAGACAAAAACAGATTTCTCCAGCATCTCTCTCAAAACAACGTTCACTAGCGCCTGGAAGACAGAGGGGGCGCTAGTGAGGCCGAAAGGCATGACCCGGTACTCGTAGTGCCAGTGGTGCGTGTTAAACGCTGTCTTCCACTCATCGCCCTCACGCATGCGCACAAGGTTGTAGGCGTTGCGAAGGTCGAATTTGGAAAAGACCTATGCCCCCTGTAAGCGCTCAAATGCGGAGTTCATGAGTGGGAGAGGATACCGATTTTTTATGGTGATGTCATTGAGCCCTCGGTAGTCTATACAAGGTCTCAGCCCCCCGTCTTTCTTTTTGACAAAGAAAAAAACAGTGCTGGCTAGAGACGTAGATGGTGTGATAAAACCATTGGCCAAAGATTCCTCAATATACTGCTTCATAGCAGCACTCTCAGGGACCGATAAGGAATACAGTGAACCCCTGGGAGGAACAGTACCCGGGTACAGCTCAATGGCGCAATCATATGGTCTATGGGGCGGCAATCTGGTGGCGCGTTGTTTACTAAAAACCTCGGCGAGCTCTGAGTACTCCGCTGGAACGCCCGCGGGTAGAGCAAACTCGAGCACCCCTACCACCTCCGGTGCACCGGAGGAAGTGTCAGATGACCTGTCCCACTCAAAATCGGAGGTGGAAAAATTATCCTCCTCCATGGAATCCCCTTCCGCAAAGGGATCCCATGAATGACTCTCCTTTCTACTCTCAGTGAGGGAAAGAGAGGTCTCCGAGTCGCAGTGAGACTTCGCCTCCTCTGAATCACTGTCAGAGCCGAACTCAGAGAGATCAGGGGCTTGGCCCGACGAAGAGAAGGCAACTGAACGACAATGCAACTAGCACTGAGGGCCCCACTGACAAATAGCGTCCCTATCTCTACCCCAACTGACATGAGGGTCATGTAACCCTAGCCGTGAGCGTCCCAGCACCAGCGGGTAAGACCGGGAATCAATAAGGAAGAACCTTATTCTCTCTGAGTGGCCCTGTAGAGAAATGCGCATTTCTACGGGGCTAGTTCTCTGCTCAATAATTCTGGAACCCAAAGGGCGACCATCGAGGGCAGTAATTTGGCGAGAACTAGTAAGACGGTGTGTAGGTATCTTTAAGCCTCTAGCCCATTTCGCATCAATAAAAGATTCCACCGCCCCGGAGTCAATAAAAGCGTCAATGCTAGCTGAGCGGCCCTCCCAAAACAGCTGGACGGGTAACAGGGTACGAGAAAGTACACAATTAAGTCTCGCTGGGGACCTTGGTTTACCCAGTGAGACCTCTTGTCTCCCCGTCAGCTTGGGACACTGATCCCTACTATGACCCTTATGCCTACAGTATCGGCACCAGGGACCCCGCGGTTTAACTCTCCCAGTTTGGTGGAGAGATGACCCGTGTATCTGCATGGGTCTCTCCTGATCCATGGTGGAAAATTGTAGAGAACATGGGATGGTGCTTACTAAAACTGAAGGCTTATGCTGAACCAGGTGTTTTCTGCCCTCATGTTCACGTTCCCTGATACAATTGTCCAGGCGTATAGCCGTGGTAACTAGGTCACTGAACGTGGGGGGTGGTTCGAGCATAGCGTCCTTTATAGGATCCGACAAAGCTTTTAAAAAGACCTCAGCGGACCGTCAGGCTAACCCGTCTCCCCAGCCAATGCTCAAAATATAATCGAGAAAGCTGCTACGGTGTCAGTTCCCTGGCGCAAGCTGGTTAATCTTCTGGCTGCTTCCTTGCCTGAAACCTCATGATCGAAGACCACCTGCATTTCATTCATCAGTAGAACTGAATCGCGAATACAGGAGGCGTTGGCCCGAATTAAAGGGTCAGCCCAGGCGAGAGCTTGATCACTCAGGAGCGATAAAATGAAAGCTATGCGGGATTCTCAAGTGGTAAAACAGGAGGGTTGTGCTTGGAAAGAAAGGGACGGCATTTTCCTGGCTCTCCACCATACCTTGGCGGCAATTGGAGCTTAGGCTCCTTAATAGTATGTGGCGTGGGTATGGGGGGAGTTTGTGCTTGTGCTACTGGAGAAGAATTGACTGCCATAGAAAGTCTATGGAGACTCTCTGTTAGTTTTTGCAGGCATTCTCACTGGCTCTGCAGTTGTTCCATCAACTGGCCTTGTTGAATTTGCAGAGTGAAAATAGCCTCCTCAGGGGTAATCCCTGTAGCGCCCTGGCTAGGCAGCATTTTGTAAGTCCCATCAGAAGTCGCTGGTCCTTCCATAGTGACTTCGATATTCTGTGAGGGTTGGCTTTAGGTTCAGAGAACCAAGTGCGACCGATAAGGATTCTAAAAGCGTATCTAGAAAGATACGCCACAAAACGCGGAAGTATCCGCACCAGGGGAAAAGGTGAACAAAAGAACGGGAGCAAAACTTCCCTGGCAACAAGCCAAAAAACAAAACAACCTCAAACGGAGGCGAATATTGATAAAACAGCGAGAATAATAAACAAACAAAAAACCTCACGCACTGAATAGTAGGCGTAGACAAGAGGTAATGAAACAAAAATAAAGAAGGGAAAACGGGAGAAGGAAAGAACAGAAATGCAAGCCTTTATCAAAAACTCTGTAGTGACAAGAAGTACAGAGGCATTTATAGCCGGCAGGAAATGCAACACAGGTGCAGGGAATAATTGCCAGGCGAGATACAAAGACCGAAACCGAGGCGGAAAAAATCCGATAGAGCGTCAGACGACGCCAAAAAGGAAAACCGAACGCAGAAACAACAGAGGCTGCCAATAACCATTACAGAAAGGTGAGCATTAAAACTGAAATGAATCACATTTCCCAATCATAAAAAAACTAATAAGTACCCCTTCCCCCTATGTACTTTATGCTAAATTGGCAGTGCTTTAAGTATACTAACTGCACTAAAGTTTTTCAAAAGTAGAACTTACGTCGTACTTAAGTGTACTTCAACTGCACTGTGTATGTTAAAATGGGATTATTTTTAGTATACTTAAGTGCACTATGTCTGTATGTTAAAATGGGACTACTTAAGTATATTTAAGTGCACTAACAAAAAGTATGATTAGTTGGTATCTTAAATACACTTGCAGTACAATTTCATTATGTCACCAGTGCGTTTGAAACAAACTTTAAATGTATTACGGTGTGTTTGAGACTATACTTGAAGTACACTTTTTTAAAGTACATTTTAAACATGCTTCAAAAGAAGTACAAAAAGGAAAAGTATACTTGTAATAACCTTTGTATACTTAAATTATATTTTTATTACACTAAAGTATATTACTTTTTCACCTGGGAAAGCCAAGATGAGGTCCCTTCAATGCATTTTAATGGCTCTTAATTGGATATTAGGAAGTACAATGAAGTTACATCACAATACTCAAACAAAGTATATGTGATATTGTTCACTCATGGATGGCATTTGAGACCACTCCCTGGGGGTTAAAAAAAATCATCACCTCTCCATCACTATATGCAAAAATGTAGAAGATGCAAATTCAGTAACTTTTTCCTGTCTGATTTCTCCATTGACTTCCATAGTGAAACCAGACAGAAAAAAATACTTAACTTGCACCTTCCACATTTTCATAACTGTGGGAATGAGTTGGGGAGCAAGCATCACGTTGTAGTACACTGTCTGGCCAAAAATAAAATCGCCGTTGCACCCGTCATGCATAGTGCCCACTGTACAAGCCTCTGGAGGCAGTGTTATGATCTGGGGTTACTTCAATTGGTCAGGTCTAGGTTCAGCAACATTATGCAGCATTAAAATGAAGTCAGCTGAGTACCTGAATGTACTGAATGACCAGGTTATCCCATCAATGGGCATTTTCCAGGACGGCAATGCCAAGATTCATCGGGCTCAAATTGTGAAAGAGTGGTTCAGGGAGCATGAGGAATCATTTTCACACATGAATTGGCCACCAGAGTCCTGACCTTAGCCCCATTGAAAGTCTTTGGGATGTGCTGGAGAACACTTCACGGAGTGTTTCGACTCTCCCGTCGTCAATACAAGATCTCGGCCAAAAAGGAATGCAACGGAAGTAAAAGTTGTGACGTTGCATAAGGTTGTTGAAACAATGCCACAATGAATGCGTGCCGTAATCAAAGCTAAAGGCGATCCAACTAAATATTAGTGTGTGCAACTTTTTTTTGGCCAGGCAGTGTAGTTACCTATGGCAATAAAAATCTTGAATCCTGAATCTCTACTATTTTGAAGCATCACAGTAAGTTGGGAGCTCACTTCACATGCACAAATTATGCAAATCAGCAAGTTATCCAGGAAGAGGGGGCTCTGGACCCCAGTCTGGTATTGAATGCAGACAGTGGTGCGAGATGAATAGACAACACTCTGGATGTCTGCAAATAACTCCTCATTCCCAAAGTGTTAATATTGTTAAGGTTTTGCATAGGTATACTCATTGTACTAAGATATATTAAGTCTGATCTCTCAAAACTAACAGGCTTAATGTTTTAACACAGAAGCTACCTTTTTTTTCCACTTTTCTTAGTTGTTAACACTGTCAAAGGTACAGTTGAAGTCGGATGTTTACATACACTTAGGTTGAAGTCATTAAAACTCATTTTTAACCACTCCACAGATTTCATGTTAGCAAACTATAGTGTTGGCAAGTCAGTTAGGACATCTACTTTGTGCATGACACAAGTCATTTTTCCAACAATTGTTTAGACAGATTATTTCACTTTTAATTCATTATATCACAATTCCAGTGGGTCAGAAGTTTACATACACTAAGTTGACTGTGCCTTTAAATTTTTAATATTTGGTCGCATATCCTTTGGCTTTGCATGCAATGACTTCCTGATGTCTGTGACCCAACAACATTAAAATACTCTTGATATCTTATTTTCTGGTACTCTTACAAGCGATACTATAACGTCTCTGCATTTGAATGGATCTCTATGGGAATGGGGGGGTGGAACTAGATTTATCTGTAAATTATGCTGGAACCGTATGGAATACATGATTGGTAAAATGGCTGTAAGTCATCAAGGGTTTGAGGTATCAAATGAGCCTCAAACCATCACTCTGCTACCAGATATGCAGTAGATATGGATGGATCACTTTAAGGATTGTTTCTCCTGACAATTTTTCCTATTGAACTCTATGGAAAAATAAGTCTTGTTTGATACGACAGTCCCTCGATGACTTACAGCCATTTAGCCAACCATGTGTTCCATACTGTTCCAGTGTAATTTACAGCTAAATCTAGTCCCACCCCCCAATTCCCATAGAGATCCATTCAAATGCAGAGACATTATAGTATCGCCTTGTAAGAGTACCAGAAAATAAGATATCAAAAGTCTTTTGATGTTGTTGGGTCACAGACATCAGGAAGTCATGGCATACAAAGCCAAATTTAAATTTAAAGGCACAGTCAACTTAGTGTATGTAAACTTCTGGCCCACTGGAATTGTGATATAGTGAATTAAATAATCTGTCTGTAAACAACTGTTGGAAAAATTACTTGTGTCATGCACAAAGTAGATGTCCTAACTGACTTGGCAACACTATAGTTTGCTAACATGAAATCTGTGGAGTGGTTAGAAATGAGTTTTAATGACTTCAACCTAAGTGTATGTAAACATCTGATTTCAACTGTATGTGCTTCAAGAGTTAATTGAGTTTTTAATAAATTATTTTGTCCAATTTCTCAGATGGAGTACAGAGAGCTTGATGATTACATTTTTCCTTCAAATGAACATAGCCACGAGTGAGTAATGGGTATGTATACCATGTGATTTGTTATCATAATTTATAAACTGCAAACAAAGAATTTTCAGTTCTATTTAACTATACTGACAGGACAACAAACCTGACAAATTTAAATGGATAAATGCAGAAAAGTGTTAAGTAGCCTTGTGGGAGATGTGCTATGGCACAAATTGACGATTAATCTAGAGGGGGTATTGACAATCTACATGCAATTTATTTTGGAAGGTTTGATCCTGCTGATTGACCTGCGAATTGCATATGCCATAGCGCCGTATTAAAGTAGTTTCCCATATGTGTCCTTAGCAACAGTTTGCATCTGCTTGTACTATACATTTTACTATACTACTGTACTATACTACTGTCCTCACTTTAACCTACCCTACAATAAGTAACGTGTTCTTAAGATCATCTGCACATTTTCAGTATTTGGTGTCCTGTTTTATCTTCCTTCCTTAGCCGAATTGTGTGAAAAACCGGTTGAGCAATGGACGGAATCGGACGTGAGCTCCTGGCTGAGGTCAATAGGAGTGAAGGAGCAGTATGTTCAGAAGCTACAGGAAGAGGAAGTGGACGGCAAAATCCTCCGGGAGGTGACCGAGGACTACCTGAAAAAAGAGACTGGCATGAAATCTGGCCCGGCTCTCCTGATAGTCAGAAAAAGAAATGAGCTCGTTGAGTCTTTAATAGCACACAAACCTCAAAATACCAAGAAAACTCAAGAGAGTAGTCTCAGTAGAGGAGCTGGAAGTCCCAATGAGCATCAAGGCACAGGCGATGTGACAACTGATGCTGGCACCAATCAGACTCAACTACAGAAACAGACACCCAAGGACCAATCAGTGATCGGGCCTTCCACTAAGAAAGACTGTAAACCAAGGCCGTTTGGCAAAGAAGGTATTGACTTCACATACGTCAAGCACAATGTGCTACAGCCTGAATCTGGTGTCATCGATCTTATCACGCCTTGTCGTGAGTACAAATCACTTGCAAATGCTGTTAAATTGGACAGGACAAGGTTACAAGTAAAATTTGCCAAGGAGGTGCTCAAATTTGGTGCTGGATGCATGAATATTCGCACAAATGGCACAATACACTTTGGTGTGATGGACAGCAGGGATGACACTGGCTGTGTGCACGGTGAAATATTTGGCTTTCCTGTGACAGAGAAAGACATCTTTGTTGATGCATTAGACCACATAGAACGGTGTTTTACTACTCCTGACAAAGAAGATGTGCGACAGTGTATACGGCCACCACAGTTTATCGAGGTCGTGGACATAAACAGCACGGAAAAACTTTATGTTGTGGAGGTTGACATTGTCCCCACAGTGAACATAGTGAAGAACAGAGTGTACTCTGTCCGTCTTCCAAACTTCAAGGAAAAATCAAACAAGGTTGAACTAGAAAAGGAAGCAATCTATCGCAGAGTAGGATCCAAAACAGAGCCAGTTATTGACCAAGGTGTTTCTTACTTCTACCAACGTGTGAGAGACAGAGATGATCAAAGAGAAGAGGCTGAGAAGTCACAATTTCTCAACACACCAGATTTCTGTGAAGACTTGGGCAGGAAACTGACAATGCTCGTGACCAGCGGGAAAAAGTTCATAGAAAAGGAAAAGTGGTACATTCTTGTCACAAACAGATTTCAGCAGGACCATTTGAGAAGCATTGATTTTTTACTGAACATGAAGATTTTCTGCGTTTTTGATTTTGACCCAGATTCAAAAGTGTCCGGATTCTGCGGCAAATACCTTCAGCACCACGCTGCAAATATGCATTTCATGCAGAACTACAAAATTCCAAGTGACATCGGCATGAGGGAATTTGAGAGGCACCTGCACTTGTTTGAGCAGACAAGCTGGATATTCTGCAATGGACGAAGCGATTACCGTGGAAACGAAATCCCCTGTGATGAAATGACCTGGATCAAAAACAAAATCACACTCCTGAGGGAGTGTGTATCGCTAATCTGCAAACAGATCTTGCCAAAGGGATCCTTCTTGGTGTTATTTCTTCTCACATCTCCTGTAGAGAAGCCTCAGTTGCACACTTTCTATGAATTTTTCACTGACATGGAAGGTCATGAAGACATCATTTGCATTTCAGAATGTGAAGAGAACTATCAGAAGTGGAAAGGCTTTGCGGAGGCATCCTGTGGTGAAGAGACCTTGAACCATTCCAGTATTGTGGGGATGAAAATGAGCCACGTGAATGCTACTCTCCAACGGATTCAGCCTTTGACGACTCGAGCTACTAGACATTTGTCTGTTTTCACGAAAGGAGAGTGCCTACTTGAAACTCCAGAAGAGGAAAGGATGTACTCCTTAGAGATCTTAAGTGTTGACCAGTGTGATGACACCAGCACCGACTTCATTGAGGCAGAAAAAGAAAACTTGGACATGCAGTTTTATCATGGTGGTAAAGTGAAGTGGCTGAATTTCTGGCTTGCAGAGAAGAAGTTTGTTGAGGAAGTCATACAGAGAGATGCATATAAGGACATTTCAAAACTGCTCACTGACATTCAGAAAAGAGGTGCAGACCAAATACCTGTGAACAGTATCAATATATACCACCATCCGGGCAGTGGTGGGAGCACAGTTGCACGACAGGCACTTTGGAACAACAGAAAAGACTTAAGATGTGCAGTTGTGAAGCCGTCATACTCACCAGCTATTGTGTCCGAGCATGCAGTTCACCTACGTGAATATGAAGAAAAAGACCCCCCACAAAAATGCCTCCCAGTACTCTTACTGGTGGAAGACTGTGATAAGGAGTACCTGGATGATCTACGGAACGAATTGGTGACTGCCGTCTACACCAAGAGGATCGCCCAGGGGACGCCCTGTTTCATTCTTCTGAGCTGCAGACGATCACACAATCCAGAGAAGAAGTGCAAGGAGTCGCCTCTCCAGAATGTCGCTGTCACCCACAAATTGTCAGCAGAGGAGAAGAGACAGTTTTCTGGGAAACGAAAGAAGCTCGAACAACAGTACCAGCCGGAGTTCATCTTGACATTTGTCTTGATGAGTGAAGAATTTGACCCACAGTACATACAAAATTTTGTGGTACATTTGCTGCAAGACATTGACAACAAGTCTGTTGTCACAAGGCTAATTCAGTATGTGGCATTGTTCAACGCCTATGTGCAGAACTCCTTCATCTCCCAATCTCATTGTGAGGCCTTGATGAGGATGACCATCCAAATGGACAGATTCCGCCGACACACCTTTGAGAGATGCTTAAGTGAGCAAGCTAAACTTATCTTCATACACTTGAGAGATGACAAGACGCACATTCATTCAATTCGTATCATTCATCCACTGGTGGCAAAGCAGATTCTCCAGCATTTGTCAAGTAGCCAGCTGATGCGAAGTGGAATTGCACTGAATCTTCTCCGTGAGGATGTTCTTTATGAGAACAGGTTTGGAAAAGATGATTATGTAAAGTTTCTCAGAGATTTGTTCATGAGGCGCTGCAGAATCAGTAAAGGTGACGAATCAGATAGTTTGTTCTCTCCTCTCATTGAACATGTGATGACAGAGGAAAGCCCGGACACGGCTATCGAGCTTCTAAAAGAAGCTTACTTACGCTTCAACAAAGATGCTTTCTTTGCTCAGCAGCTTGCCCGACTGAACTACTCTCAAGAAAGATTTGAGGAGGCAGAACAATGGGCAGAGACAGCTGCAAAAAAGATGCCCCAAAACTCCTACATCCTGGACACTAAAGGTCAGGTGTATAGGAGATGGTTCAATGCCAAATGTAAAGAGATTGAAAAAAAGACAAAGACGCCACAAAACACAGCAGATGCAATTAACACGGCACTTAAAGCCATAGAGTGCTTCAACGACTGTCAGATGGTAGCCATCTCTGATCCTGAAACCATGAATAACAGCTTTTTTGCTGCAGTGGAGGTTGGATGCAACTTGTTTAAGCTAATTTTTTCACTGCAATTGTTTTCGAGAAAGGCTACTGGCAGTTCTGAGTGCCTGAAGTACCTGGTTACAGAGTACATCCCGGAAGAAGTTAAGAAGCCTTGGGATAGCTTCCACAGCAAACTGAAAAGCCTTCAGATGTTGATGCACAGTGCATTGGAATGGATCTCTGAAGACTTGAGCTACTTTCAGACTGATGTAAATGCAGCAGAGGACGAAACAGCTGTTACCTCTGAGATGAAAATAAACAATCCAAAGAATTGGTTGGTAAAAAAATCTGCTGCATATGGAAAATATTTCAGCAATGTTTCTCTCAGCACAGTACAGCAAGGTCATTCAAATCCAATTACATTGACTCCTTTCATGAAACGCATGCAGATATACCATCTTGGTGGAGGGAATATAACGTCAATCTTCTCCCTCCTGCATGACCAGACAGACAGGGGACAAATCCAAGTGCTGGAGGAAATAATATCCTTGTATCCCTCCAACCCACTGAAGGCAAGTCTGGACCAAATGGATCTTGTGAACTACATAGCATCTCAAATTGCTTTAGGTTGCCTTTCAACTCAGTCTCCGAGGCTTGCACCTCTTCATTACCTTCAGAATCTCTGCCAGCAGTTCCCAAATGAGAAGAGCAAATGCTTATCCAGTGCTCTTTTCTTGCTCACCTTGCTTTTCTGGCCAGAAGACAATGACCATGATAAAGAAAACAAATATGAAATTGTCATGTCAGCTGTTGAATTCCTCAGTAGAAGTTACTGGACCAAAATGAAAGCGCTTCCGCAAAGGAAGAGGAGAATTTACACTCACTTTTTCCTGAGCAATGGAAATGGACGGGACAAGATTGTACACAAGAGCAAAGTGGAGAGTCTCACAAAGAAGCTCCCTGTGTCAGAAAAAAGGATGAAGTGGCTAAGCGGGGAGGTGTGGAAAATGCCAGAGATTTAAAACACTTTTGAAGCCCGTTCATGGCTGGACAGAGGATGAGACTGTGTTTCTCCAAGGTCCACAAAAGAAGAAGTTCAAGATTCCAGCTTTGAATTCCACCTCAGTACCCTACGGCAATGAGAACGTC
This sequence comes from Synaphobranchus kaupii, assembly GCA_029718625.1. Lineage (NCBI taxonomy): Eukaryota > Metazoa > Chordata > Actinopteri > Anguilliformes > Synaphobranchidae > Synaphobranchus > Synaphobranchus kaupii. The sequence continues at coordinate 3,021,302 of JAINUF010000025.1, forward strand.
ACTTTCTACCTTGGCTTCACGTTTAGAGGGCCTGTTGCCTACAACATCACTGAAATAACATAGGAATGGGAAATTAACATTGAGGTCTGCATAATAAATGAATCTAGTACTGAAATATTTAAATAACTGCCATGCAGATGACATTCCATGAATTAAGATTTAGCAACATAAAATATAATGTTTTTTTTTATTTATTTGAAGTTATGTACACTAAGGGGTCGATTTACTAAGATCCGAAGTAATGGGTGTTATTTTGCCGGCGCAGCCAAAGTATTTGCACGCGCTATCACTTCACGCTTTGGGTGATCAACTAAGAGTCATTATGTAAATTACTCCAGCCGCAAACAGCCATATTTAAATGAGAGTTTTTGCGTGTTTGGAATGGTTATACCGTAAGAAAACGGAGACTGGCAGCAATCATGCAGTTTTTATGGCATTTTTTTTACAGTGTCAAGATTTTATACTGTACATTTGCAACATCAAATACAAAGTTGTTTTTAGAAATGTAAAGTTATGTACACTAAATGTATTATGATCATTCTTTTATTCTTGTTTTTCTTGTTAGTAGAAATACTCTAGTGACCAATAAGTCATGTTAATCGTGTAAACAGTGTCTTGGAAGACATGTCATTAATAAGAATTGTATAGGCTATCATGACTTGGATACATTCAACAAGATGCATGCTACTCTGAGTAAATCATTGAAAACATACAACATAATTAAATACATCCGTTAACCCAGTGCATAAAACAACCAATGACTGCGGTGTCCCGCAGGGGAGTGTACTGGGACCACTCCTCTTCTATACATCAATTATCTAAACTCAGCCTGTTCATGCGATGTCTTTTCATATGCGGATGACTCTGCTCTGCTCGTTTCCCATAAAGACAAAAGAGTAATTGAAGAAACATTGAGTGCAGAACTTGAGAATGTTAGGGACTGGTTAGGGGACAAGTTATCCCTCCATCTAGGGAAAACAGAGTCAATCTTATTTGGGACGAAGATTAGACTAAAGAAATCACCTGGTTTTAAAGTTATGGTAGGAGATACAGTGATTACAGACAAGGAGTCGGTAAATTATCTTGGATGTATACTTGATAATCACTTATCTGGAGAGAGCATGACGTATAAAGATTCTTACAAAGATTAACAACAGAATTACATTCGTAGCCAGACTCTCCAGGTTCCTTGAACAAGTGGCTATGTTAACACTAGCTGGAGCTCTTATACAGTCCCACTTCGATTATGCTTGTTGCTCTTGGTTTTACAGTGTCCCCAAAGTTTTAAAGAACAAACTGCAAACATCACAAAACAAGCTTGTCAGGGTTATTTTAAGGCTCCCAGCACGTACACACCCTGAACCCTCTCACTTTGAAAGAATGAGATGGCTAAAGGTGGAAGACAGAGTAGCACAGATACACCTATGCCTAGTTCACAGGATTGTCTATGGCGACCTACCAAGATATCTTAGTGACTATTTTAATTTTGTCAGGGATACTCATACACACACACTAGAGGAAGCTCTACTGATTTTGTGCCATTCAGGTTCAGAATTAACATGGGCAAGGAGACATTCTTATATTCCGCTGCAGTTCTCTGGAACAGTTTGCCTAGAGTTTTGAAAACTACAATAAATATACATAGATTCAAGACCTGTCTGAAAAAATTGATTAGAGGGAATGTTTAATAAGGGTGTGTATTATAATTATTACTTTTATTATTAATTTTATGTTTGGGGGTGTCATTCTGGTTGTTTTTGATATGGTGTAATTTTATGCTGCTGTTTTGCACACACATTCCATTACTCGCTGCCCACACACACACACACACAAAAGGACCACAATGGAAATAAGCTTTTAGCTTTCTTGTGTCATCCTGATGGTTTTGTTTTTGTTGTATGTGAGGCCAGCTTCAAATGCATGTTTTTATTTTATTTTAAACTGTCGAAATAAATAAATCAATCAATCAATCAATGTATGTGTCTCTGCCTTATCTGTTATTATTTTTCACATCCTATGAAGATGGTACAAGAGAAGAGAACTTACCTGATAAAATTGGCTAGTCCTGTGGCAACAGTTCAAGGATACGTCGAAGGTACACCCAGACAAATGGTTCCAGATAAAAGTAATGTGCCAGAGCCCCAAGTCATTTTGACCTAACATGAGGAACATAGAGCCCTGGTATTCAAATCACGGTCCACGTGGTGCGAGAACTGATGATTTTCCACCCTTTACCTGGGCGTCAGGTGTGAATACAGTCTGGCCAATCAGTAGCACGACTTGTTCAGTTAATTACCTGGGAGAAAGAAAACCAGGCCCGGATTTGAATATCCATGTGATAGAGGAATTTGGGACGCGCACAAGCATGACTAAAAATATCAAGATTACAATGTGAAATATTATTATTGTGTAGCACATACCTGTCCCTCAGCAAAGCGGAATGCCGCATTAAATTGCTTTCAGCCCACTCCATCAACATCCAGGCGATGTGCGATGCAGTGGCGGAGCCAGAGGGGTGTCCGGGGTGGCACTGGACACCCTGGCCCCCTGATATATGATTGGCCACCCCGGGTGCCACCCTAAAATTTAATTCGCTATCACAGTTTGATGCTGATTGCCATCTCATTTCACCTCATGAAACATTATGTTTACATCTGTGCTAGTAATACACGCCACGCATATACAGTGCCCTGTCGTAAGTTACAGTATACGAGTGTTTAGCTAATGTGGGGTAACTGTACAGCTGTCAGTGTTCAGCAAGTTAACATTTAGCAATTTGAAATCCATTAACTCAGTTAGATTTTTGTACTTGAACTCAAAACTAACAATTGTTATTATCAATCTGTCAACTTTACTCAAAAGATTACCACAATTTGCAGATATCCTGTTTGCTATCGTAAAGGTGTAAGAAATTATAGCTACTTACTGCAGAGTCGGGTTAGCCATGATCTAACTAGTAACTTAGGCTGGTAGTTGATTTTATGGTACTGGTCTTGATTAGGCCAATTCCAAAACTAATAGCAAAGAAAAGTTAATATAATATATATGAGCATAAATATGATACTGCAAGTAAAAGTGTGCCGGCATGGACACCCCAAAATTAAGTGTTCAAAAACTTGAAACAAAAATGTTGTTTTCTAATTGAACACTTACATAAACATGCAAGATAAAGTTAACAGAAGATAAAGATAATTCAGTGTAAATTGGCTGAGAAATAGAGGTTGAAAAGTAATGGAGGATAAAGTATAATTTTAAACGAATTTTAACCAACATTTTAAGTAACCATTTTGTTGCATATGTAACTAACAGGACAACAAATAAGTTGCATATGCAACAAAGCCTGTGAAATATATGTAAGCTTGAGTAACAAACAAAAATGCACTTACTATATGTTAAATAGGGGTTGTTATTGAGAAATTATATGTTTTTGAATAAAAACAACCTTGCAATAATTGCAGGGAACATTGTTTGTAATATTGGTGGGCACCAAAATAATTTTTCTTTTTCAAGTCCGTTTCTGCTTGATAATATTTAGTGCAGGCATATCTTGTGTTTTCAGTCAGACAAAAAAAAACACATAGTTTGACTTGGGTGGATCAGAGAGGTCTGTACAAGTTGGTCATACCTGGTAATGTGTTTTTTTGTACATTTACTTCCATAAATAAACTATGCAAATTATGTCACACACAAATGCTATCTTATCTCCTTGGTGCGTGAGCTTTATTTTCTGAAAATATTTTGGATGTTCAACACTTGTAGACCCAGATTATATATTCATGAAAACAGAGTGACCCAAGTCTCTCCAGTATGTGAGTACTGTGTGTGGTGTGTGTGTATAGAGAGAAATTGAGCTGCAGTTCCGAGGTAGAGACACTGGCTATTCATAGTATGTTAAAGAATTCTAGTGATGTAACCCTAGCGGACCACACTATCTGCTACATTGAAGAACTCTGCTACAACCCTAACCCTAACCCTCTAATCAGCAATCATAGGATTCATTCATGCTCCTTAGATGCCAGGTTAGGGTTACATACTAATTTTCTGTCATGGTCTATGGACCCCCCTGAAGTAGCCTTGGCCACCCCCTGGCCACCCCACAGCTTGTAGCATGTAAGCCTGTAAGTAAATAGAATGATTTTGACTGAAAAAAGTTCAAAACCTTGTCCAGTGAATATTGCATTTATTGTTTTTCAAATAGCCTATAGGCTACAGTCCCCAGGATTCGCTGGTTTTTTCGATAGCCTACGGTTAAAAAACGAAGATAAATTTCACCATGTTAACTGAATTTGAACTATTCTTCGTCCTTCATATTTTTTTAAATTACAGTGGCCACGTCCAGGCTTCCATACTCTCAGTTTATTGAAACCCAGCTGATTTCACCTGTTATACCATAACTGAACAAAACGATTTTAAAGAGAACAATTCATTCACAATTAATTTTAATGCCATTCTCTGTATGTGCGCTTTAACTTCATGCACAGTAGGAGCAGGTCTGTTTCACCTGCTTTAAATTGCACTTTTCACAGTCTTCTCGGGAAAGTGGACTCGTTTTTAAAGCATTAAGCTGCTAGTAAAACGCGTTGGTCACATTTCCATAAGCAGGACATTATAAAACAAGGGAAAATATTCGTGAACCTCTGGGTTGCCAACCTGACAGCTTTATAGCATTTAGTGTCATCATTAAGGTAAAATAACGGTATTTATGTTATTAATCAATATTAGAATGCAGGTAATGAACTTCGGATGAAGCTTGAACTTCGAGAACTCCATGAGAACAGCCTCATGGAATTGATGTTTGACAATGTTTCATTGCATAATCAAACGAAATTCGTTAAAGAAGCAGGCTAATTTGGCGGTTTCTAAGGTGAGACGGAAGCCATTGGTAGCTTAAGGTGCTTTTAGCTAAATTTAACGGCATACATTTTCTAAAATAACAGCACTGACGGAAATCACCGGGAACCTGTGCCGGTGTTAAACCCTAATGCTAAAGATTATTATTGTGTATATCAAAACGCGTCATAATGGTTAGTCCGAATAATATTGATCATAATATTGATCCATATCGCCTATTCCTTGCTCGCACTACACATGCACGAGCATGTCTGTTTCGCCATCGTATAAGCAATCCGCCAAGGTGGAAAAGCAGGCTTTTAAAGGGAATGGGATATGACATTTTGATTGGTTTATTGCATCCTACGCCCAAGACACACCTATAATTAATGAAGCGTCTAGGTTCCGCCCATTAGCACCTTGCGCCTCACTTAGCGCTCAAATAATGCGCCGTCTAACTAGCAAAAGTGGACTTGGACACGCCCTAAATGCACTTGCGCCGGCCATACCACCTGCCGAGGGAATACACAAGTATTATCATGGTGGCTGTGTATATCCCTCCCAGTGCTAATGCTAAGGAGGCCCTGAATGTACTGCATGACGTCATCAGTTTATGTGTGTTCTCCCTATCCCTCTCCCTATCCCTGTCTGCTCTCTTCCTTTTAGAACCCGCTTCCGACGAAGTGGCCCTCCACGGCGACGCAACCCGTCCAACCTCCGCCACCCCTCGCTGACTCCCTGCGAGAACTTCACCGTCGCAGGGGGGCTCTGGAACTGCCAGTCTGCCACGCCTTCCTACCACTTCTCCGCTCCTTTGACCTCACCCTCCAACCCGCCCCCCCCCACAACCCACAAGGCTGGCAACCTCCTAGACCTGGTCTTCCAGAGGAACAGCCCCTGCCCTGATCTCACTGTTACCCCTCTCCATACCTCTGATCACCACTTCATTTCTTTCTCTCTTCCTCGTTCCACACCGCCCCCCCCCCCCTCCCCCCACTGTCCCTGTCCGCCTGCTCCCTCTCACCCTCCTCTCTTGCTCCCTGTGTCACTGCTTCCCTCCCCCCTCTCAAATCCTTCTCTCAACTCCCCATCGACTCTGCATCCGACACCCTGCTCACAGCTCTTTCCACATCACTTAACTCTCTCTGCCCTCTTGTCTCTAGGCCCACACGGCCATCTCCTCCCTGCCCGTGGATGTCCGATGCCCTGCGCACCTCCAGGGCCGGTCTTCGGGCAGCAGAGAGGATGTGGAGGAAATCCAGAGACGCATCAGACCTCTCCTCCTACCAGTCTCTCCTAGCGGCATTCTCTACAGCAGTCATCGCTGCTAAGGTAACTTACTATCACACTAAAATTCACAAATACAGTTCTAACCCCCGTCAATTGTTCTCCATCTTCTCCTCCCTCCTCAGCAAATCCCCTCCTGCTCCTCAATCCTCGTTCACTGCAGACGACTTCGCAGATTTCTTTGATGAGAAGATCGCAGACATCCGCAGTTCCTTCAGCCCCTCAGCCCCTCTCTATGCCCCCCCCCCCCCCCCGTTTCCCCACTCCCCCTCCCCTCACGGACACTGTTTTCCACTCTCCTCCTCTCTCTACCCCTTCTGTGTCCCCCCCCCTGCTTCTCCACCTTTTCTCCCATGTCTGATACCGAT